>JAPVLO010000447.1:600000-1115556 GCA_027257055.1 Cephalopachus bancanus | reverse complement strand
ACACCTGTGGTTCCAGTTACTTGGAAGGCTAAGGCAGAAGGATCACCTGATCTCAGCAGGTTGAGGCTGAGGTGGCCATGAGCATGTCACTGCACTCCAGTCTGGGTGACAGACAAGGTCTTGCCATGTTGTTCAGGCTGGTCTCAAACCCCTGAGCTAAGGCAATCGTCTTGCCTCTGCCTCCCAAAGTGCTGGGTTTGTAGGTGTGAGCCACCACACCCTTCCTTATTTTTTGTTTTCTAGAAATGAGGTCTCTAGCCGGGCTCGGTAGCTCAGCCTGTAATCCCGCGCCTTTGGGAAGCTGAGATGAGTGGATTGCCTATGCCCGCGGGTTCGAGACCCGCCCAGGCAGTGAGACCTCATCTCTACAATAAAATCAAAAAATTAACCGAGCGTGGTAGCGTGTGCCTGTAATTCCAGCCACTCGGAAGGCTGAAGCGGAAGGATCGCCGGAGCCCAGCAGGTCGAGGCTGCGGTGGCCAGGAGTGACCACTGCACTCCAGTCTGGGCGACAGAGTGAGACTCCAACTCAAAAAAAAAAAAAATTGCCTGGTTCGGTGGCTCAGCCTGTAATCCCGCACTTTGGGAGGCTGAGGTGAGTGGATTGCCTGAGCCCGAGGGTTCGAGACCTGCCTGGGCAACTTGGCGAGACCTCATCTCTACAACAAATCAAAAAAATCAGCCGGGCGTTGTAGCGCATGCCTGTAATTCCGGCCACTCAGAAGGCTGAGGCGGAAGGATCACCGGAGCCCAGCAGGTCGAGGCTTCAGTGGCCAGGAGCGGCCATTGCACTCCAGTCTGGGTGACGGAGTGAGACTCCAACTCACACACACACACACACAAAATAGTTGGGCATGGTGGTGTGTGACTGTAGTTCCAGCTACTTGGAAGGCTGAGGTGGAAGGATCTCCTGAGCCCAGCAGGTTTTGGCTGCAGTGGTTGAGAGCATGTCACTGCCCTCAAGCCTGGGTGACAGAATGAGACTCCAACTAAAAAACAATTAAAAGTTAAAATAAATAAAAAATAACAAAATTACGTGATGGTGTGTGCCTGTAGTCCCAGCTACTTGGAAGGCTAAGGCGGAGGAATCCCCCTAAGTCCAGGAGGACAAAGCTACAATGAGCTGGGTCATGCTATTGTACTCCAGTCTGAGCAACAGAATGAGACCCCGAATCTCTCTCTCTCTCTCTCTCTCTCTCTCTCTCTCTCTCACACACACACACACACACACACACACACAATAATTGCTGTGGGGGAAGTGTGTGATCCAGTGAGCATTTCTAGACAGTGTGATCAAAGAGGCCTCACTGAAGGGATGTCAAATGGTGACCTGCATGATGAAGAGTCAGATTTGTACAGAGCAACAGCCTATTCAATGGCCAGAGGCTGGAAATGATTTTAAAGTACCATAGAAACTGACAGAGAATCAGTGTGGCCAGAAGATGAGCAAGGGGGGGAAGATGCAGATGCAGAGGTTAATAAATTGATTTACTTCTTTTCTTTTTTTTTTGAGTTGGAGTCTCACTCTGTCAGCCAGGGTGGTGTACAGTGGCACATTCACAGCCACCACACCTTTGACTTGCTGGGCTTAGGCAATCCTTCTGTCTCAGCCTTCCAAGTAGCTGGAACCACAGGTATATGCCACAATGCCTGGCTACTTTTTTTTGTTTGCTTTCTGTTAAAGGGAAATTTTCTTTTTGGGTTGGAGTCTCACTGTATCACCCAGCCTGGAGTGCAGTGGCATGCTCATGGCCATCACAACCTCAACCTGCTGGGCTCAGGCGATCCTTCTGCCTCAGCCTTCCAAGTAGCTGAAACCACAGGCATGTGCCACGACATCTGGCTAATTTTTTTTTTAATTGTAGAGATGAGGTCTTGCCCAGTTTCTCATGGTGATCTTGAACCCCTGAGTTTAGGCAATCCTCTTGCCTCAGCCTCCCAGAATGCTGGAATCACAGGCTTAAGCCACTGCGCATGGTTTAAAGGGAAATTTTAAACTTTTATTTTAGATTCGGGGGTTCACATGCATATTTGTTACAGGGACATATTGTGTCATGGTGGGGATTGGACCTCAGGTGGCTCATTCCCCAATTAACGATCATTGTGTCCCATAGATAGTTACGAACCTACTTCTCCTCCCCAGTTTTTTTTTTGGATTTATTGTGGAGATGAAATCTCGCCAAGTTGCCCAGGCTGGTCTCAGATCCCTGGTCTCAGGCAATCCTCTCGCCTTTGCCCCCAAAGTACTGGGATTACAGGTGTGAGCTGCTGTGCCTGGTTTGATTCACATTTTAAGAAGTGTGATCCTGGTTGCCTTGTGTCTCCAATGTAAAATAAATTTGTTATTGCCTCCATAAAGAAAAAAAATAATTTAGCATTTCTCCTTGGTACCTGACTCTTTGGGAGTGACTTCAACTCTGACCTTGGACCCGGAGACAAAATACAGCTTTTTTTTTTCCAGCAAGAGTTCATGACACAAAGTGGTAAAGAAATGAGTGCAAAGGCCCTGAGGTGACAAGGAACTTGGTTTATTTGAGAACTTGAAGGAGGCTGAGAATGTGGGCGAGGTGGATGTGTGAGGATAAAAAAGAGGCAGGTTAAGTTCAGACATTGAAGAGCCTGGTAGGTGGTATTGAAGATTTGGATCTCAATTCGGAGTAGAAAGGGAAACGGACCTTGAAGGGAGGATAGCTTTTTGTGTGAAGAATGGATTGGTAGGGGAAGAGTATGGGGTGGAAACTGCTATCCCTTTGGAGAGAGGTGGTGGTCGCCTAGACCCAAGTGGTAGTGGGATAGAGAGAAGTGGGAGGTTTTGAGGTGCATTTAGGAGACAAAATTAACAGGTGATGGATATTGTCCAGTCCCAGACTTTGCGTGATCTCAGTGGTTACGGGTGAATGGGGGCTTCGTGTTCTTGATGGGCCGCAGGCCTGTTCCCGCGCGTTAGCGTAGCGGGCGTGGTCTGAGCAGGTCGTTGCCACGGTGATCCGGCGGGGCGGGGCGGGGGCGGGGCGGCTGTGGCGTTGCGTCACTTGGTGGTGGCGAGGGTGCGTGTGTGTCGGGGGCGGGGGATACGCTGGCGCGTCCTGGGGGGGTCACGTGGTGCGCAGCACGCAGAGTCCTTCTGTCGGTTGGTCCTGGAGCAGCGCAGCCGGAGCGGGGCCGTGAGGTGAGCTCGCGGCGAGGCTCGGCAAGGCGAAGCCAGCTGGCCGGGGCCGGGTCGGGCCGGGCCCGCGCCGCGCGCGCGCGCGCGCCGTACGGGCGGGGACGGTGACGGACGGCGCCGCTGCTCCGGTTCTCTGCCCGGCCTTGCTCCCCGCACGGCCCGGCTCGCCCAGCCTGATGGGAGGCCCTGGGACTGCTGCTGCGAGCGTGGCGGGCGTGCGAGCGGCGCCCAATCCCCGGGGCTGTCCAGGGGAGTGACGGCGGCTGTGGCCAATCAGCGCCGCCCGAGGGGCCTGAGCCGTAGGGTGCGGGCCCGGGGCGCGGAGCTGGCGGTGTTGGGGGTTGGGGGAAGGTAATCGCCAGGGCCCGAACCTGAGCTGTATGGCCGCCGAGAACCCCATCACCAGCCCCTCCTGTTGCCTTGTGCTTTGGGAATGCATTTCCTTTTATTGACTCTTGTATTATATTCTGGGGCACATACTTCTTTCTCAAGACCCCTAATATGGGAGTGTCCCTTTATAGTTTTGAAAATCTGGCGGCGCACCCCTTTCTTAAGTTCCAGCCTAGATAGCCTAGATATTGTATTTCAATTTCTAGAGCTCCCCCAAAGTGAAGGTGTACCCCTTTCCTCAGCCCCCCCAAACTGGGAGCACACTTTGTTTTTCAAACCTCCAATCTGAGTACGCATTCCCTTTCCAGTTTGGAGGTACACTTTGTTAATGGGTTCCTCAAATGTGGGGTTCATTAATCAAAGTTTTCGGATACTTTATTTTTTATTTTTTTGTGTGTTGGAGTCTCACTCTGTCGTCTAGGCTGGAGTGCAGTGGCACTCTCACGGCCACCGCAGCCTGGACCCGCGGGCTCAGGTGATCCTTCCGTCTCAGCCTTCCAGGTAGCTGGAATTACAGGCATGCGCCACCACGCCTAGCTAGTTTTTTGATTTATTGTAAAAACGAGGTCTCACCAAGTTGCCCAGGCTGGTCTCGAATCCATGGGCGCAGGCAATCCTCACAAAGTGCCACTGCACCTGGTGGGGATACTTTGTTATATCCCCACCACTCCAAGGAGGAATCGCTGTTTTTCAGGCCCCAAATCTGACAACATGCCTTCCAGAATTTCTTAAATTTAGGGGCCACTTCCTGTCTTCAGCTCATCAAATCTGAGAGTGGACCGCAAAAGGTCCAAATCCTGAAGTTTATGGGCACATGTTTTCTTTTTTTTTTTTCCTTGAGTTGGCGTCTCACTTTGTCTCCCAGGCTGGTGTACAGTGGCACGCTCACAGCCACGGCAACCTCAACATGCTGGGCTCAGGCGATCCTTCCGCCTCAGTCTTCCAAGTTCTCAGCCTTCCAAGTAGCTGAAATTATAGCCCGGCTTATCTTTTTATTTATTGTAGAGACGAGGTCTCACCAAGTTGGCCAGGCTGGTCTTGAACCCGAGCTCAGGCAGTCCTCTCTTCTCAGCCTCCCAAAGTGCTGGGATTACAGGCTTGAACCTTCGCGCCTGGCTACATATTTTCAGTTTAACAGATAAGGGAATTCACTGCTTTCCAGTCTCTCTGTTCTTTGGTTTGCACCTTTTTCATGAGTTCCCCAAATCAGACTGTCTTATTTCCTGGGGGAGAAGACTCATTTTTCATGCCTTGGAGTGTATTTATTTCCTGTGCCCCCAAATGTAGGAAATGCATCCCTTTTATTTATACAGCTCTCAGGGTGCAGTCAGCTTCCAAATGCTTTTTTTTTTTGTGAGTTGGAGTCTTGCCCAGGCTGGAGTGCTATGGTGTGAGCACAGCTCACTGCAGCCTTGACCTCTAGGACTTAGGTGATTCTTCCACCTCAGCCTCCCCAGTAGCTGGGACTACAGGTGTGTGCCGCCACACCCAGCTAATGTTTTTATTTTTTGTAGAGAAGAGATGTCACTATGTTGCCCAGGCTGGTCTCAAACTCCTGGACTCAAGCAATGCTTCCATCTCAGTCTCTCAAAGTGCTAGGATTACAGTCATCATCCACTGTGCCTGAACCTGTGTGCTTTTTTTTTTTTTTTGAGTCAGTCTCACTGGAGTGCAGTGGTATACTGCTCATGGCCACCGCAGGGAATCCTTCTGCCTCAGCCTTCCAAGTAACTGGAGCTACAGACGTGGGCCATCAAGCCCAGCTAATTATTTTTAAAAATTTATTGTAGAGATGAGGTCTCGCCAGGTTGCCCGGGCTGGTCTCTTAACCCACAGGCTCAGGCAGTCCTCTCGCCTCCATTTCTCAAAGTGCTGGGATTACAGGCATGAGCCACAACACCTGGCTGGATGCTTAAATATGGGAGGCACATCTCTTCCCTGTGTTCTCTCATTTCCAGGTCATGGGTAGTCTGTGGTTTTAATTTTTTTTTGGAGATGGAGTCTCGCTCTATTGTCTAGATTGGAGTTCAGTGGCACGATTATAACTCATTGCATCCTCAAACTCCTGGTCTTAGGTGATCCTCTTGCCTCTGCCTTCTGAGTAACTGGGACTACGGGCACATAACATCTCGCGCAACTGATTTAAAAAAACTTTGGAGCCTGCGCAGTGACTCTTGCCTGTAATCCCAGCATTTTGGAAGGCTGAGGTGAGAGGATTGCCTGAGCTCAGGAGTTTGAGACCAGCCTGAGCAGCACAGTGAGACCTCATCTCTACAATAAATCATAAAATTAACCTGGCATGGTTGCGCTTGCCTGTGGTTCCAGCAACTTGAAAGACTGAGAAGGAAGGATCACCTGAGCCCAGCATGTCAAGGCTGCGGTGGCCGTGAGCGTGCCACTTGCATTCCAACCTGGGTGACAGAGTGAGACTCTGAGTAAAAAAAAATTTTTTTTGTTTGTTTTGTAGGCTGGTCTCAAATTCCTGCCCTCAAATGATCTTTTGCCTAGGTCTCCAAAAGCAGGGGATTACAGGCGTGAGCCACTATGCTCTGCCCCCTTTTAGCTTTTCTGTCATTCACGATATTTGCATTCCTGTTTCCTTCCCTTTCCCAGTCTGGTCAGTGTACCCATTTCCTCTTCCTCTCTCTGATGAGTGCATATCGTGTTCAGCACAGCATTTTCTCTTTGCTTCTGTGGTCTTTTTACTAAGCATTTGTTCCCTTGTTACATCACTTGAATTACTCTCACGGCCCAGGAGGCTTCCTCACCTGAAGGGCCTGCACATTGGTTTTCATAGGCCACTTTATCTTTATCTTTCTGCAAACAGGAATTTTTGGCTTGCTCTGTCCCCACGCACTTTTCTGGTTTCTGACTCCTTCTGGGCACTGTCCTGCTTACTGAGTGGCTGTGGAGATTTTCCCCTTTCTTCCCCTCGTGATGGAGGTGACCTCAAGTCTGGGACTGGCTGGCCTCCTGCACTAGATTCAGAGTGGAAAGGACTCTGTCTACATTTCTTTGGGTAATCCCTGGACTGTTTTTTTTTTTAAATTATTTTAAAAATGTGGGGTACAAATGAGCATTAGGTACATACGTGGTCATCATACAGGTAAAGTATGGGTACCCTTATTGATGTTACGCGCCCCCCCACAGTGTCTCACTAGTGCCAATTCCTTTCTTATGGTATTATGATAAATGTTCAAGGTCCACTTATGAATGGGTACATGTGGTACTCAGATCTTTGTTTCTGTGATAAATCACTGAGTATAATCCCTGGACTCTTAATCCTGCTGGTGGTAGTTTACTTCCTTTGAGATTCTGTTGAGGCTGGTTCTGTTTTCTCCTTTGCTGAATCTACTTGTACTGGGAAAAGAAAAACCAAAAAACTGCTTCTAGCCCATAAGTTTCTTCCCTACACTGGCTTTCTCACTATCTTTTTTCAAGAAAAGATGTCATTTGGAGAAATCCCTTAGACACTTAGAGTTCTTGTCCCTGGGGGTTGGGTGGAGGAATGAATATTTATTCTTCCCAATCATCCTGTCATGTACCTGCCAATCTTGCCCTCAACCCCCACTTTAAAATCTACAAATATCTGGGAGCTCCTGTCTGTTAAGAATTTCAGCAGGTTCTTTCTTTTGTATTTCCCTTTGCCTTTCCTGATCTTATTTAGGGCTTCTCAGCCTGAACCCGTGACCAGATTAATTTCTCCACAGCTGGAATTCCAAGTGCTTAGGGAGCAATGATACCTTTGCCTTTCTCTCTTTTGGGAAGTACTTGAATGTGCAGCTGTGTGAGGCCTCTGTGGGGAGAGAGTTTGGGTCCAAGCAGTTACAATAGTAGGACAAGGCAGGAAAATAACACATTTCAGGATCAAGTTCTTTGGAATCTCATTTGGAAAGTGGATGTTTGCTAAGCACTTGCTTCTTAGGGATGCTGGGGGGTTTAATGATTCTCTTAGGAACTGGTAAGAATTAATAGGGCTTGTGTTCTGAACTCATTGTTGGTACTTGAGTAAAATTAACCATTATTGTATTTTCAGAACAATTAAGCTGTTTTATGTTTTATATGCATGAAAACCCTATAACTAAGTTGTGCTATTTTAGGAAGTGAAATAGGTCCCATATTTAGATCATATGGTCATTATTAGGTACCAAATTTATTTTAAAAATTGGAGGTTTATCTGAGCAGTATCTAGTAAAATATAGCATTCGGAAAGCAGACAGGGACTTGTCTCCTTATTTGGTTGTTCGATACTTTGTGTACTGTGCTCCCTTAGAATATTCTACACCAGTGCTTCTCAAACTTCAATATGCTTACAAATCACTTAAGGGTCTTGTTGAACTGTGGATTCTGACTTGGTAGGTCTAGGATGGGGCCTGAGTGTCTGCATTTCTAATGTGCAGGTAATGCTAATGTTACTGAATTACACTGAGTTGTGAGATTTCAGACATAAAACCAAAGATTTCTCTGTGAAAATAGGAAGGTGTGGGGCACACCTCATCAACAAGGGTACCTGCATAATGAACATTTGTACACCTAACCCTGAATTGTACCCCACATCTTTAAAATAAAAAAAATTTAAAAAAAGAGAAAATAGGAAGCCTTATGCTGGGATATTGTTTTCCATATTATCTTTATCCAAACACACATCTCTTAGTTTGTATAAGGACTTCATCCCCTTCTGAGGACTGTTAATGACACTCAGCTATAGTTATTCTAGCTTGTAGATTTTTTTTTTTTTTTTTTTGAGTTGGAGTCTCACTCTGTCGCCCAGACTGGAGTACAGTGGCCGCTTCCGGCCACCGCAGCCTCGACCTGCTGGGCTCCGGCGATCCTTCCGCCTCAGCCTTCCGAGTAGCTGGAATTACAGGCATGCACTACCACGCCCGGCTGATTTTTTGATTTATTGTAGAGATGAGGTCTCGCTGCCCAGGCGGGTCTCGAACCCGTGGGTTCAGGCAATCCACTCACCTCAGCCTCCCAAAGGCGCGGGATTACAGACTGAGCTACCGAGCCTGGCAGCTTGTAGATGTTTAAACAGTGGCCAAAACTTCTCCAGGAGTTTGGTTTCTATGTATTTTGTCAAGTTTAAATGATTAAATATTGCTTGCTTAAATATGAACACAATTATTCACATAGAAGCATTCTAGTAAATACTGCATAGCCAGCTTGTCTCTCTGATCCCTCACCTGTCATTCTCCTATAAGTAGGGAATCTCAGGTACCCCAGATCATCAGGGTCATAGGTGGTAGAATTTCCAAGGAGACCTTCCTAATTTTCTGGGTTCTGGAAATGGGCCTGGGAAAGGCCAGGGTAAAAG
Organism: Cephalopachus bancanus; assembly: GCA_027257055.1. Taxonomy (NCBI): domain Eukaryota; kingdom Metazoa; phylum Chordata; class Mammalia; order Primates; family Tarsiidae; genus Cephalopachus; species Cephalopachus bancanus. The sequence continues at coordinate 1,106,683 of JAPVLO010000447.1, read as the reverse complement.
TAGGTCCCTGGTCTTGAGTGGAAGTTGCTGACTTGTCTTTAAGTCGGTATTCCAGAAAGGCAAATGGTGGTGAGATGCTGTTCTCCAATGGGGATCATGGATTATGATGGTCTCCTTTTGTACCCACATATCTGATCTGTTCTGAGTCTCATAGTCTCAAGTAGATTGTCCTTCCTTTTTTTTTTTCGACAAAGACTACTTCTGAAAGGATTTTTCCTTTCTTTTTTTTTTTTTGAGTTGGAGTCTCTCTCTGTTGCCCAGACTGGAGTGCAGTGGCCACTTCCGGCCACCGCAGCCTCGACCTGCTGGGCTCCGGCGATCCTTCCGCCTCCGGCGATCCTTCGGGCTCCGGCGATCCTTCCGCCTCCGGCGATCCTTCGGGCTCCGGCGATCCTTCCGCCTCCGGCGATCCTTCCGCCTCCGGCGATCCTTCCGCCTCCGGCGATCCTTCCGCCTCGGCCTTCCAAGTAACCGGAATTACAGGCGCGCACTACCACGCCTGGCTAATTTTTTTTGATTTATTGTAGAGATGAGGTCTCACCAAGTTGCCCAGGCGGGTCTCGAACCCGCAGGCTCAGGCAGTCCACTCACCTCAGCCTCCCAAAGGCGTGGGATTACAGGCTGAGCCACCGAGCCTGGGATTTTTCCTTTCTTAGATCAGCTGGGTGTGGTGACTCACGCCTGTAATCCCAGCACTTTGGGAGGCAGAGGCAAGAGGATTGCCTGAGCTCAGAGGTTTGAGACCAGCCTGAGCAACATGGCGAGACCTCTTCTCTACAGGGCGTGGTGGTGCACGCCTGTAGTTCCAGCTACTTGGAAGACACAGTGAGACTCTGGTTAAAAAAAAAAAGTCGCCGGGCTCGGTGGCTCAGCCTGTAATCCCGCGCCTTTGGGAGGCTGAGGTGAGTGGATTGCCTGAGCCCGCGGGTTCGAGACCCGCCTGGGCAGCGAGACCTCATCTCTACAATAAATAAAAAAATCAGCTGGGCGTGGTCGTGCATGCCTGTAGTTCCGGCTACTCGGAAGGCTGAGGCGGATGGATCGCCGGAGCCCAGCAGGTCGAGGCTGCGGTGGCCGGAAGTGGCCACTGCACTCCAGTCTGGGTGACCGAGTGAGACTCCAACTCAAAAAAAAAAAAAAAGTCTTAGATCATCTGTACCTATTTCTCTGGCTGTTACTTGTCATGGTCTTCTTCAGCACGGTCCTGTTGCTAGCCCTAATCAGCACAAACCTGAATGACTAGACTAGTGTGTGTCCCTATCTTCCTCCAAAACCTCTCTTCCCTTTCCTCACACGAATGTCAGATCCCCTTCAGTAATGGATTTGATCTGGATTTGGCTTTAGTCCTAGCTCTTCCACTCATGTGAGACCTCAGGGAGGTCACTTAATGCTGCTAGGCCTGGTTCTCCCCAGTTGTAAAATGAGGGACTGATTATCTCCAAGGTCTACCTGCTCTTCGTCTTTGTCAGTACCTTGCTTAGAAATCCAGTTGTTTGTGGGAGCTTGTTGTTGCAGATCTGATTTCTTTCATGTGCTCTGTTGGGCAGTCTGCCAGTCATTCCCTTGTCCCAGTCACTTCTGCCACTCTCTTTTTTTCTATCTGAGGCAGCCAGCTTGTTCTCCTACCCAACTTCAAGCATTCTTTTGCCTCCGTGTCCTCTGCCAGTTCTATGCTATATTTAATTCAAAACTACCGAAATTCTCAAAGAAGACCTTCTTTGAGTTCACCATTCAATGTTAGCTAATTCCTTGCGTCACTAAGAGGGAATCTGTATTTTTTTTTTTGTTTTGAGTTGGAGTCTTACTCTGTTGCCCACGCTGGAGTGCAGTGGCACACTCATGGCCACCACAGTCTTGACCTGCTGGTCTCAGGTGATCTTTCCGCCTCAGGCTTCCAAGTAGTTGGAACCACAGGCATGTACCACCATGCCTGGCTGATTTTTTAACTTATTGTAGAGACATGGTCTCACTGTGTTACTCAGGCTGGTCTTCAACCCCTGAGCTTAGCCAGTCCTCTTGTCTCCATCTCCCAAAGTGCTGGGATTAGAGGCATAAGACACCAAACCTGGTCCAGTTTCTTTCTTTCCTTCATTTTTTTTTTTTTGTTGAAGTCTTACTCTGTCGCCCAGTCTGAGTGCAGTGGCACGATCATGATGATCATGGCTCATGGCAGCCTCAGCCTCCTGGTCTCAAGTAAGCTTTCCACCATCCTGAGTAGCTGGAACTGTAGGCACATGTCACCACACCCAGCTACTTATTTTATTTTATTTTATTTATTTATTTATTTTTTGAGTTGGAGTCTCACTCTGTCGCCCAGACTGGAGTGCAGTGGCCGCTCCCGGCCACTGCAGCCTCGACCTGCTGGGCTCCAGCGATCCTTCTGCCTCAACCTTCCAAGTAGCCAGAATTACAGGCATGCGCTACCACGCCCGGCTGATTTTTTGATTTATTGTAGAGATGAGGTCTCGCTACCCAGGCGGGTCTCGAACCCGTGGGCTCAGGCAATCCACTCACCTCAGCTTCCCAAAGGTGCGGGATTACAGGCTGAGCCACCGAGTCCAGCTATTTTATTTTATTTTATTTATTTATTTTTGAGGTGGAGTCTCACTCTGTCGCCCAGACTGGAGTGCAGTGGCCGCTCCCGGCCACCGCAGCCTCGACCTGCTGGGCTCCGGCGATCCTTCTGCCTCAGCCTTCCGAGTAGCTGGAATTACAGGCATGCGCTACCACGCCCGGCTGATTATTTGATTTATTGTAGAGATGAGGTCTCGCCACCCAGGCGAGTCTCGAACCCACGGGCTCAGTCAATCCACTCACCTCAGCTTCCCAAAGGTGCGGGATTACAGGCTGACCCACCGAGTCCGGCTATTTTATTTTATTTTTTGAATGGGAGTCTCACTCTGTCGCCTAGGCTGGAGTGCAGTGGCATGCACATGGCTACCCCAGTGTCGATCTGCTGGGCTCCGGCGATCCTTCTGCCGCAGTCTTCCAAGTAGCCAGAATTACAGGTGTGCGCTCCCATGCCCAGCTAATTTTTGATTTGTTGTAGAGACAGGTCCCACCAAGTTGCCTGGGCTGGTCTCTAACCCACAGGCTCAGGCAGTCCACTTGCCTCGGCCTCCAAAAGCGCTGGGATTACAGGCAGAGCCACCAAGCCTGGCCCAAGTACATTTTTAAGTGTACACTTCAGTGGTATTATTTACTTTCATAATGTTGTGCAACCATCACTGCTATCCATTTCCATAACTCTTTCCATCTTGGAAAACTAAAATTCTGCTCATTAAACACTAATTCTCTCTTTCCCCCTCCTCCTAGGCTAGAGGGTTAGAACTTTGTTGAGAGCTGTTGAAGTAACTGGTATTAGAACTGATGCAGGACCAGGCATGGTGGCTTATGCTTGTAATACTAGCACTTTGGGAGGCGGAGGCGAGAGGATTGCCTGAGTCCCTGAGTTCGAGACCAGCTTGGGCAACATGGCGAGACCTCATCTCAACAATAAATAAAAAAAGTTAGCTGGGCATGGTGGTGCATGCCTGTAGTTCCAGCTACTTGGAAGGCTGAAGTGGAAGAATCACTGAGCCCAGCAGGTCGAGGGTGCAGTGGCCATGAGCATATCATTGCACTCCAGCCTGGGCAACAGAGTGAGATTCTGACTGGAAAAGAAAAAGAGCTGATGCAGGGCTGGGCATGGTAACTCATACCTGTAATCCTAGTACTTTGGGAGGTCAAGACAGTAGGTTCACTTGAACCTTGGAGTTTGAGACCAGCCTGGCGAGACCTCATCTCTGAAAAATTAACCTGGTATGGTGGTGCACACTTCTAGTCCCAGCTACTTGGGAAGCTGAGGTGGAAGGATTGCCTAAGTTCAGGAGGTGGAGGTTGTGGTGAGCTGTGATTGTGCCACTGTTTTCTAGCTTGTGTACCAGAGTGAGACCTCAACTCAAATTCAAAAAAGAGCTGATGCAGGCCTGAAATGGGCAGCCAAGCACAACCATTTGGGAGTGGTAGAGACCTAGAAGTAGGTCCTACAAAATGGGGATTAACAGCTGGAGGTGAAGGAGGCCGAAGGAAGTCAGGGAAATGCCCACATTTCTGACTTGAGGGCTTAAACTGTGATGGGCAGAAGCAGAAGGCCTGTGAGGGTAAGATGACTGGTTCAGAGAGGTTGAGTAAAGTGCCGAAGGTCCTACAGCAAATGTATTTTAGAGCCCAGCCTGGGCCCCAGTCCCTTTTCTCTACTTCTGGGAAGATCCAGTTATTTAATCAAATCATTCTCTATCATTTAGAATTAGTAAATGCAACCCATGGGTGCTGTCTGTCTGGATTTTAATTGTAGAAAGGAAAGCTTGATTCTCCTGGAAAGGATTTCAAGCTTCTGGGAGGAGGGTAAGGGGAGTTTTGAAGCCTATTTCTTTCTTTCCTCTCTGCTTTCCCTCCCTTCCATCTTTCTTTTTCTCCCTCCCTGCATCTTCTGCCTTTGCTCCATCTCTGCCTTGTCAAGCAAAAGTGGCTAGTTTAACTCTTTTCGTGGGACCTGGGAAAGGACCCTGCTTGAACCAACTTGTGTCTTCCCTAGGACTAAAGGTGTGCTCTTTGTGTACTTTAGGATATTGGATACTGTTTGTTAGATTTTCATAATCCTTTGTGTCGGATATTCCTTTTGCTAGTACCAGTACCAAATGTTTACTGTTGACTCTGCTAAGCACTTGACATTTACTAGCTCACTTATTCCTCACAACACCCCGGAAGGTTGGGGTTTTTTTTGAGTTGGAGTCTCACTCTGTGCCCTGACTGGAGTGCAGTGGCATGCTCATAGCTACTGCAGCCTCGAACTGCTGGACTCAGGCAATCCTTCCGCTTTAGCCTACCAAGTAGGTGGAACTATAGGCACGCACCACCATGCTCAGCTAATTTTTGATTTATTGTAGAGATGAGTTCTCGCCAAGTTTCCCAGACCGGTCTTGAACCCGTGGGCTCAGGCAGACTTATCATCTTGACCTCCCAAAGTGCTGGGATTATAGGTGAACACCGTAACACCTAGCCTGGTTGGAGTTGTTGATCTCATTTTATAGATGGGCAAACAGAAGCTCAGTGATTTTTTTTTTCTCATCGCTCAGCCAACAGTGACTGGAGCCAGAATTGGCCAGAATCTAAGTCTAAGACCTGTCTGTGCTCCCATTCTTCAGCACACCCTGCCTTCCTCAAGGCAGCACTTTTGGCAATGAATCTTCTTAAAGCCTTCTTCTTGGGAGTCCTAGGAGTCGCTGGACCTGTTAATACTGTTTATGCTTTGCTGGGACAGTAGCATGGGTTGCGGGGAGTCTCTGCGTTCTAGGCTCAGATTGTTCTTGGGGGAAACCTTAATTCCTGTCTGAGTCTCTTTGCCTTTGGTACATTCCCTCTGCCTAAAATTATCTTCCCCGAGATCTTCACATGGCAGTCTCCTTGTCATTCAGATCTCTGTTCAAGACTGGTTGCGGTGGCTCACGCCTATAATCCCAGCACTTTGAGAGGCCGATATGAGAGTATTGCCTAGGCCATGGGTTCCAGACCAGCCTGGGCAACCTGGCGAGACCTCATCTCTACAATAAATCCAAAAATTAGCTGGGTATGGTGGCGTGTGCCTGTAGTCCCAGCAACTTGGAAGACTGAGGATCACCTGAGCCCAGCAGGTTGAGGCCGTGGTGGCTGTGAGCGTGCCACTGGACTCTAGCCTGGGCAACAGAGTGAGACTCCAAGTCAAAAAAAAAAAAAAAATTAGTTGGGTGTGGTGACATATACCTGTGGCTCCAGCTACTTGGAAGACTGAGCCAGGATTGCCTGAGTCCAGCAGGTTGAGGCTGCAGTGACTGTGAGTGTGCCGCTGCACTCCAGCCTGGGCAACATTGAGACTCTGACTAAAAAAAAAAAAAAAAAAAAATTGTTGCATTTAAAAAATGTGAGCCGGGCTCGGTGGCTCAGCCTGTAATCCTGCGCCTTTGGGAGGCTGAGGTGAGTGGATTGCCTGAGCCCGCGGGTTCGAGACCCGCCTGGGCAGCGAGACCTCATCTCTACAATAACTCAGAAAATCAGCCGGGCGTGGTAGCACATGCCTGTAATTCCGGCTACTTGGAAGGCTGAGGCGGAAGGATCGCCAGAACCCAGCAGGTTGAGGCTGCGCTGCACTCCAGTCTGGGGACAGAGTGAGACTCCAACTCGGAAAAAAAAAAAAAAAAATGTGCATACTTATTAGACTGGACGTGATGGCTTGAGCCTGTAATTTCAGCACTTGGGGAGGCCCAGGCGAGAGGATTGCCTGAATCCAGGGGTTTGAGACCAGCCTGGGCAACTTGGTGAGACTTTGGGCATGGTGGCATGCGCCTGTGGTTTCAGCTACTTGGAAAGCTGAGTTGGAAGGATTGCCTGAGCCCAGCAGGTTTAGGCTGTGATGGTTGTGAGCGTGCCACTGCACTCCGGCCTGGTTGAGAGAATGAGACTCTGACTCAAAAAAAAGCCTTACTACCTGGATCAACGGTCCTCAACCTTTTTTGCATGGGGGGATGATTTCAGGATGTTGCAGGCACATTACACTTATTGTGTGCTTTATTTTTATCATTATTACATTGTAATATAAAATGAAATAATTATACAACTTACCAGTGCAGAATCAGTGCGAGCCTTGATCCTGTTTTTCTGCAACTACTCAGTTCTATCTGGGGATGATGGGAGACAGTGACACCCAAAGTGTGTTGTTTATGTCCAGTCTACTCCATCATCTCATTTTGGTTGGTGTCACTGCAGAATACGCTGCTTCACAAAGGTAGGATGTTGGAAATGGAAGCAGGCTTTTCAGTGCTTTTAGGCAATCTCAGGATATTCCACCTTGACTGTAATCAAGTACGCATGGAGATTTGAAGTTGTCTCAAACATACTTTTTTTTTTTTTTTTGAGTTGAAGTCTCACTCTGTCACTCAGACTGGAGTGCAGGGGCATGCTCCCGGCCACCACAGCCTTGACCTGCTGGGCTCCGGCGATCCTTCTGCCTCAGCCTTCCAAGTAGCTGGAACTATAGGTGCGCGCTACCATGCCCAGCTAATTTATTTTTAAAATTTTGTTGTAAAGATGAGGTCTCGCCAAGTTGCCCAGGCGGGTCTCGAACCCGCGGGCTCAGGCAATCCATTCAACTCAGCCTCCCAAAGTGCTGGGATTACAGTCTGAGGCACCGAACCCGGCTATACTTTTTTTTTTTGAGTTGGAGTCTCACTTTGTCGCCCAGTCTGGAGTGCAGTGGCATACTCATGGCTACTGCAGCCTCAACCTGCTGGGTGCAGGCAATCCTTCCACCTCAGCCTCCAAGTAGCTGGAACTACAAGCGCAAGTCACCACACCTGGCTACTCAAGGTTACTTTTTATTTTTTTGAGTTGGAGTCTCACTCTGTTGCCCAGGCTGGAGTGCAGTGGCATGCTCATGGCCACTGCAGCTTCAACCTGCAGGGCTCAGGCGATCCTTCTGCCTCAGCTTTCCAAGTAGCTGGAACCACAGGCGCACGCCATCACGCCCGGCTAGTTTTTTTATTTATTGTAGAGATGAGGTCTCATTAACTTGCCCTGGCTGGTCTCGAACCCCTGGACTCAGATAATCCTCTCGCCTCGGTTTCCCAAAGTGCTTGGATTATAGGCTTGAGCTACTGCGCCTGTTTTCACATATACTATTAAGGCCACCATCATTTGTGATCTCAATCTGTTGATCCTCTCCTACCACAGACAGAGTTGATTTACCTGACTTATTCACAAATTGATCATGATCCATTCCTTCCCAGTTCAGGTCTTTTGTGGTTGGGAAGTAATGCTCAAACTCTTTAGAAAGCTGAGATAGCCGGGCTCGGTGGCTCAGCCTGTAATCCTGTACCTTTGGGAGGCTGAGGTGAGTGGATTGCCTAAGCCCGCGGGTTCGAGACCTGCCTGGGCAGCGAGACCTCATCTACAGTAAATCAAAAAATCTGCCAGGCGTGGTAGCACATGCCTGTAATTCCGGCTATTGGAAGGCTGAAGTGGAAGGATCGCCAGAGCCTAGCAGGTTGAGGCTGCGGTGGCCGGGAGTGGCCACTGCACTCCAGTCTGGGTGACGGAGTGAGACTCCAACTCAAAAAAAAAAACTCTGCTAATGTTTAAAACATGTCAACAATTCCAGTGTTCACTTGTCACCCCTATAGTTCCAGGTTGGCTGAATGTAGCCACTTTATCTGCCGACTTGAACACAGTTGTTCTTCCCTGAAGGAATAGATAGCATTTATTGAGCAGGTTGAATATGTCATAACTAAGCAAGTTTTGTGACCCAATTTGTGTTACTGAAATGTGCTAGGCTGGGCTTGGTGGCTCAGCCTGTAATCCCAGCACTTTGCATCCAAGGCGAGTGGATTGCCTGAGCCCGCAGGTTTGAGACCAGCCCGGATAACTTGACAAGACCTCATCTCTACAGTACATCAAAAATTAACTGGGCATGGTAGAGCATGCCTATGGTTCCGGCTACTTGGAAGGCTGAGGCAGAAGGATTGTCGGAGCCTAGCAGGTTGACGCTGGGGTGACTGTCAGTGTGCCACTGCACTCCAGCCTGGGCTATAGATTGAGACACTGAGGATTGCCTGAGCCCATGGGTTCAGGACCAGCCTGGGTAACTTGGCAGGATCTCATCTCTACAATAAATCAAAAAATTAACTGGCCATGGTGGCATGTGCCTGTGGTCCCAGCTACTTGGAAGGCTGAGAAGGAAGGATCATTTGAGCTTAGCCGGTCAAGACTGCAGTGACCGTGAGCTTGCCACTGCATTCCAGCCTGGGCGCAGAGTGAGACTCCAACTAAAAAAAACAAAAAAATGTTTTGCCAAATTGAGAAGTGACAGATTGTTTTTTATTTGCATTTTTTTCTTTTCTTTCTTTCTTTCTTTTTTTTTTTGGGAGTTGAGTCTTACTCTGTCGCCCAGGCTGGAGTGCAGTGGCATGCTCACGGCCGCTGCAGCCTCGACTGGCTGGACTCAGGCAATCCTGCCTCAGCCTTCCAAGTAGCTGGAACTACAGGTGTACATCACCAAGCTCATCTTATTTTTTCATTTTATGTAGAGACAAGATCTTGCCAAGTTGCCCAGACTGGTCTCAAACCCCTGAATTTAGGCAAACCTCTTGCCTCTACCTCCCAAAGTGCTGGGATTACAGGTATGAGCCACCATGCGAGTCTCTGTCTTTCTATTTGTCCTGGCAACCCCATCTGTCATTTTGTACACTTACCCTTTTTAAAGTGAATTGTTTGCCTTTTTTGTCCTTGATTTGTATGCAGTTTAAAAAATTTTTTAATTATTTTTATTTTATTTTTTTGAGTTGGAGTCTCACTCTGTCGCCCAGACTGGAGTGCAGTGGCCGCTTCCGGCCACCGCAGCCTCGACCTGCTGGGCTCCGGCGATCCTTCTGCCTCAGACTTCCAAGTAGCTGGAATTACAGGCATGTGCTACCATGCCCGGCTGGTTTTTTGATTTATTGTAGAGATGAGGTCTTGCTGCCCAAGCGGTCTCGAACCCGCAGGCTCAGGCAATCCACTCCCTCAGCCTCCCAAAGGCACGGGATTATAGGCTGAGCCACCGAGCCTGGCTTGCACTGTTTTTTTTTTTTTCATTGGAGTCTTACTCTGTCACCCAGACTGGAGTGCAGTGGCCGCTCCCGGCCACCGCAGCCTCGACCTGCTGGGCTCCGGCGATCCTTCCACTCAGCCTTCCAAGTAGCTGGAACTACAGGTGCGCGTTACCACACCCAGCTAATTTTTTTTGATTTATTATAGAGATGAGATCTCACCAAGTTGCCCAGGCGGGTCTCGAATGTGCGAGCTCAGGCAATCCACTTACCTCAGCCTCCCAAAGGTGCGGGATTACAGGCTGAGCCACTGAGCCTGGCTTATTTTTTATTTTTTATTTTTGAGTTGGAGTCTCACTCTGTCGCCCAGACTGGAGTGCAGTGGCCGCTCCCGACCACCGCTGCCTCGACCTGCTGGGGCTCCGGTGATCCTTCCGCCTCAGCCTTCCTAGTAGCTAGAACTACAGGCGCGTGCTACTACGCCTTGCTAATTTTTGATTCATTGTAGAGATGAGGTCTCCCCAAGTTGCCCAGGTGGGTCTCGAACTCGAGGGCTCAGGCAATCCACTCACCTCGCCCTCCCAAAGCGCTGGGATTATAGGCTGAGCCACCAAACCCAGCCTGGAGCTCTTTTTAAAAATGCTTTAGTACAAGTTGTTAAATTGATACTTTCAGATGATTTCCCCTTTGTCCCTCCCTTGCCCTTTGCTAGAGCTCTTTCGATGTCTTCTTGGTATTTCTGTTTTGCTGGGTAGACCAGAGCTGAGACTGAGGTGGATTTCTAGTTGTCAGCATTTCCAGCATAGGGTCTTTAATAGTTTGTTGTTCAGCTGGGAGCGATGGCTCATGCCTGTAATTTCAGCACTTTGGGAAGCAGAGGAGAGAGAATTTCCTGAGTCTAGGGTTTCGAGAGCAGCCTAGGCAACTTGGCAAGACCGCGTCTCTTCAATAAATTAAAAAATTAGCTGAACGTGGTGGCGCACACCTATTGTTCCAGCTACTTAGAAAGCTGAGGCAGAAGGATCACTTGAACCCAGCAGGTCGAGGCTGCAGGTGGCTGTGAGCATGCTGCTGCACTCCAGCCTGGGTGACAGAGTGAGATGCTGACTAAAAAAAAAAAAAAAAAAGTTTATTGTTCAGTATTTCCAGCATACTGCTTATTAATGGTTTATTGAATGAATTAATGTGAATTTTTTTTTTTTTGAGTTGGAGTCTCACTCTGTCGCCCAGACTGGAGTGCAGTGGCCGCTCCCGGCCACCACAGCCTAAAACTGCTGGGCTCTGGCGATCCTCCCACCTCAGCCTTCCAAGTAGCCAGAATTACAGGCATGCGCTACCACGCCCAGCTTATTTTTTGATTTATTGTAGAGATGAGGTCTTGCTGCCCAGGCGGGTCTCGAACTCGTGGTCTCTGGCAATCCACTCACCTCAGCCTCCCAAAGGCGTGGGATTACAGGCTGAGCCACTGAGCCCAGCTTGATGTGAAATTTAAGAAGAAACTCCACCACCCCAATTAGTAATTGGATGAGAAAGCCAAATTAGTTTAGTCTTGTGTTCTGTGTAGTACCAGAAATTAAAACTTCAAACAGGTGGGTCAGAGTTACAATGAAACAAGTTTTAGTCATGAGCACATGAGTGTGAAGAACTGACAGTTCTGCATCCAGAAGAATTGGTTTTTTTCAGCCGCTGGGAATAATTTGCTCATTCATTCACTGCCTTGCTCCCTCACTCCTGCATAATAAATGCCTCCCAGGGTGCCTGGAGGGAAGTTGTGGGGTGGAAAAGTTAATTCAGAAATCAGGCAGACCTGGGCTTTTGTCTGGGGCCGGGACACTAAGTACCTGAACTTTAACCAAGTTACCTTAAGCTGAATTTCCTCTTTTTTTTTTTCTGAGTTGGAGTCTCACTCTGTCGCCCAGACTGGAGTGCAGTGGCCGCTCCCGGCCACCGCAGCCTCGACCTGCTGGGCTCCGGTGATCCTTCCGCCTCAGCCTTCCAAGTAGCCGGAATTACAGTCAGGCGCTACCACGCCCGGCTGATTTTTTGATTTATTGCGGAGATGAGGTCTTGCTGCCCAGGCGGGTCTTGAACCTGCGGGCTCAGGCAATCCACCTCATTTGTAATAATACAGTATTAATAGCTACTGTGTTGTTCTTTGTATCAGCCCTAGACTCTTTCAGTGGATTGTCTCAATTGTCACACTTATTGCTTGGAGTGATACTGTTATCACTATCCCCATTTTACAGAAGAAACAAATCATAGGAATTAAATAATTTACACAAATTCATTCAGCAGTAGGGATAGAGCTGGGGATTCAAAGTCAAGCATTTCACCTCATTACATTAAATTACATTAACTTCTGTAAAAGAGAGCTGGCACCCTGCATTGAGCCTGAAAAATAATCATAGCTCAGTGACCGTACAGTTCCACTCTGCCTTCTTGTCAGGCATCACCTGTTCTTTTTTACTTTATTTATTTATTTTTTTTGGAGCTGGAGAGTCTCTGTCGCCAGGCTGGAATACAGTGGCACACTCATGGCCACCCCAGCGTCGACCCACCGGTCACAGGCGTTCCCTCTGCCTCAGCCTTCTATATAGCCGGAACTACAGGTGCATGCGGGCTCAGGCAGTCCACTCGCTTCAGCCTCCCAAAATATGGGGATTTCAGGCTAAGCCACCAAGCCCAGCCAGGCATCACCTTTTCATGTAATCTGGGAGGGCAAACTGTTAACCAGAATATTACTTGCTATGAATGAAATCAGAGATAAAGATAGTTTGTTTGACATGTCATCTCAGGTGAGCCAAAGTGAAGACTTTTCTCCTGATTGGATTATGCATATGTCAGATTATTATTATTTTCTGAATAGGAGTCTCTATCACCCAGCTGGGGATTTCATGAGAAAACCGTATAATGTGAAGGGTTACCCATGTGAAGGATGATAAGTTATTCATTAAACAACCCATTCTACAGTGGTGATACTGGGAAACACAGCAAAACAAATGAAGACAGAAATGCTTGATAGCTGTCATTAACAAAGCTCAAAAGTAATCAACTAAAAAACTATGTTGGGCCGGGCTCAGTGGCTCAGCCTGTAATTCCAGCACTTTGGGAGGTGGAGGTGAGAGGATTTCCTAAGGCCAGGAGTTCCCCCAGTCTGGGCAACATGGTGAGATCTTGTCTCTACAATAAATTAAAAAACTAGCTGGGCATGGTAGTGCATGCCTGTAGTTCCACCTACTTGGAAGCTGAGGCAGAAGCATCGCTTGAGCCCAGCAGGTTGAGGCTGTGGTGGCCATCAGTTGTGCTACTGCACTCCAGCCTCGGCTATAGATTGAGACGCTGACTCAAACATAAATAAATAAATAAATCCAAAGTTTAGTGGGAGGAGGGAGTTAGGCTGTTGCAGGGAGGTGGCCTGAGAGTTCGGAGGGGCTACTACCACCTGCCCCTCTGATTGCATCAGGAACACTAGAAATTAATTACTTCAGTGATCATGGGAAATGTTCTTTTGTGTGGCTGTTTTTCCTTAGTTCAGTATTCTTTTTTTTTTGGTCAAAAGAGTTTACTGTTCTAATCATAAAGATAAATTTTGCCGGACTTGGTGGGCCAGCCTGTAATCCCGCGCCTTGGGAGGCTGAGGTGAGTGGATTGCCTGAGCCCATGGGTTCGAGACCCGCCTGGGCAACTTGATGAGACCTCATCTCTACAATAAATCAAAAATCAGCCGGGCGTGGTAGCGTGTGCCTGTAATTCCGGCTACTTGGAAGGCTGAGGCGGAAGGATCACCAGAGCCCAGCAGGCGAGGCTGCTGTGGCCAGGAGCGGCCACTGCGCTCCAGTCTGGGCGACAGAGTGAGACTCCAACTCAAAAAAAAAATTATTACTCATCCAGAAGTGACTACCAATCTCAGATCCAGAAGTCTTGATAAAGAAAAGGAAGAGAGCTGAAGTACACAGGATTGAGAGTGGTGAGATTCAATTGGTGATTTCAGATTCAAAGGCAGTTAAAGTAATTCAAAGAGAATATTTTGTACAGTTCTATTCTTCCATGCTAATGAAATGGACAATTACTTAGGAAAGTATATATTGTCAGAATGGAATCAAGAAGTAGAAAATATCCATAGGTCAAAGAAAGTATAAGTAGCTGGGCATGGTGGCTCATGCTTGTCATCCCAGCATTTTGGTAGGTGGAGGCGAGATGATTGCCTGAGCCCATGGGTTGGAGACCAGCTTTGGAAACTTGGTGAGACCTTGTCTCTACAATAAATCAAGAAAAATTAGCCAGACGTGGTGGTGCACACCTATGGTTCCATCTACTTAGAAGGCTAAGGTGGAATGATTGCTTGAGCCCAGTAGGTCGAGGTTGCGGTAGGGTGGCTGTGAGCGTGCCACTGCACTCCAGCCTGGGTGACAGAGTGAGACTCCAACTCAAAAAAATAAAAAATGGTTGGGAGTGGTGGCTCAGCCTGTAATCCCAGCATTTTGGGAGGCTGAGGCAAGAGGATTTCCTGAGCCCGGGGGTTCGAGACCAGCCTGAGCAACTTGGTGAGACCTTGTCTCTATGATAAGTCACGAAAATTAGCTGGGCGTGGTGATGTGAGCTTGTTGTTCCAGCTACTTGGAAGGCTGAGGTGGAAGGATTGCCTGAGCCCAGCAGGTCAAGGCTGTGGTGGCTGTGAGCAGTGTGCCACCTGCACTCCAGCTGGGTGACAGAGTGAGACTCCAACTCAAAATAAATAAATAAAAAGTATAACTAAATAGATCTTTCTGGCTCAGCTTTCCAAAAAGTAGGCTTAGGTATCAGTGTCTCAAGCTTTTGTTTGCTCCTTAAAAAAACAAACTGTAATATTTTTCTTTTTAGAGATAGCGTCTTGCTATGTTGCTCAGGCTAGTTTTTGACTCCATCCTGGGCTCAAGGGATTTTTCCACCTCTGCCTATTGAGTAGCTGGGACTATAGTCATGTGCCACTGTTCCCAGCATTTATTTGCTTCCTCTGTAGCTCTTAAATTTTATAGCATTTACAACAGCTTGAAATTATTTAATTTGTCAGTTTACTGGCTAAATTTTTGTCTTCCTTCAGCAGACTGAAGGCTTTTTGAGAGCAGGAACTGTTGTCTCTTTTGGTCTTGACTATTTTCTTAGTCACTGAGCAAATATTTGTTGAATACATCAGCAGATGAATGAATTTAACTGTGAGAGCAATTGTTTTCTGAAGTTCTGAGGGGTGCACCTTGTAGTTGAGTCCTTGATAAGCCTTGTTGAGGTTGGGTCTCCTCAGTTCCAGAGACCCCAGGATACTGTATTATAGAGGAATAGGAACTGGTTGGTGGAGGGCACACTTGTGTTAGAATGAGGGTGCTGACAGGGTTTCATGGAGCTTTGCGTTGTGAATAATGCCTGTGTGTTTTTTATGTGTAGTCAGTGATGCTACACTCTGGGCAGACTTTGCCTGTTTCATAAATATTTAATTGGCTTTTTCAGGAGAATAAAGGCAGCCCTGTTGATGACTGAAAATGACAAAGCATCCACCTAACAGACGAGGAATCAGCTTTGAAGTGGGAGCCCAGTTGGAAGCCCGGGATCGTTTAAAAAACTGGTACTTTTACATTTTTCTGTTATTTGAAGCCCTCCAGGAAAGGATTTTTGCCAGCACTGTTGAAGAGTGATCTCCTAGACTTTTCTTGGTGTTTTCCTGCTCTATGATTGCTGGAAGATAGAAGGAGACTTAAGTCCTTTCTCTTGGGTGCAGGGACCCCTGTGTCAGGGGGACTATACTGTCAACCCTTGTTCATACTTGTTTCCCCATTTTCAAGTTGCTCTTCATCTGAAGGAGTTCTGGGGAAGAAAAAGCATGAGTGGCTGCAGGGAAGGGGAGAGTTACTAAAGGCAGCTCTAAAATCAGGGATGAAATAGTGAGGGACAAGGTGTTAGATCAGAGCGCTGATGTGTTGTGAACTCCCTCTCGTCTTCTGGACTGATGCTGTATGGTTGAAATATAGTCACGTAGGGGCACTGTCAGGATGATTAGGTTCAGAAGCTGAGGGTTTGCAGTCCTGATTGTGTCATTGACTTGTGACATATGACCGATAATTAGGCAATTTGTGCATCTACTTCATCTAGAAATGTGGGTAGTGGTGATACTGACTTTATAGGGTTATTTTGTTAATGATGATAGCATATATGGGGAAAGGCCTTATAAACTGTGAAATGATTGTTGTGGTTGAAGACATCCTAGGATTTGGTGATTTGTTAGTGCTCAAGGTGAGGATGGATATTTCAGTCCTCAAATGATTTTGAGTTTTTATAGGAAAGAGCCTAGCCCTTTTGGGGGTTATGTCAAAATAGACAGATTGACCAGTTCTTGAGGTTATAGGAAGACAGGAGAAGAGAGAGAGGGAAGTGGTTGGTGCAGAAAACTGTCTTTGCTGTTAGAATTAGAGACACTTGGAACACTTAGTTGTTTTTAGACTGTTTATTATCTGAAATTAGTTGTTTTTCTGGCTTCAATTTTTTTTTTTTTTTGAGTCAGGGACTCACTTTGTCATCCAGGCTAGAGTGCCCTGGCATGATCTCAACTCATCAAAGCCTCAACCTCCTGGGTCAAGGCAATCCTTCCACCTCAGGGTCTCAAGCAGCTGGACCTACAGGCATGCGCCAGCCACCCTACCTGGCTAATTTTTTTGATTTTTGTAGAGATGAGGTCTTACTGTGTTTCCCAGGCTAGTCTCCAACTCCTAGGCTCAAGTCATCCTCCTGCCTCTGCCTCCCCAGGTGCTGGGATTTTAGGCATGAGCCACTGCATCTGATTGGTTTCAGTATTTTATTTTGTTTTTGTTTTTATTTTTATTTTTTTTTTGAGATGGAGTCTCACTCTGTCGCCCAGACTGGAGAGCAGTGGCCGCTTCTGGCCACCGCAGCCTCGACCTGCTGGGGCTCTGGCGATCCTTCCACCTCAGCCTTCCAAGTATCTGAAACTACAGGTGCGGGCTACCACGCTTGGCTAATTTTTTTTTTATGTATTGTGGAGATGAGGTCTCGCCAAGTTGCCCAGGCGGGTCTCAAACCCGTAGACTCAGGCAATCCACTCACCTCAGCCTCCCAAAGGTACGGGATTACAGGCTGAGCCACCGAGCCCAGCTTGTTTTGTTTTTTGAGTCAAAGTCTCACTCTGTTGCCCAGGCTGGAGTGCAGTTGCATGTTCATGGTCACTGCAGCCTTGACCTGCTGGTCTCAGGCGATCCTTCCACCTCGTCTTTCAAGTAGCTGGAACTACAGGTGCATGCCACTATGCCTGGCTAATTTTTTGATTTATGGTAGAGATGAAGTCTGGCCATGTTGCCCAGGCTAGTCTTGAACCCCTGGACTCAGGTAATACTTTCACCTCTGCCTCCCAAATTGCTGGGATTACAGGTGTGAGCCACTGTGTCCAGCTTCAGTTTCAGTATTTTTTTTTATTTTTTTGAGTTGGAATCTCACTCTGTCACCCAGGCTGGAGGGCAGTGGCCTGCTCCTGGCCACTGCAGCCTCAACCTGCTGAGCTCAGGCGATCCTTCTACCTCAGACTTCCAAGTTGCTGGAACCACAGGCACATGCTACCACACCCTGCTAATTTTTTCAATTATTATAGTGACGAGGTCTCACCAAGTTACTCAGGTTGGTCTTGAACCCCTGGGTTCAGGCAATCCTCTTGCCTTTGCCTCCTAAAATATTGAGATTATAAGTGTGAACCACTGCTCCAAGTTTTTTTTCTCTTTCTTTCCCTCCCTTTCTCCCTTTCATGTTTATTGAACAGGACCTTATTGGTGTTATATTGAATGACAGTGGTGTTAGTGGCTTTCCATGACTTGTTGTTTGATTTTAACAACATATTTGAGGCTTCACCTTTTTTTTTTGAGTTGGAGTCTCACTCACCCAGGTTGGAGTGCAGTAGCACTCTCAGGGCCACCATAGCCTCAAACTGCAGGGCTCAGGTGATCCTTCTTCCTCAGCCTTCCAAGTAGCTGGAACCACAGGCATGCGCCACCATAGCGGGCTAATGTTTTCATTTATTTTAGAGACGAGGTCTCATCATGTTGCTCAAGCTGGTCTTGAACCCCTGAACTCAGGCAGTCCTCTCATCTTGACCTCCTCAAGTGCTGGGATTACAGGCTTGAGTTATCATACCTGGCCAACTTCACCATTAAGTATGATGGTATACGTCATGACATGGTAGATATGTTTAATCAAATTAAAGATGTTCTTGCCTGTACCTTGTTTATTGGAAGTTTTTTTTTCAGTGTCAGTGAATGCTGAATTAACTGTTTTCTGAGCATCTAGTTAATTGATCATACGTATTTTTTTCCCCTTTATTAGTATAGTATGTGACATTAATAGATTTTCTAAATGTTGAATGGTTTTTTGTTTATGTTTCTGGATATGCCCTATTAGATCATTTATGGGATAAACTACTGTACTCTGTTTACTAATATTTTATTTGGGATTTTGATGTCTGTTGCTTTTACGTTTGCTTTTTGGTCTCCTCTTCTTGTGCTGTCCTTATGCATCTTCAGCCTGGTGTGTTACTTACTAGTCTTAGACAATGAGGATGGTGTTTTTTTCTTTTATTCTCTAGAGCAGTTTTTTGATACTTTGCTAAATCTTGCCTATAGATAGATCTTAGACTGCCAAGTAATTTATTTTAATAATTATTGATGTGTTAATATTTTCTCTTTCTTGAGTCAATTATTTTGATTTTGTTTTTGCTTATGTCATTTTTTTGGTCAAGTATGCTAGCAGCAAAACATTATTTTGTAAAATAGGAAAAAGTTTCTTGTGATTCCACCAACCTAACAAGGCAATGTTTTCTGTAACTGTTTATATATAAAATAGTCATGTATTTTTAAAAAACTTTTAATTTTTTTTATTTTAAAGATGTGGGGTACAATTCAGGGTTAGGTATACAAATGTTCATTATGCAGGTACCCTTGTTGATGAGATATAGTCATGTATTACATAGGATTTTTGTATTCTTTTTTTTTCCATTAATAGCATAACGTTATAGTATTTGTTCTCTTAAGTGGATAAGCTTTATTTCAGAGTTCCATTCTGCCTATGTAGAACTTTTTGCTTCCAATTTTCTGTATTTATTTTACTCACTTCTTTTTTTGTTAACTTAGCACACATTATGTCAGGAAGTGAATAGAATGCTGCCCTGCCCTCTTTTGTTCTTTGTCAGGGAGATAGAGGACTGACTGATGGCTTGCGTGGTGTGGTCCTAGAGGAATATGTCTGGGGCTAGGGAGCAGAGCAGGGAAGCAAGAGCCCTGCTCTACCTGGGGAGGTGGGAAAGATTTTTCACAAAAGGTGAAGCTGGAGTAATGAGTAAAACTGCACTGAACATTTGGGCACAGGCAGAGTTTGGGGGAGGGGTTTGTCATTGTCATAGCATCAGTTCTAAAGATTGGATGGTTAGGTCTCTTTGTGTTCAGACAACTACAAAGGAAACCTAATGTCTTCATGTCATGCTCAGATAAGTTTGCTACCTTGAATACCCACCAATAAGTTTGCCACCTTGAGTACCCTTCCAAACAGAAATAGTAAATCAACAGCCTTGACTGTGAACTTTAGTTTATAGCTTTCACAAATGTTTAAAAGCTATTGTCTAGCCAGGCACTGTGGCTTATGCCTGTAATCCCGGCACTTTGGGAGGTAGAGGACAAAGGATTGCCTGAGGTCAGGGGTTGGAGACCAGCCTGGGCAACTTGGTGAGACCTTTTTTCTACAATAGATCAAAAAATGAGCTGGGTGATTTTGTGCATACCTGTAGTTTTAGCTACTTGAAAGGCTGAGGAGGAAGAATCATCTGAGCCCAGCAGGTCAAGGCTGTGATAGTCGTGAGCATGCCACTGCACTCCAACCTGGGTGACAGAGTAAGAATCTGACTTGAAAAAAAATTAGTGACATCTAAATAAGTTAACATTTATTTATTTATTTACCTATTTGTTTTGGAGATGGAGTCTCACTCTGTTGCCCAGGCTGGAGTGCAGTAACATGCTCACGGCTACTGCAGCCTTGACCTGCTGGGCTCAGGTGATTCTTCTGCTTCAGCTTTCCATATTGCTGGAACTATAGGCATGTGTCACCATGCCCAGCTAGTTTTTTTTTTTTTTTTGAGTTGGAGTCTCACTTTGTCGCTCATACTGGAGTGCAGTGGCCGCTCTTGGCCACTGCAGCCTTGACCTGCTGGGCTCCGGCAATCCTTCCGCCTCAGCCTTCCAAGTAGCTGGAACTACAGGTGCGTGCTACCACACCTGGCTAATTTTTTTTTATTTATTGTAGAGATGAGATCTCGCCACGTTGCCCAGGCGGGTCTCGAACCCGTGGCCTCAGGCAATCCACTCACCTCGGCCTCCCAAAGCGCGGGATTACAGGCTGAGCCACTGAGCCCGGCTAATTTTTTGATTTATTATAGAGATGAGGTCTCACCAAGTTGTCCACGCTGGTCTCGAACCTGAGGGTTCAGGCAATCCTCTCCCCTCAGCCTTCCAAAGTGCTGGGATTATAGGTGTGAGCCACTGTGCCCAGTTCAATAAATTAACATTTAAAAGAGAATTCTTGGCCCGGCATGGTGGCTCAGCCTGTAATCCCAGCACTTTGGGAGGCTGAGGTGAGAGGATTGTCTGAACCTGGGGATTGGAGACCAACCTGAGCAACATGGTGAGACCTCCTCTCTACAATAAATCACAAAAACTAACCAAGCGAGATGGCATCTGTAGTTGCAGCTATTTGGAAGGTGAAACTGAAGGATCGCCTGACCCCAACAGGTCGAGCCTGCAGTGGCTGTAGCATGCCACTCTACTTCAGCCTGGGTGACAGAGTGAGACTCTGACTCAAAAATAATAATAATAAATAAATAAAAAGGAGAGAATTCTAGGGTCAGAAAAGTAATAATAACATTTGTTAAGTGGTGGCTGTCATGCACTTTAAGAATTATCTCATTTAATCTTTCTTTCTTTTTTTTTTTTTTGAGGTGTAGTCTCACTCTGTTGTCCAGACTGGAGTGCACTGGCCGCTCCCGGCCACCACAGCCTTGACCTGCTGGGCTCCGGCGATCCTTCCGCCTCAGCCTTCCAAGTAGCTGGAACTACAGGCCCACGCTACCATGCCCGGCTGATTTTTTTATTTATTGTAGAGATGAGGTCTCGCTGCCCAGGCAGGTCTCGAACCCGCGGGTTCAGGCAATCCACTCACCTCAGCCTCCCAAAGGCATGGTATTACAGGCTGAGCCACCGAGCCCAGCTCCGGCTAATTTTTTTTTTTTTGAGTTGGAGTCTCAGTGTCGCCCAGACTGGAGTGCAGTGGTCGCTCCCGGCCACCGCAGCCTCGACCTGCTGGGCTCCGGCGATCCTTCCGCCTCAGCCTTCCAAGTAGCCGGAATTACAGGCGTGCACTACCACGCCCGGCTAATTTTTTGATTTATTGTAGAGATGAGGTCTCCCTGCCCAGGCAGGTCTCGAACCCGCAGGCTCAGGCAATCCACTCACCTCAGCCTCCCAAAGGCGCGGGATTACGGGCTGAGCCACCGAGTCCGGCTTAATTTTTTTATTTATTGTAGAGATGAGGTCTCTCCAAGTTGTTCAGGCTGGTCTTGAACCCCCAGGCTCAGGCAGTCCTCTCACCTGGGTCTCCCAAAGTGCTGGGATTATAGGCTTGAGCCACTGAGCTCGGCCTATTTATTTTTTTGAGTTGGAATCTCACTCTGTCATCCACGCTGGAGTGCAGTTGAGATCCTTTGCCTTAGCTTTCCAAGTAGCTGGAACTGCAGGCACCTGCCACCATGCCCACCTAATTTTTTGATTTATTGTAGAGATGAGGTCTCACCAATTTGCCTGGGCTAGTCTCGGACCCGTGGGCTCAGGCAGTTCTCTCACCTTGGCCTTCCAAAGTTCTGGGATTATAGGAGTGAACCATTGACTCGGGTGTGGAATGCCTTTTAAATCTTCCCTTAGCTGGGGGCAGGTCGTTAAGGTAGTGGTCTTTTCCAGGTCATCATGAAGGGGCAGGCAAGTACAGGTACTGACATGGACTGCAGGCAGTTGGGTGGGATTGTCATGTGATTGCTGCCATGGTGATCGGATCTGTGTCTTGAAGGTTAACTTGTTTAGGAAACAAACTGGGAAGAGAATGGGGTTGAGTCTTTACCTTCAACAGGGAACTTGAAGAATGTTTAGTGATTATGAGCTGAAAGGTTGGACTGTCTTAATCTTAACATGTGATGGGGTTTTCTTTTGATTTGCTGGGAGGGTGGGGTAGGCTGCCAGTGTGGCCTGCACTAAAATGTAATTTCAAAAATCTCTGAACGCTTCCTAAAACCTACCTAGATAGGGAAATTTATCTATGTCTAACCTGTGCTAGCTACCCTGCCTCAGAGCCATAGTGTGTGTGTTTGTATATGTTTTCAGTCCATTGGAAAAAAAATGTAAATGGCATAATGGACACTGAAGATTCAAGGCGGAGGGTGGGAAAGGGGGAAGGGATAAAAAATCACCTGTCTGGTAGAGTGTCCTCAGGTGAGGGTGGTGGGTACACTTAAAGTCCAGATTCTTCGCCAGTGTACAATGCGTCCATGTAACAAAAAACTAAAACTGTTTTTACCCCCTAAAACTGTTGAAATAAATAATAGCCCTTACCCCACCAAAAAGAAGTGAAATGTTTGTGTTGACTAGGGTCTACTTTTCCATCGCTTATTTCCTTGTGACTTCACTTTGTTTTTGAGAGGGGGGTCTTGCTCTGTCATCCAGGCTGGAGTGCAGTGGTGCAGACATGACTCACTGCAGCCTTGACCTCCTAGTCTTAAATGATCCTCCTGAAAAGCTGTGACTATAGGCATGCACCAGCCATGCCCAGGAATTTTATTTTTTTATAGCATTGGGATCTCAGTCTATTGCCCAGGCTGATCTCAAACTCCTGGGCTCAAGCAATCCTCCACCCTAGCCTCTCAAAGTACTGTGAATTACCACACCCAGCTGACTTTCACCTTTGAATCCTTAAATTATTTTTTGTTTTGGGGACCCTAAAGTAAATACACTTCAGCTTTTTACTGTGAACATTTTTGACTTAATGAAAAGTTGAGAGTCGAGTCTGGTGGCTCACTCCTGCAATCCCAGCGCTTTGTGAGGCAGAGGCGAGAGGAATGCCTGAGCTCAGGGGCTCGAGACCAGCTTGAGCAACATGGCGAGACCTCATCTCTACAATAAATAAAAAAATTAGCCGGGCGTGGTGGCGCATGCCTGTGGTTCTAGTTAACTATAAGGCTGAAGCAAAAAGATCACCTGCGCCCAGCAGGTTGAGGCTGTGGTGGCCATGAGCAGTGTGCCACTGCACTCCATCCTGGGTGGCAGACTGAGACTCCAACTTAAAAAACAAAAACTTGAGAGAAAGCTATACCCTCCACCTGTATTCACTAATTGTTAGCATGTTTACTCTGTTTGCTTTATGTTAGGTATCAAAATCTCAGTATGGCCTTCAAAATGCTAGGTTAGACCCACGGGAAGGGGTGATGTGTGTGATCCAGTGCCGTATGTAAGATGCAAAGAATTGCACAGAGGGCCGGGCTTGGTGGCTCAGCCTGTAATCGCGCGCCTTTGGGAGGCTGAGGTGAGTGAATTGCCTGAGCCCACGGGTTTGAGACCCGCCTGGGCAGGTGAGATCTCAGCTCTACAGTAAATCAAAAAATTAGCCGGGCGTGGTAGCGCATGCCTGTAATTCCAGCTACTTGGAAGGCTGAGGTGGAAGGATCGCCGGAGCCTAGCAGGCGAGACTGCGTTGGCCGGGAACGGCCACTGCACTTCAGTCTGGGCAACGGAGTGAGACTACAACTCAAAAAAAAAAAAAAAAGAAAAAAGAAAAAAGAAAAAAAGAATTGCACAAAGGTTAGATTGGAAAATATAGTTTATTTAGAAATTAAGAGCCGGGCTTGGGGGCTCAGCCTGTAATCCCGCGCCTTTGGGAGGCTGAGGTGGGTGGATTGCCTGGGCAGCAAGACCTCATCTCTACAATAAATCAAAAAATTAGCCGGGCATGGTAGCGCGTGCCTGTAGTTCCAGCTACTCGGAAGGCTGAGGCGGAAGGATCGCCGGAGCCCAGCAGGTCGAGGCTGCGGTGGCCAGGAGCGGCCACTGCACTCCAGTCTGGGCGACAGAGTGAGACTCCAACTCAAAAAAAAAAAAAAGAAATTAAGTTATTTGCAGAGAGAGATTCACCTCCCCAAAGTAGGGGAGGGGGCCAAAGCTCATAAACATGGTGATAGCCCAAGGAGCCACGTGACCACATGGCCAGATCATAGCTTAAGCAAGGCAATGGCTAAAAAGTAAATTAGGGCCGGGCTCAGTGGCTCAGCCTGTAATCCCAGAACTTTGGGAGGCTGAGGTGAGTGGATTGCCTGAGTCCGTGGGTTTAAGACCTGCCTGGGCAACTTGAGGAGACCTCATCTCTACAATAAATAAATAAAAAAAATTAGGCATGGTAGCACGCGCATGTAGTTCCAGCTACTTGTAAGGCTGAGGCAGAAGGATCACTGGAGCCCAGCCTGCACTCCAGTCTGAGTGACAGAGTGAGACTCCAACTCAAAAAAGAAAAAAAAAGTAAATTAGAAGAGTGAGAGAGGAGATTGACCTCCCCAAGGTAAAGGAGGGGGCCAAAGATTATGAAAATCTGGCCTGGCTGTAGGTCAAAGAACATATGGCCTGGACAGTGTTTAACAGTGCTTTTTTTTTTTTAAAGTTGAAATCTCACTCTGTCGCCCTGACTGGAGTGCAGTGTCACTCTCACGGCCACCGCAGCCTTAACCTGCTGGGCTCAGGCTATCCTTCTGCGTCAGCCTTCCAAGTAGTTGGAAATACAGGTTCATGGTACCATGCCCAGCTAATTTTTTATTTATTTATTGTGGAGACAAGGTCTCATTATGTTGCCCAGGCTGGTCTCGAATCCACGAGCTCAGGCAGTCCTTTTGCTTCAGCCTCCCAAAGTGCTGGTATTACAGGCTTGAGCCACTGCGCCCGGCCAACAATGCCTTTTAAACTTTCCTTTTAGGCTGGGTGCAGTGGCTCATGCTTGTAATTCCAGCACTTTGGGAGGCAGAGGCCAGAGGATTGCCTGAACCCAGGGATTCGAGACCAGCTGGGCAACTTGATAAGACCTCATCTCTATACTAAATAAAAAAAATTAGCCAGGCCATGGTGGCGCACGCTTGTAATTTCAGCTACTTGGAAGGCTGAGGCAGAAGGGTTGCCTGAGCCCAGCAGGTGAAGCTGTGGTGGCTGTGAGCCTGCCACTACACTCCATCCTGGGCGATACAGTGAGACTCCAACTCTGGAAAAAAAGCACTTAAGCAAACAAACAAAAAACCCATCCTTTTGGTAGGGGGCGTGTCATTAAGCTGATTGGATGGTGGTCTTTTCCATGTGTTCATGAAGGACAAGTAAGCATAGGTACTGACATCACCATTATAGACAGCAGGCAGATGAGTGGGCCAATCACATGACTGTTGCCATGTTGGTGAGGTCTGTATCTTGAAGGTCATGAAGGGCTGATTAGGTTAACTTGTTTATAAAACAAGCTGAGGGGAGCTTGTAAAACAATTATCAATAGCTATCTCTGAGAAACTGGCTCTATCCTTGACTAGTAATTAGAAGGCAAGTTAAAGTGAATTGCTAGAAAAACATGACAGAAGTCCAGGCACAGTTGCTCAAGCCTGTAATCCCAGCACTTTGGGAGGCCAAGGTGAGAGGATTACTTTTTTTTTTTTTTTTTTTGAGTTGGAGTCTCACTCTGTTGCCCAGACTGGAGTGCAGTGGCCGCTTCTGGCCACCGCAGCCTCGACCTGCTGGGCTCCGGCGATCCTTCTGCCTCAGCCTTCCAAGTAGCTGGAGTTACAGGCGCGCGCTACCATGCCCGGCTGATTTTTTTTGATTTATTGTAGAGATGAGGTCTCGCTGCCCAGGCGGGTCTCGAACCCGTGGGCTCAGGCAATCCACTCACCTCAGCCTCCCAAAGGCGCGGGATTACAGGCTGAGCCACCGAGCCTGGCTGAGAGGATTACTTAAGCTTAGGAGTTCAAGACCAGCCTGGGCAACTTGGTGAGACCTTGTCTCTACAATAAATCAAAAAATAAGCCGGGCATGGTAGCGCATGCCTGTAGTGCCAGCTGCTTGGAAGGCTGAGGCAGAAAGATCGCTTGAGCCCAGCAGGTTGAGCCTGTGGTGACCGTGAGCATGCCACTGCACTCTAACCTGGGTGACAGAGTGAGACACGGACTCAAAAAAAAAAAAAAGAAAAAGAAAAGCATGACAGAACTAGGCAGTATTAAAATGACTGCTCGCCAGGTGCAGTGGCTCAAGCCTGTAATCCCAGCACTTTGGGAGGCGGAGGCGAGAGGTTTGCCTGAGCTCAGGGGTTCGAGACCAGCCTGAGCAACATGGCAAGACCTCTTCTCTACAATAAAACAAAAAATTAGCTAGTTGTGGTGGCACGTGCCTGTGGTTCCAGCTACTTGGAAGACTGAGACAGAATGATCACCTGAGCCCAGTAAGTCAAAGCTGCGGTGACTATGAGCATGCCACTGCACTTCAGCTTGGGTGACAGAGTGAGACTTCAATTTAAAAAAAAAATGGCTGCTCATTAGGCGTATTGACTTCATTCTATGTCCTTTCACTTTTAATACTGTAGTTAATTATAATTTAGCAGCAATTCTATGGTTTCTAACATCCAGATGTGTTCACAGTTTCCTCTTGTTCCAAGAATGTCCCTTATAGTTTCTTTCTTTCTTTCTTTCTTTCTTTTTTTTGAGTTGGAGTCTAACTCTGTCACCCAGACTGGAGTGCAGTGGCCGCTCCTGGCCACCGCAGCCTCGACCTGCTGGGCTCTGGTGATCCTTCCGCCTCAGCCTTCTGTGTTTTATTAGCTGATGTTCTTCTGTAAGAAGAGCTTTTCTTTTTCTTTTTCTTTTTTTTTAAATTGGAGTCTTACTGTCACCCAGGCTGGAGTGCAGTGGCACATTCATGGTTACTGCAGTCTCAACCTGCTGAGCTCAGGTGATCTTTCCACTTCAGACTTCCAAGTAACCAGAATTACAGGTGTGCGCTACCACGCCTGGCTGATTTTTTGATTTACTGTAGAGATGAGGTCTCGCTGCCCAGGCGGGTCTCAAACCTGCGGGCTTAGGCAGTCCACTCACCTCAGCCTCCCAAAGGCGTGGGATTACAGGCTGAGCCACTGAGCCCAGCTTTCTTTCTTTTTTTGAGTTGGAGTCTCACTTCTTTGCCCAGGCTGGATTGCAAGTGGCATGGTTAGTGCCACCCCATTGTCAATCTTCTGGGCTCTGGTGATCCTTCTGCCTCAGTCTTCCAAGTAGTTGGCACTACAGGCGTGCACTAACTACCACATCCAACTAATTTTTAAATTTTATTGTAGAGACAAGGTCTCAGCATGTTGCCCAGGCTGGTCTCGAACCTGCAGGTTCAGGTAATCCTCTCGCCTCAGTCTCCCAAAGTGCTGGGATTTCAGGTTTAAGCCACTGTGCCTGGCCCTTTTTTTTTTTTTTTTTTTCAGTAGGAGTCTCACTCTGTCACCCAGGCTGGAGTGCAGTGTCACACTCACGGTCACTGCAACCTAGTCTTGTTGGGCTCAGGCGATTCTTGTGGGTTGGCCTACAGGTTCTCGCCACCATGCCCAGTTAATTTTTTGATTTATTGTAGAGGGGAGGTTTCACCAAATTGCTCAGGTGGTCTTGAACCCCTGGACTCAGGCAATCCTCTTGCCTTGGCCTCCCAAAGTGCTGGGTTACAGACTTGAGCCACCACACCTGGCCCTATCGTTTTTTTCAAACATGATGCACATTTTTGTTTTTATGTCTCTTTAGTTGCTTTTCTTCCATGATCATCCTCCCTTCCCGCTTTTTAAAAATTTTTATTTTTTATATTTATTTTATTTTATTTTTTTGAGTTGGAGTCTCACTCTGTTGCCCATGCTGGAGTGCAGTGGCACACTCATGGCCACCCAGCGTCGACTTGCTAGGCTCCAGCGATCTTTCTGCCTCAGCCTTCCAAGTAGCCAGAATTACAGGCACATGCTACCATGCCCAGCTAATTTTTTTTATTTATTGTAGAGCCGAGGTTTCCCCAAGTTGCCCGGACTGGTCTTGAACCCCGCGGGTTCAGGCAAGCCCCTCGCCTCGGCCTCCCAAAGTGCTGGGATTACAGGCTGAGCCACTGAGCCCGTCTTTTATTTTATTTTAAGGATTGTGGGGTACAAACACAGGATTAGGTATTCCATTTGCGCTTTTTTCCTTTTCTGGCATTATTTATTTGTTTTTAAGAATTCTGAACTGTTGTGTTTTAGAGTATCCCACATTCCATTCTGGTCACATTGTTTCATCATGATGAATTTTACTTATTTCTTGTATTCTCTAGCATTTCCTGTAACACTAGAAGTGAGGTCTATACTTTAGACCAAACATTTTTTTTTTTTGAGTTGTAGTCTCACTCTTGTCACCCAGGCTAGAGTGTATTGACATGTTCATGGCCACTCCAGCGTCAACCTGCTGGCCTCTGACAGTCCTCCTGCTTCAGGCTTCCAAGCAGCTGGAACCACAGGCATGTGCTACCATGTCCAGCCAGTTTCTTATTTACTCTAGAGATGAGGTCTTGCCACGTTGCCCTGGCTGGTTTCAAACCCGCAGGCTCAGGCAATCCACTTGCCTCGGCCTCCTGAAGTGCTGGGATTACAGGTTGAACCACTGAGCCTGGCCTAACTAAACACAATTTTGCAGATTGCTTCAGTTGCAATGCTGTGTGTTTCATGTGTCATCACATCAGAGGACATGTAAAGCTAGTTAGTTCACTGTTCCATGTATTCTTTTCCATGTATCCCTTGGATAAGGCAATGACTACCATCTCTCACCCTTACAAAGCACATTTTTCCCTGTGCAAGTAGTAAATAATCTGTGGGACATCCTGTTAACCCGTACCATTTACCTAGTGATTTTAGTATCCATTGGCAATCCTTGCCTAAATCAGTTATTACACTGGAGGTGGGAAAATGGTGATTTTCTACTTTTGTCATTCTGTGTTTTATTAGCTGATGTTCTTCTGTAAGAAGAGCTTTTCTTTTTCTTTCTTTCTTTCTTTTTTTTTTTTTTTGAGTTGGAGTCTCACTCTGTCACCCAGACTGGAGTGCAGTGGCCGCTCCCGGCCACCGCAGCCTCGACCTGCTGGGCTCCGGCGATCCTTCCGCCTCAGCCTTCTGAGTAGCCGGAATTACAGGTGTGTGCTACCACGCCCGGCTGATTTTTTGATTTATTGTAGAGATGAGGTCTCGCTGCCTAGGCGGGTCTCGAACCCACGGGCTCAGGCAATCCACTCACCTCAGCCTCCCAAAGGCGCGGGATTACAGGCTGAGCCACCGAGCCCGGCTCTTTCTTTTTTTTTAATTGAGTCTTACTGTCACCCAGGCTGGAGTGCAGTAGCACGTTCATGGTTACTGCAGTCTCAACCTGCTGAGCTCAGGTGATCTTTCCACTTCAGACTTCCAAGTAGCTGAAACTACAGGTGTACACCACCATGCCCAGCTAATTTTTTTGATTTATTGTAGAGACAAGGTCTGGCCATGTTGCCCAGGTTGGTCTTTAACCTGTGGACTCAGGCAGTCCTCTCAGTTTGGCCTCCCAAAGTGCTGGGATTACAGGCTCCTTTGTTCTTTTGACACACCCTGTTAGTCGCTGAGCATTTTCTTGTTTTCTGGCATTACTAGAGGCTGCAGACTTACCTTCTACTTTTCTTGTCTCAGACCCTGGACTCAGCCAGTTCTCCAAAGCCTGGTTCCTTTTTTTTTGAATAAAAAAGCTGAGATAGGTACACTGTTAATAACTTTAAGGTCTTGGCTATGCCATGATATCCTTTCCAAAGGGAAAAGCTCCTCATATTAGCCATCACTAAGGAGAGGCACAGAACTTGGCAGAATGTTTTATGTTTTGGAGGAACTGTACACCCCTTGAGAATATAATTCCAATCTAGTTTTCACTGCCAATTTTGAGAAGGGCCCAGAACAACAGGAGACTGCTTGGGACACTTGTTCCATTGGGCTGGATATCAGGGATTGATGAAAGTGTCATGTGGTTCTTTGGCATGCCAGAATAGTATATTTTCAGCATGCTAAGCCCTCTAGGGCTTAGAAGTAAGATTGTCATATGGATTTTTCAGGTCAGTTTGGACTTCGAGAGTGTCATCTCAATGGGTCAGCCAGCTGAGCCCCAGGGAGGGTCAGCCAGCTGAGCCCCAGGGAGGGTCAGCCAGCTGAGCCCCAGGGAGGGTCAGCCAGCTGAGCCCCAGGGAGGGTCAGCCAGCTGAGCCCCAGGGAGGGTCAGCCAGCTGAGCCCCAGGGAGGGTCAGCCAGCTGAGCCCCAGGGAGGGTTAGCTCGAGGGACTGGTAAGCCTAGCCCCGAAAGTGTCAACTCTAATGGGCTGGCAAGCCAAGCCCTGAGAGTGTTGCTGGGTCAGTGGGCCATCAAGCCTAGCCCCCAGAGTGTCTCAGTTTCAGCGTCTCGCCTTCTTCCAGCAGCTCTCCCAGTTCTGCCGGCTCAGTTGGCTGGCAAGCCAGATCCTGGGGTGCATGGTTCTTTGACTCCGACTATCTTCTGCAGCTCTTCAGGTCAGGGTTCTTGTCTTGTGTCCAGGAAGAATGAGGAACACGAATAGCCGGAAAGTGAGAAAGCAGGATTTATTGAGAGGACAGAAAAGCTCCCACAGTGGGAGGGGACCTGAAGGGATTGCCCGCCTGGCGCCTTTTTATTAGGTAGATGTATTTAGAAATTCAGCTCTGGCCAAGCTCTTGCCTATAATCTCAGCATTTTGGGAGACTGAGGCAGGAGGATTTCTTGAGCCCAGGAGTTCATGACTAGCCTGGGCAACACAGCAAGACCTCATCTCTGCAAAAAAATCCAAAAAAATTGACTGAGTGTGGTGGTGCACACCTGTAGTCCCAGCTACTTAGGAGACTGAGTTGGAAGCATTGCCTAGCCTATGAGGTGGAGGCTTCAGCTAGCTCTGATCATGCCACTGTACTCCAGCCTGGGCGACAGAGTAAGATCCTGAGGAAAAAAAAAATCTATCTTACTAAGGATAAATTTGTATTTGATTTATGTCATAAATTTAATCATATATTAAATGAATTACTTTCTTTTTTTCTTTTCTCTCTTTTTTTTTTTTTTTGAGTTGGAGTCTCACTCTGTCGCCCAGACTGGAGTGCAGTGGCCGCTCCCTGCCACCGCAGCCTCGAATTGCTGGGCTCCGGTGATCCTTCCGCCTCAGCCTTCCAAGTAGCCGGAATTACAGGCATGCGCTACCATGCCCGGCTGATTTTTTAATTTATTGTAGAGATGAGGTCTCGCTGCCCAGGCGGGTCTTGAACCCGCGGGCTCAGGCAATCCACTCACCTCAGCCTCCCAAAGGCGTGGGATTAAAGGCTGAGCCACTGAGCCTGGCTATGAATTATTTTCTTTTCTTTTTTTTTTTTTTTTTTTGAGTTGGAGTCTTCCCTTGCTACGACTTTGGTATTCTGCAATTACTTGATTTGATTATTTTGTTTACGTCCAATGCAGTATAAGCTCTCTGAAGCTTTCATGTGTTAGGTTCGTTTTCCAAGAAGCAAACAAGAGATTAGTTGTGGAAAACTCTTATGGGGAAAATGGGGAAGGAGCTGTAAGACATTAGGATAGCCTTCAGACTACCTTGTGAATCTCACCCCTGTGGGGGAGAGAGGAGGAAGGTAGGGAAAGTTTTAGACTACAGTGCAGTTCTCAAAAAGCTTTGGCAAAGCAGATGGGGGGGAGTCTTTCTTTGCTTCCTTTTTTTTTTTTTTCAGTTGGAGTCTCACTCCTTCGCCCAGACTGGAGTGCAGTGGCCGCTCC
This sequence comes from Cephalopachus bancanus, assembly GCA_027257055.1. Lineage (NCBI taxonomy): Eukaryota > Metazoa > Chordata > Mammalia > Primates > Tarsiidae > Cephalopachus > Cephalopachus bancanus. The sequence goes on along the minus strand of JAPVLO010000447.1, from coordinate 1,075,147 downwards.
TGGCCACCGCAGCCTCAACCTGCTGGGTCCCGGGGATCCTTCGCCTCAGCCTTCCCAGTAACTGGGAAATACAGGCGCGCGTACCACGCCGGCTAATTTTTGGTTTATTGTAGAGATGAGGTCTTGCCAAGTTGCCCAGGTGGGTCTCGAACCCGCGGGTTCAGGCAATCCACTCACCTCAGCCTCCAAAAGGCGTGGAATTGCAGGCTGAGCCACCGAGCCTGGCGCTTCCTTTTGTTTTTTTTATTTTTTGAGTTGGAGTCTCACACTGTCACCCAGACTGGAGTGCAGTGGCCGCTCCCGGCCACCGCAGCCTCTACCTGCTGGGCCGGCGATCCCTTTTGCCTCAGCTTTCCAAGTAGCTGGAATTACAGGCATGTGCTACCACGCCCGACTGATTTTTTGATTTATTGTAGAGATGAGGTCTCGCTGCCCAGGCAGGTCTCGAACCTGCGGGCTCAGGTAATCCGCTCACCTCAGCCTCCCAAAGCATGGGATTACAGGCTGAGCCACCGAGCATGGCGCTTCCTTTTTTTTTTTTGAGTCGGAGTCTCACTCTGTTGCCCAGGCTGGAGTGCACTGGCATGCTCACGGCCACTGCAGCCTCAGCCTTCTGGACTGAGGTAATTCTTTGCCTCAGCCTTCCATGTAACTGGAACCACAGGTGCGTGCCACCACATCCGACTAGTTTTTTTTATTTTTTGAGTGGAAGTCTCACTCTGTCGCCCAGACTGGAGTGCAGTGGCCGCTCCCGGCCACCGCAGCCTCGACCTGCTGGGCTCCTGCGATCCTTCTGCCTCATCCTTCCGAGTAGCCGGAATTACAGGCATGCGCTACCATGCCCGGCTGATTTTTTGATTTATTGTAGAGATGAGGTCTCGCTGCCCAGGCGGGTTTCGAATTCGTGGGCTCAGGCAATCCACTCACCTCAGCCTCTCAAAGGCGCGGGATTACAGGCTGAGCCACCAGGCCTGGCTTCTTCTATTTTTTTTTTTTTTATCGTAAGACATGGTCTTGCCAAGTTGCCCAGGCTGGTGTCGAACCCCTGGACTCAGGTAATTCTCTCGCCTCGGCCTCCCAAATGGTGGGATTATAGGTGGGAGCCACTGTTCCCGGCAGAATTGCTGTCAGAAGAGTTTTATCCCCCAGTAAATGTCTTGCTTTATACTATTCCTAATCACTCAGTCATTAGCTAAGAGCAGCCCTGGGCAAGGGAGGCTCTGGTACAGAGGAGGGATGTATTTAGAGCACTGCTGTAGAGTCAGGTACCTGTCTCAAGGTGAGCATGTGAGCAGGTAGCCTGTCTGTTCACTGGCATTTCTAGCACCTTAAAACTGCATCTTGCACAATAGGTACTCAATGCAGTATTTGTGGACTGTGTTCCAAATTACTATAGGAAATTGTTTTGATTGCTTACATTTTTTTGCTTTTGAGTCCGAGTCACACTCTGTAGCCCAGAGTGGAGTGCAGTGACACACTCTGACAGCCATCGCAACCTCAACCTGCTGGGCTCAGATGATTCTTCCACCTCAGCCTTGCAAGTAGCTGGAACTACGGTATGTACCACCATGCCCAGCTAATTTCTTGATTTATTGTAGAGATGAGGTCTTGCCAAGTTGCCCAGTCTGGTCTTCAACCCACGGGCTCAGGCAATCCTCTCACCTTGACCTCCAAAATGCTGGGATTATAGGCATGAGCCACTGTGTCCGGCCTATTGCTTACATTTTAAACCCAAGAGAAAATGGCTTGTTTTATTATTATTATTGTTATTGTTATTATTAAGTTCACTTAAAAAATTTCATTAGCTTTGGGGGTACACATAGTTTTTGACTACATGGCTGCATTGTACAGTGACTAAGCAGTCTGGGTTTTAAGTGGACCTGCCACTCCCACTTACGCACATTATACCCGACCGGTGATTTTTTATCCCTCCTCTTCTTTCTCCCTCCCCCTTCTGAGTCTCTAGTGTCCATCATACCATTCTCTGTTCCTTTGCAGATTCTTTTTTTTTTGAGTTGGAATCTCACTCTGTTGCCCAGACTGGAGTGCAATGGCTGCTCCCGGCCACTGCAGCCTCGACCTGCTGGGCTCCGGCGATCCTTCCGCCTCAGCCTTCCCAGTAGCTGGAATTACAGGCACGCGTTACCACGCCCGGCTCATTTTGATTTATTGTAGAGATGAGGTCTCACTGCCCAGGTGGGTCTTGAACCCACGGGCTCAGGCAATCCACTCACCTCAGCCTCCCAAGGTGCGGGATTATAGGCTGAGCCACCGAGCCTGGCTTGCAGATTTTTAATTTAGCTCCCACATGTAAGTCAGACATGCAGTGTTTGGCTTTTGTTTCTGTATTAGTTCACTTAGGATGATGTTCTCCAATAGTATTCCATAATGTATATACACCACATTTCCTCATCTCTGAATTGGTTGATGGGCATTTAGGTTGATTTCACATCTTTGCAATTGTGAATTGTGCTGTGATGAACATGCAAGGGTAGTTGTCTTTTCTTTTTTTTTTTTTTTTGAGTTGGAGTCTCACTCTTGTTGCTCAGCCTCTACCTGCTGGGCTTAGGCGATCCTTCTGCCATAGTCTTCCAAGTAGCTGGAACTACAGATGTATGCCATCATGCCCAACTAGTTTTTTTGTGATTTATTGTGGAGACAAGGTCTCACCAAGTTGCCCAGCCTGGTCTCAAAACCCTGGGTTCAGGCAATTCTCTCACCTGGACCTCTCAAAGTGCTGGAATTACAAGTTGAGCCACCATGCCTAGCCCAATTGTCTTTTTTATGTAACGACCCAGCCTGTTCCTTTGGGTAGATACCCAGTATCGGGATTGCTGAATTAAATGGTAGATCCTATTTTTAGTTCTTTGAGAAATCTTCATACCGATTTCCATAGAGGTTTTACTAATTTAACTCCAAGAAACAGTGTATAAGCATTCCATTTTCACCACAAAAACTTTTTTCTGAGTTGGATTCTTACTCTGTCCCCCAGACTGGAGTGCTATGGCACGCTCATGGCCATTCCAGCCCTGACCTGCTAGGTTCAGTTGATCCTTCCGCTGCAACCTTCCAAATCGCTGGAACTTCAGGAGTAAACCACCTCTCCTCTCTGGATTTTTTTTTTTTTTTTTTTTTTGATTCACAGTCTCACTCTGTCACCCAGGCTGGTATGCAGTAGCATGTTCACAGCCACCCCATCGTTGGCCTACTGGGCTCAGGCGATCCTTCTACCTCAGCCTTCTAAATAACTGGAACTACAGGCGTGCAACTGCCACACCTCACTAATTTTTTGATTTTGTAGAGATTTTGTAGAGACTACGTCTCCCCAAGTTGCCCAGGCTGATGTTGAACCCCTGTGCTCAGGAAATCCTCTCACCTTGGCCTCCCAAAGTGCTGGGATTACAGGGTTGAGCCACCACACCCGGCCAGGACTTTTCTTTCTTCCTTTCTTTTTGAGTCAGAGGCCCAATTTGTCGCCCAGGTTGGAATGCAGTGGCACACTCATGGCTACCGCAGCCTCGACCTAATGGGCTCACGCTGTCCTTTTGCCTTACCCTTTCAAGTAGCTGGAACCTCAGGCATGTGCCAACATGCCTGGTTAATTTTCTGATTTATTGTAGAGATGATGAGTTCTCGCCACGTTGCCCAGGCTAGTCTCTAACCCCTGGATTCAGGCAGTCATTTTGACTCACCTCTCAAAGTGTTGGAATTATAGATGTGAGCCACCGTACCTGGCGGATTTTTATTTCTTTAGACAGGGTAGTTTATAAGCAGGCTGTGGAATACTGACAGGAATTTATGTTTCAGTTTTGTGTGTGTGTGTGTGTGTTGGAGTCTCACTCTGTCGCTTAGACTGGAGTGCAGTGGCCGCTCCCGGCCACCACAGCCTCGACCTGCTGGGCTCCAGCGATCCTTCCGTCTCAGCCTTCCAAGTAGCTGGAACTACAGGCGTGTGCTACCACGCCCGGCTAATTTTTTTGATTTATTGTAGAGATGAGGTCTTGCCAAGTTGCCCAGGCCGGTCTCGAACCTGCGGGCTCAGGCAATCCACTCACCTCAGCCTCCCAAAGCATGGGATTACAGGCTGAGCCACTGAGCCCAGGTAATTTTTTTTTTTTTTTGAGTTGGAATCTCACTCTTTCGCCCCAGACTGGAGTGCAGTGGTCCCTTGCCACTGCAGCCTTGACCTGCTGGGCTTCAGTGACCCTTCCTCCTTAGCCTTCCACGTAGCTAGAGCTACGGGCGCACGCTACCACGCCCGACTAATTTTTGATTTTACTATAGAGACTAGGTCTCCCCAAGTTGCCCCAGTGAGTCTCAAACCACGGGTCTCGAACCCGCGGCCAATCCACTCGCCTCAGCCTCCCAAAGTGCTGGGATTACAGACTGAGCCGCTGAACCCAGCCTATGTTCCAGTTTTTAATCTACCACTTTGGTGCGAACTTTCCTCACATCCATTTCCTCCTCTGTGAAGGGGTAATCATGCCTGCCCTGCTACTGGTTTGTTTAGATGAGCTGTCCAACTTGTAGGAGACTGTGGTTTCCCAGTGTTATGCTTCGTGGGCAGAATGGAAGCTGCTGGCTCGGCCACCTTCACTCCTCCTGTCCTCTGTCAGGAACACACCATCTGTTCCAGGCCGCAGGCTGGCCTTCTCTGTTCTTGTTCTGAACACAGTGAAAAAATTCCTTCTGTTTGTTGCTGTCCTGACTCTTTTGATGTTTTCACTACTGTGTTTCCATTTAAGTCGATCATAATTTCCTTCCATTTCTTGTACAGACGATTTCTGTACAAGAAATTCTGTGAAATAATTTCTCAAGGAAGAAAGAAAAATCTGAGTTTTATAACGTCCTTAGATTTTTTTCTTTTCTTTTTTCTTTTTTTTTTTTGTTGAGTTGGAGTCTCACTCTGTAGCCTAGACTGGAGTGCAGTCCAAGTAGCTGGAACAACAGGCACGCGCTGCCATGCCTGGCTAATTTTTTTGATTTATTGTAGTGATGAGGTCTCGCCAAGTTGCCCAGGCGGGTCACGAACCCGCGGGCTCAGGCAATCCACTCATCTCGGCCTCCCAAAACGCTGGGATTACAGGCTGAGCCACCGAGCCTGGCCAATTCTTTTCTTTTCTATTTCTTTTTCTTTTCTTTTCTTTTTTTTTTTTGAGTTGGAGTCTCACTCTGTCACCCAGACTGGAGTGCAGTGGCCACTCCCAGCCACCGCAGCATCGACCTGCTGGGCTCTGGCGATCCTTCCACCTCAGCCTTCCAAGTAGCTGGAACTACAGGTGTGTGCTACCACGCCCAGCTAATTTTTGATTTATTGTAGAGATGAGGGCTCACCAAGTTGCCCAGGCGGGTCTCGAACCAAGGCGCGGGATTACAGGCTGAGCCACGGAGCTGGCTATTTCTTTTTCTTTTGTGTTATTTGCACTGATACTATCTGAGTTCTTGGTTTACACCTCCTCACTTCTTATACCATCTTTTTTTTTGAGTTGGAGTCTCACTCTGTTGCCCAGGCTTGGAGTGCAGCGGCATGCTCACAGCCACCACAGCCTCGACCTGCAGGGCTTAGGCGATCCTTCTACCTTAGCTTTCCAAGTAGCTGAACTACAGACGCACCGCACCACGCCTGGCTAATTTTTGTAAGTTATTATAGAGACGAGGTCTCACCAAGTTGCCCAGGCTGGTCTTGAACCCCTGGGTTCAGGCAATCCACTTGCCTCTTCCTCCCGAAGTGCTGGGATTACAGGCTGAGCCGCCGTGCCCAGCCAAGAAGGTTTGTTTTTTTTTTTGAGTTGGAGTCTCACTCTGTCGCCCAGACTGGAGTGCAGTGGTCGCTCCCATCCCCCGCAGCCTCGACCTGCTGGGCTCCAGCAATCCTTTTCACCTCACCCTTTCTGAATAGGGAAATTTACGGGCGTGTGCTACCACGCCCAGCTGATTTTTGATTTATTTAGAGATGAGATCTCGCCAAGTTGCCCGGGCGGGTCTCAAACCCCGCGGACTCGGGCAATCCACTCACCTCAGCCCCCCAAAAGGGGGCGGGTTTACAGGCTGAGCCACTGACCCCGGCTAGAATGTTTTTTCTTATTTTCACTTTATTTCATTTTATTTATTTATTTATGTATTTATTTATTTATTTATTTTTGAGTTGGAGTCTCACTCTGTCACCCAGACAGGAGTGGTGGCCGCTCCCAGCCACCACAGCCTCGACCTGCTGGGCTCCGGTGATCCTTCCGCCTCAGCCTTCCAAGTAGCTGGAATTACAGATATGCGCTACCACGCCCGGCTGATTTTTGATTTTTTGTAGAGGTGAGGTCTCGCTGCCCAGGCGGGTCTTGAACCCGCGGGCTCAGGCAATCCACTCACCACAGCCTCCCAAAGGCGCAGGATTACAGGCTGAGCCACCGAGCCGGGCCTTATTTCCACTTTATATATGAGGAAATAGAGACACAGAGTTGCTAAATAGGTTGTCCAAAGTTACACAGCTAGTAAATGGTGAATTTGGGATTCGAATCTAGATAGTCTTGGCTTCTGAGTATGCTGAAGTATGGCTTTGATCTCCATGCTGCATCCTGTACCTAGAATAAAGGCCCTGAAATTAATTATATCAAGAGGAGATTTTTTCTTTGTACAAAGTTCATTTATAAACTGCTGGGAAAGAGCAAGTAATTTTGTATATGGGAATTTCAGGGGGCTTCACAAAGATGATTTTTAATCCCAAGTCAATCATTCAATGCTAGATGCTGGAGATTTTGTGGTAACTAGGACAGACATTTAGGAGCTGATCTTTAGTAGCTGACTTTCCAGCAGAGGTAGATAGACTGTAAGCAAACAGACTGATACATATAGTGTTAGACAGTGATAAATGCTAGAAAGGGGCATAAGTACTGGCAAGTGACCAGAGAGTGATTGTGTGTGTGTGTGTGTGTGTGTGTGTGTGTGTGTGTGTGTGTGTGTGTTGCATTTTTATGTAGAGAGTGGTCAGGGAAGATCTCTTTGACTAGAAGACGTTTGAGTAGAGTCCCAAAATAAGTGAGGGAGTGAACTATGGCGATGCCTAGGGGAAGAAAGTTTCAGACAGAGGCAGATAATGCTTAAGCCCTGAAGTAGGAACAAGCTGGAGCATTTGAGTAATAGAAGGAACATGTGAGAGGCTCTCAGAAGTAGGAGATGAGTCCAGAAAAATCAACAGGGGTCAGATCAGCCATAATGGGTTTGGGTTTTACTCTAAATGCAACGGGAATTCATTGAAAGGTTTTAAACAGGGAAGTAATATTTTCTGATATTAATTTGTTTTTGTTTTTTTAAGTCAGGTTTCACCCCATCACCCAGGCTGTAATGCAGTGGCATGATCATGGCTCACTAAAGCCTTGACCTTCTGGGCTTAGACAATCCTTCTGCCTTAGTCTCCTGAATAGCTGGGACTATAGGCATGTGCCACCATGCCCGTGGCTTGCTTATTCATTTATTTATTTATTTATTTATTTATTTATTTTGTAGAGATGAGGTCTTGCTATGTTTCCCAGGTTGGTATCAGATGCTGAACTTAAGCAGTCCTCCTATCTTGGCTTCTCAAAGTGGTAATATTGCTACTGTGAACCACTGTGTGTACTACTGTGTTCATCCTGATTTCGGCTATTAAAAGTGACTGCGGTTTTTGTATGTAGGTTGTGCTACAGGCAGACATGAGCAGAAGCAAGGAGAAGAGTACTATCTTTTGTTGTAATACAGATTAAAAGTCACAGCTGTTTTAACCAAAAAACAGTGGTGGAGATGGTAATAAGTGATCAGAGTCTGGGTATCTGCAAGGTACGGCTAACATATTTGCTGATGATGTGAGAGATTGACCATCTCCTTGACCCATCAGCAGGCCACTGCTCTTCAGCCTGAGCAACAGAGTGAGCCTCCAATTAAAAAAAAAGAAGCCGGACTCGGTGGCTCAGCCTGTAATCCCGCGCCTTTGGGAGGCTGAGGTAAGTGAATTGCCTGAGCCCGCGGGTTCGAGACCCGCCTGGGCAGCGAGACCTCATCTCTACAATAAATCAAAAAATCAGCCGGGCATGGTAGCGCATGCCTGTAATGCCAGCTACTTGGAAGGCTGAGGTGGAAGGATCGCCGGAGCCCAGCAGGCGAGGCTGCGGTGGCCGGGAGCGGCCACTGCACTCCAGTCTGGGCAACAGAGTGAGACTCCAACTCAAAAAAAAAAAAAAAGGAAAAGAAAATGAAATTCCTGATTGGGGCAATGGCTCATGCCTATAATCCTACTACTTTAGGAGATCAAGGTGGGAGAATCACTTGAGACTAGGAGTTCCAGATTAGCCTGAGCAACATAGCCAGACCTCATCTCTACAAAAAAATCAACAAAATTAGCCAGACGTGGTGGTGTCAGGATTGCTTGAGCCCAGGAGGTGGAAGCTGTGGCAAGCCGTTATTGTGCCATTTCACTCCAGACTGGGTGACAGTGAGACTGACTGAAAAAAAGGGGTGGAGTGGGGGGATCGGGAGGAGTTCCTTTAGATGACCGAGTGGAGATGCTGAGTGGATGGTTGAATAATGGAGTCAAATGTTCCGGTGTGAGCTCTGGGTCAGATAGAAATTTGGGAGTTGGTAGTAAGTATATGGATTTGAATAAGAAGTTCAATCTTTTTAAAAAGCAGTTTTAGATTCACAGCAAAATTGAGCAGGAAGTATATAGTTTCCATGTTCCTGCTGCCTTCCTCCCCCATTCTCTTTTGTCAACATTCTGGACCAGAGTTGTACGTTTGTTATGACTGAAGAACTTTCATTGACGCTCATTATCACTGTAGTTTACATCAGGATTTTCTCCTGGTATTGTGCTTTTTATGGGTTTTGACAAATGTATAATGAGCCACATGTATTGTTTTGGCCCTCAAAAAGTTTAAGAGTTTGAAGCATTTTGGATTTAGGATGCTTAACTTGTAGTAAAATGTACTCTTCTCAGAGTACAGTTCAATTAGGCTTGCTAAATTCATAATCATACAAGCACTACTGCAATCAAGATGTAAAAAAACTTTCATTACTCTCAGAATTTCTTCACATCCCTTTATAGTCAACCTCTCCTGGTACCTCCAGTCACTATCACTTACCAATCGTTTTGCCTTTTTTTTTTTTTTAGAGTAGGAGTCTTATTCTGTCTCCCAGGCTGGAGGGCAGTGGCACGCTCAATGGCCACCGCAGCTTCGACCTGCTGGGCTCAGGCAATTCTTCTGCCTCAGCCTTCCAAGTAGCTGGAACTACAGACATGCACCACCATGTCCGGCTAATTTTTCTTGATTTGTTGTAGAGATGAGGTCTCGCCAAGTTGCTCAGGCTGGGCTCTGGCAATCCTTTCACCTTGGCCTCCCAAAGTGCTGGGATTATAGGTATGAGCCACCGCTCCCTGCCAGTTTTGCCTTTTGCAGAATGTCTTATAATGGAATCTTAGAGTATATAGTCTTTTGGGTTTGGCTTCTTCACTTAGCATAATGCAGACTCATATATATTTTTGCATAAGTTTTTAGTTTTTTGCTTTTATTGCTGAGTAGTATTCCATTGTATGGGTTATCTGTTTACTTTTTCAAAGACTTATGGGTTGTTTTCAGTTTTGGGCTAATAGGAATAAACACTTGCATACAGGTTTTTGTGAAAACCGAAGTTTTCCTTTCTCTTGGGTAAATATCACAAAATGGGATTGCTGGGTCATGTGGCAAGTGTATGTTTAACTCCATTAGATGTTGCCAACTGTTGTCCAGAGTGACTGTACCATCTTGTATTTTGACAGCAACAACGAGAGTTCTAGTTGTGCTGCAGCCTTACCAGCACATGGTGGGGTTCTTCTTTTCTCTCCTTTTTTATTAATAATTTAAAAAAAATTTAGATATAGCCGGGCTCGGTGGCTCAGCCTGTAATCCCGCGCCTTGGGAGACTGAGGTGAGTGGATTGCCTGAGCCCGCGGGTTCGAGACCTGCCTAGGCAACTTGGTGAGACCTCATCTCTACAATAAATCAAAAAATCAGCTGGGTGTGGTAGCACGCGCCTATAGTTCCAGCTACTTGGAAGGCTGAGGTGGAAGGATCGCTGGAGCCCAGCAGGTCGAGGCTGCAGTGGCCGGGAGCGGCCACTGCACTCCAGTCTGAGTGACAGAGTGAGACTCCAACTCAAAAAAAAAAATTAGATATAATTGATATACCATAAAGTTCATTTTTTTTGAGTTAAGAGTGTCAATCTGTTGCCCACACTGGAGTGCAGTGGCACGCTCGTGGCCACTGTAGCCTCGACCTGCTGGGTTCAGGTGATCCTTTGGCTTCCGCCCTCCAAGTAGCTGGAACTACAGGCATGCGCCACCACGCCTGGCTAATTTTTTGATTTGTTGTAGAGACGAGGTCTCGCCAAGTTGCCTGGGATGGTCTTGAACCCAAGACCTCAGGCAATCCTCTCACCTCAGCCTCCCAAAGTGCTGGGATTATAGGCGTGAGCCACCACGCCTGGCCAGTCATGGGGTTTTTAAAAATCAGCTTTATAGTTTAGAATAGATCTAGATTTACAGAGAAGTTTCAAAGATTATATAGAAAGTTTCCATATATGACACTCAGTTTCCTATATTATCAGCATCATACATTAGTAAGATACAAAGTGAGGTATATTTGTTATAACTAATAAATCGATATTGGTGTATTATTATTAACTAAAGTCCGTACTTTATTCAAATTTACTTAGTTTATTTTATCATCCTTTTTCTGTTCCAAGAGTTCATCCAGGAAGCATTACATTTAGTGGTACTGTGTCCTTAGACTGCTTTTGGCGGTGAGAATTTCTCAGATTTTCCTTGTTTTTGATGATCTTGACAGTTTTGAGGAGTGCTAGTCAAGTATTTTGTAGAACGTTCCTCAACTGGGATTTGTCTCATGTTTTTCTTACAATTAGACTGAGGTTTTAGGGAAGGAGATTGCAGTGGTGAAGTGCCACTGTCATCACATCATATTAAGAGTACCTACCATTAGCATGACTTACCGCTGTTGATACTCACCTTGCTCACCTGGTTGAAGGTAGTGTTTATCAAGTTTCATCACCATAAAGTAACTTTTTTCTTTCTTCCCATACATCTTAGAAAGAAGTTACTATGTGTAGCTCCACACTTAGGAGTAAAACATTTTGCTCCTTTTTTTTTATTTTTGTAGTTGGAGTCTCACTCTGTCACCCAGGCTGTAGTGCAGTAGCATGATCACGGCACCACCACTTGCGACTAATTTTTTTTTTTTTTTTTTGGCTGGAGTCTCACTCTGTCGCCCAGACTGGAGTGCAGTGGCTGCTCCCAGCCACCGCAGCCTCGACCTGCTGGGCTCCAGCAATCCTTCCGCCTCCGCCTTCCAAGTAGCTGGAACTACAGGCGTGCGCTACCACACCCGGCTAATTTTTTGATTTATTGTAGAGATGAGGTCTTGCCAAGTTGCTCAGGTGGGTCTCGAACCCGTGGGCTCAGGCATCCACTCACCTCAGCCTCCCAAAGTGCTGGGATTACAGGCTGAGCTACCGGCAACTAATTAAAAAAAAATTTTTTTTATAGAGATGAGGTCTTACTATGTTGCCTAGGCTAGTTCTCGAACTCCTGGCCTCAAGTGTTTCTCATGCTTCAACTTCCCAAAGTGCTGGGATTGCAGGCATGAGCCTCCGCTCCCACCCCCTGCTCCACTTTTTTGAGAGAAGAGCATTTGCATAAATTATTTGCACAGGGAATTTTCTGTTCTCTACCATTTATTTATTCAAATTCTTCAGTCATTTATTTGTATCAGTATTGACTCAAATTTTTCTTTAATGAGTCAGAGTCTCACTCTGCTACCCAGGCTAGAGTGCAGTGGCACTCTCACGGTCACTGTAGCCTCGACCTGCTGGGCTCAGGCGATTCTTCCACTTCAGCCTTCCCAGTAGCTGGGACTACAGGCTTGCACCTTATAATATAATAATAATAATAATAATAATTATTATTATTTTATTATTTATCCCTATATTATGTTATATATATAATATATTATAAGCACATAATAGTAATATATACTTGCTGTAAAAAACAGGTGTCATAGAGCTCAGCAGGCCCAGAACCTTTCAAGCCTCCTTGGGTTCCCCATGGCTCTCCCTTTCACTCCCTCATCCAGTCCATCAGCTAATCCTGACCTTTAGCATTTGTTCTGACTCGTGTACTCATGCCACTGCACTACTACCCTGGGCTCTGGCAGTAGCTTCCTAACTGTGTGTCTATCTGTACTGTGCACCCTCAGGATCTTCTCTACTCTGTAACCAGCGGTAGGTCCTGGATTTTTTTTGAGTCACTCTGTCGCCCAGGCTGGAGTACAGTGGCATGCTCACAGCCACCACAGCCTCAACCTGCTGGACTCAGACAATCCTTCTGCCTTAGCCTTCCAAGTAGCTGGAACTACAGGTACGTGCCACCATATCTGGCTAATTTTTTTTGTTTGTTTGTTTTGTTTTTTTTGAGTTGGAGTCTCAGTCTGTCACCCAGACTGGAGTGCAGTGGCCGCTCCCGGCCACCGCAGCCTCGACCTGCTGGGCTCTGGCGATCCTTCCGCCTCAGCCTTCCAAATAGCTGGAACTACAGGCGCGCGCTACCACGTCCTGCTAATTTTTGATTTATTGATTGTAGAGATGAGGTCTTGTCAAGTTGCCCAGGTGGTTCTCAAACCCATGGGCTCAGGCAGTCCACTCACCTCGGCCTCCCAAAGTGCTGGGATTACAGGCTGAGCCACTGAGCCTGGCCTAATTTTTTGTTTTATTGTAGAGATGAGATCTCGCCAAGTTGCCCAGACTGGTCTTGAACCTGTGGGCTCAGGCAATCCTCTCCCCTTGTCTTCCCAAAGTGCTGGGATTATAGGCTTGAGCCCCTGCGCCTGGTCTGCTTCTGTATTTCTTTTTTCTTTTTGAGTTGGAGTCTCACTCGGTCGCCCAGACTGGAGCGCAGTGGCCGCTCCCTGCCACCGCAACCTTGCCTGCTGGGCTCTGGCGATCTTCGACCTCAGCCTTCCAAGTAGCCGGAATTACAGGCATGTGCTACCATGCCCGGCTGATTTTTTGATTTATTGTAGAGATGAGGTCTCGCTGCCCAGGCGGGTCTTGAACCCGTGGGCTCAGGCAATCCACCCACCTCAGCCTCCCAAAGGCGCGGGATTACAGGCTGAGCCACCGAGCCCGGCTTGCTTCTGTATTTCTAAACCCTGGTACACTTGCTGGCCCAGAGTAGGTACTCACAAAATGTCTGTGTTCAATAAATTTCTCTTCCTTTAATTTTTGTTCATTCTCCTTATTTCTTCCTGTTTTACATTGACTACACTGGTCTTCTTGGTGCCTCCTTGGTTGGCTTAGTTACCAGTTATACTACTTGCTCAAAATAAACTTATCCTAGTAACCTTGTTTACTATGAAGTTTTGGTTATCTGTTCTTTCCAAGTTAAATTTTGGATAAATAAGAGCTTTTAAAATATTTTTTGGTCTTTGGAAGAAAGTGATTTTGTGACTGATTTTTGTCGTGGTGACCACCATAACAGTTCTCATACTGGGGTCTGTTTTCTTGGCATCTGCAACATGAATATCATTGGTTTATTTTTATGATTTATCCTGGTTTGTGTATATATTCCTATTGCTGTTTTCCAAGTATTTACAATTTAAATCTTTATGAAAAGCACATCTGATGAATATATGTGTGTGTGTGTGTGTGTGTGTGTGTGTGTGTGTGTGTGTGTGTGTGTGTAATTTTTTTTTTCTTTTGAGTTGTGATCTCACTCTGTCGCCCAGGCTGGAGCTGAGTGGCATGCTCATGGCCACAGCAGCCTCGACCTGCTGGGCTCAGGCGATCCTACCACCTCAGCCTTTCAAGTAGCTGGAACCTACTTCGAACTAGAGACATGTCCTACCACACCCGGTTAATTTTTTAAAAATTTATTGTAGAGTGAGGTCTTGCCAAGTTAACCAGGCTGGTCTTGAACCCTTGAGCTCAGGCAATCCTCTTGCCTTGGCCTCCCAAAGTGCTGGGATTACATGCATGAGCCACCATGTCATATTTATTTATTTTTTAGTGGCAATGTCTTGCTGTGTCACCTAGGCTGGAGTGCGTGAAACGATCATATCTTGTGTCAACAACTCTTCTCTTTCACCTAGTCCTGGTTGTGGGTGGTGGCAGGCCGAGTGATGCTATAGCTCTGCTCCTTTCTACTGTCTTTTTCTTCAGGGACGGAGTATTCTTGATCTCTGTGGAGAGGCTAGGGAATCCCAGGGAGCCTATGAAACTTCTCTTTGGGCTCTTAGGATTGGTCATCTATTTTGTCTTCTTGGACCTAAGTTTGTTTATCTTATAGTACAAACTCAGAAATGTTTGTTGAATAATGGAATCAGTATGGCAGAGTTCCTGCCATCTTGTGTCTGTATTAGCCACTTAAAAATCCTATTTGTGATTTGAGTTTTGAAACCTTTTTGTTGAGTCTGGAACTTTATTTCTTTAAAGGGGAACTATTGATTTTTGAACACTTAAATTGTATCTGATTACTATTATTAGTTTAGGCAAAATGGACTCAAGAAAAGGTAGAAAACTTGACCAGGCTAGTAGCTACAGAAGTGTTCGAAAGAGTATATAAAGAACTACCTTCTGAGAAAACCCAGAGTAGACAGTTTCATAGAAAATTAAATAAAGCTTTTTAGTTCATTCTTTGAGATTAACATAGTTGAATACTGATGCTGGCAATACATGAAGGGCATAAATTGGACAAATCTCATTTATTAAAGAGATGTGCTGCTGGGCGCAGTGGCTCAAGCCTGTAATCCCAGCACTTTGAGAGGCCAAGGTGAGAGGATTGCCTGAGCCCAGGGGTTCGAGACCAGCCTGGGTAACTTGGCAAGACCTCACCTCTACAATAAATCAAAAAATTAGCCAGGCATGGCGGCGTGTGCCTGTAGTTCCTGCTACTTGGGAGGCTGAGGCAGAAGGATCGTCTGAGCCCAACTGGTTGAGGCTGCAGTGGCTGTGAGCGTGCCACTGCATTCCAGCCTGGGCGACAGAGTGAGACTCCAACCCCTTCCCCCCCAATGAGATGTAATACTTACCAGTAAAATAGTGCAATACCAAATAGACACTAAATGAATGACACACACAACCAAATATGACTTGTTCAATCAGGGTAATGAACACTTAAATTTAGGAAATCTTTTATTTATTTGAGTCAGGGTCTTATTTGGTTGCCCAGGCTATTGACATCCTGGGCTCAGGTGGTCCTTCCTCCTCAGCCTCCTGAGTAGCGAGGACTACAGGCTTGTGCCACTGTTATCTGGCTTAATTTTTTGACTTTTTGTAGAGACGGGATCTCACTATGTTGCATAGGCTGATATTTTATTATATTTATAGAATAAGAGTTTTTTTTTTTTAGCTGGATCTTACTTTGTTGCCCAGGCTAGAGCGCAGTAGTGTGATTACGACTCACTTCAGCCCTGTCTACCTTGACTTCCTTGACTACCTTAGCCTCTGGAGTACCTGCATATAGGCACATGCCACCATTCCCAGGTAATTTTTTTTTTTGAGTTGGAGCCTCACTCTGTCGCCCAGACTGGAGTGCAGTAGCCGCTCTCGGCCACCGCAGCCTCGACCTGCTGGGCTCCGGCGATTCTTCCGCCTCAGCCTTCCGAGTGGCCGGAATTACAGACACGCGCTACCATGCCCGGCTGATTTTTTGATTTATTGTGGAGATGAGGTCTCACCAAATTGTCCAGTCGGGTCTCGAACCCGCGGGCTCAGGCAGTCCACTCACCTCAGCCTCCCAAAGCGCGGGATTACAGGCTGAGCCACTGAGCCCGGCTCCCAGGTAATTTTAAAATTTTTTTGTAGAGATGAAGTCTCACTATGCTCACTATGCTGCCTCGGCTGGTCTTTAACTGCTCAACTCAGGCAATCCTGTTGCCTCGGCCTCCCAAAGTGCTAGGATTCCAACTGTGAGGCACCATACCTGGCCAGAATAAAAGTTTTGTAATAATCTTGACAAAGGCTGAACATTCTCAAAATTAATCAATTAATAAGTTAATTAATTAATTTGATTTGGAGTCTCACTCTGTCACCCAGGCTGGAGTGCAGTGGCATACTCACGCAGCCACAACCTGCTAGGCTCAGGCGATCCTTCCACCTCAGCCTTCCAAGTAGCTGAAACTACAGGGGTGTGCCACCATGCCTGGCTACTATTTTGATTTATTGTAGAGATGAGGTCTCGCCAAGTTGCCCAGGCTGGTCTCGAACTCTCGTGGGCTCAGACAATACTCTCACCTTGGCTTCCCAAAGTGCTAGGATTATAGGCATGAAATACTATGCCCGGCTCAAAATTTATTTTTGATGAACTCTTGATAAGTTAGGTATAGAGGGAAACTTCATTAATTTGATTAAAGGAATTAATTAGAAATCTTGACCATACTTAATGAAATGCTGGAGTAATTTTCGTGAAACCAAGAATGCTGACTATTCCTGCTAATTTTCAGTATTGTTTTAGAAGCACTAACATAATAATAATAAGTAGGAGGTATCAGTATTGAATGGGATACAAAGCTAGGTGTGGCCTCTCATGCCTTTGATTCTAGCACATTGGGGAGGCTGAGATGGGAGGATTGCTTGAGCCTAGCAGCAGGAGACCAGCCTAGATAACATAGCAAGACCTTGTCTCTATCAAAAAAAAATTAATCGAATGTGGTAATGCACGCTTGTAGTCCTAGCTATTTGAGAGGCTAAGGTGGAAGTATTGCTTGTGCCCAGGAGATTGAGCCTGTGATGAACTGTGATTGTTCCACTGCACTCTAGTCTGGGCAACAGAGAGCGACTCCAACTCAAAAAAATAAGTTATACAAAATAGCCACAATTTGAATTTGATAGTCTACGTAGGACATGCAAGGGAATTAATTGACAACCATTGAATAGAGTTTGAATAAGTTCAAAAAAATCAAACGAGTATAACAAGGAATGTAGTATGAGTGATTGCGTCTTTGCTTTATCCTGTTTTTAATTTACCCTCTGTAGGTAAACAGTTTTATCAGTTTTTTTCTATCCCCAATGCTTATTTAAATACAAGCAAAAATATGCATATATTCTTATTTTCCTATTTCATAATACAAAAGGCATACAATATGTACTAATCCGTAGCTTTTTTCCATACCAATTCATAATGTGTGTCATTTTTGTTTTAATGGTTGTATATATACCATTTTGTGGGTGTGCCATAGCAGCATACAAATGTAAAATTAATGAAGTTACTGGTGTATATCTGCCCACTAAATACCCCTCTGTTTTTTTTTTTTTTGGTCTCTCAGGCTGGCATGCTCACAGTCACCCCAGTGTGGATCCGTTGGGCTCAGGTGATCCTTCTGCCCCAGCCTTCCAAGGGGCTGGAACTACAGGCATGCGCTACCACACCTGGCTAATTTTTGTTTTTTGAGTTGGAGTCTCACTCTTGTTGCCTACGCCGGAGTGCAGTGGCACACTCACAGCCATCACAGTCTTGACCTGCTGGGCTTAGGCGAGCCTTCCGCCTCATCCTTCCAAGTAGCTAGAACTACAGATGCATGCCATCATGCGCAGGTAGGTTTTGTGATTTGTTGTAGAAATGAGGACTCACCAAGTTGCGCAGGCTGGTCTAGAGCCCCTGGGCTCAGGTAATCCTTTCGCCTCAGCCTCCCAAAATGCTGGAATTACAGGCTGAGCCACTGCACCCGACCTAATTAATTAATTAATTAATTTTTATATATTGTAGAGACGAGGTTTCACCAAGTTTCCCAGGCTGGTCTTGAACCCCTGGACTCAGGCAGTTCTTTTGCTTCCGCATCCCATAGTGCTGGGATTACAGGCTTGAGCCACAGTACCTGGCCCCACCAAATACTTTTTCAAACATTTAGCAGGGTACTGTGGCTCAAGCCTGTAATCCCAGCACTTTGGGAGGCTGAGGCAACCAGCCTGGGCAACTTGATGAGAACTAGTCTCTACAATAAATCAAAAAATTAGCTGGGCATGGTGGCACATGCCTGTAGTTCCAGCTACTTGGAAGACTCAGGACATTCTTCTGCCTGAGACCAGCAGGTTGAGGCTGTGGTGATTGTGAGTGTGCTACTGCAGTCCCGTCTGGGTGACAGAGAGATTCTTACTCAAAACAAAACAAAAAAACAAGTTTAAAGTATTTGTTTTTTACATATACATATATGTAATATGTGACTAAATTCTTTTGTTTTTTAGTTGGTGTCTCACTCTTTTTCGCCTGTGCTGGAGTGCAGTGGCATGCTCATGGCTACTGTAGCCTCCACCTCCTGGGTTAAGGTGATCCTTCCGCTTCAGCCTTCCAAGTAACTGAAACTACAGGCATACACCATTATGCCCATAAATTTTTATGATTTATGTAGAGACAAGGTCTCACCATGTTGCCCAGGCTAGTCGCCTCAGCCTCCCAAAGTGCTGGGATTAAAGCCATGAACCACCGTGCCTGGTTGTGACTAAATTCTTTTTTTTGAGTTGGAGTCTCACTCTGTCTCCAAGACTGGAGTGCAGTGGCTGCTCCCGGCCACCGCAGCCTTGACCTGCTGGGCTCCAGCGATCCTTCCGCCTCAGCCTTCCGAGTAGCCGGAATTACAGGCACGCACTACCACGTCCGGCTGATTTTTTTTTTTATTGTAGAGATGAGGTCTGCCAAGTTCCCAGGCAGGTCTCGAACCTGCGGGCTCAGGCAATCTACTCACCTTAGCCTCCCAAGGCGCAGGATTACAGGCTGAGCCACCGAGCCCGGCGTGACTAAATTCTTATAAAAATTCCAACTCTAAACCGAAGTCTCTTACTCATTCCTATCCCTCTCCCATTCCCAGAGCTAACTTTAGTCATTAGTTTGTTGTTTAATATCTGCCTTATGGTTGTCCATGTATTTAGGTTGAACCAGATAAAATTTTGGTAGGTAGGCCTGGCACGGTGGCTCATGCCTATAATTCCAGCACTCTTGGAGGCCGAAGTGAGAGGATTGCCTTAGCCCATGGGTTCGAGATCAGCCTGGGCAACTTGGCGAGACCTCATCTCTACAATAAATAAAAAAAAAATTAGCTGGACATGGTGACACATGCCTGTAGTTCTACCTACTTGGAAGACTGAGGTGGAAGCATCTCTTGAGCATCTCCTGAACTGAGAGTGTGCCACTGCACTCCAGCCTGGGCAACAGAGTAAGACTTTAACTCAAAAAAAAAAATTGGTAGGTAAAAAGAAACTGACTGTCAGCAATTTCATGTGGTTCAATCTAATAGTTTTAAAGCTCAATCGGTTTATGTGCCTAGTTATCCTCAGGGTCAGGGGCCAGAGCACATATGTTTGTATTATCCCTTGCAAGACCTAGAATTGACTGACCAAATCAATGACAGAACTTGATAAAGTGCTGTTGAATTTCAGCTGTCTCTAAGGTCCGCAGCAACTGTGGTCAGATAAGTTTCACCAAGTTGGTCTCTGAGATGTTGTTTGAAACCTCCCTCTTCTCTGAAATGTAATTGAGTCTTTCACTACCCGAGTGACTTGCATCTGTGCTACACTTCAGAGAAGTAGGGACAACCACTTTCTTTTTAGGAAACTTTGCCCCTTGGTTACTGTTGGCTTCCTGGAGAGGTTTGTGTAGGTGTGCAGACAGTGGGATACCTGTTTGCAGTGATGTTCTGAATGGGGGGAGAAGCTTTAGGCTAGCTGGGGACACAGAGACCCTTCAGATCAAGTGTTTGCAGTAAAGTTGCTGATGTAGGAGTTCACGCTTGATTTTGTGAATCCCGACTTCTAGGAGATATTGATCAGTGCAAATTCAAAAGAATTTGGGGTTTGCCCTGAAGATGTCAACCTTTTTATTTAGGGTAATATTTAATTTATTTTTTTATCTTCTTATTCTTATAATTTAAAAAGCCAGAAAAAAAAATAATGCTACACAATCTTCTTCATCATGGGTATGGACAAAAAGTTCCTGCAGCTACTAAGACCGGGTGAGGCAGGAAAAAGCCTTCATATTCCTCCAATTTCGCTGGAGGAACAGAGTGGTGGGAAAATCACTTTAAAAACTAAATGCATCACACAGTTACTAGTAAGGAGGAGGGTTGAGGCAATCAAACCCTTTCATGAGGCTGTTTTTTGGATCAAGAAAGCAGATGAACAGTTTCCCTTATCTACGTACCTTGGACTTCTAAAGAGATGTAAGACTCTAAGATGACTCCAAATTACTTCTATTTTAGAGAACCTTGCATTCTTAGGTTTTACGTTATTTATTTATTTATTTTGAGTTGGAGTCTCACTCTGTCGCTCAGACTGGAGTGCAGTGCCACTCCCGGCCACCGCAGCCTCGACCTGCTGGGCTCCGGCGATCCTTCCGCCTCCGCTTTCCAAGTAGCTGGAACTACAGGCGTGCGGTACCACGCCCGGGTCATTTTTGATTTATTGTAGAGATGAGATCTCGCCAAGTTGCCCAGGTGGTCTCGAACCCGTGGGCTCAGGCAATCCACTCACCTCAGCCTCCCAAGGCGCGGGATTACAGGCTGAGACACTGAGCCCGGCGCATTCTTAGGTTTTAATTTTTCTTGCTGCGGTCCTGCTCCTGCTGCTGCAGCAACTTGGGAACCACGGCCATGGCAATGTGAGACTCGAGCAAGGGCCGCCTGGCCTTGCTTCGCACTGCCTGGAGACTGCCAGACGCAGGACCACCACACTGACGCGGAGCCGTGGACACTTTCCCAGTGGGGCGCGTCTTGAGCAGTTGCCAACTTTTATTTTATTTTATTTTATTTTTTATTTTTTGAGTTGGAGTCTCCAACTTGAGCCTCGACCTGCTTGGCTCCGGTGATCCTTCCGCCTCAACCTTCCAAGGAGCCAGAACTACAGGCGCCGCTCCTGGCCACTGCAGCATCAACCTCCTGGGCTCTGGTGATCCTTCCGCCTCAGCCTTCCATGGAGCCAGAACTACAGGCGCATGCTACCACGCCTGGCTAATTTTTTTGATTTATTGTAGAGATGAGGTCTCGCCAAGTTGCCCAGGTGGGTCTCGAACCCGCGGGCTTAGGCAATTCACTCACCTTAGCCTCCCCAAGCAAGGGATTACAGGCTGAGCCACCAAGCCCAGCTGCCAACTTTTAATTTTGCTAAATATGTATCTCTCAGTATATATTGAATATACAGAAGCTTCCAAAAAGATGTACACACTGACCGGGCTTGGTGCCTCAGCCTGTAATCCCAGTACTTTGGGAGGCTGAGGCGAGTGGCTTGCCTGAAACCATGGGTTTGGGATCAGCCCAGGCAACTTGGCAAAACCTTGTCTCTACAGGAAATCAAAAATTAGCTGGCCATGGTAGCCTGCGCCTGTAGTTCCGGCTAATTGAAAGGGTGAGGTGAAAGGATCGCTGGAGCCCAGCAGGTCTATGCTAGGGTGGCTGTGAGCATGCCACTGCACTACAGCCTGGGTGACAGAGTGAGACTCCAACTGAAAAAAAAAAAAAAAGAAAGATGTAGACACCTTTTTTTTTTTTTTTGAGTTGGAGTCTCACTCGGTCGCCCAGACTGGAGTGCAATGGCCGCTCCCGGCCACCGCAGCCTCGACCTGCTGGGCTCTGGCAATCCTTCCGCCTCAGCCTTCCGAGTAGCCGGAATTACAGGCATACGCTACCATGCCCAGCTGATTTTTTGATTTATTGTAGAGATGAGGTCTCGCTGCCCAGGCGAGTCTTGAACCCGCGGGCTCAGGCAATCCACTCACCTCAGCCTCCCAAAGTTGCGGGAGTACAGGCTGAGCCACCGAACCCGGCTTACACATTTTAAGAAAGGAAAAAACTGTATTAAAATTGTAACACCCAATATATACCTATAACAAAGATGAATACAAGTCATGTTTCACTTCTGCAATTACAAGAGGTGCTCAAAGTGGTTACCATCAGTGTTCAGACCCTTCTGATTATGGTGAATTACTGCTTGAGCAACGTTGACCAAAGTGTCCACCTGTATTGCTAAACATGCCACTTCAATTTCTTCCTGAAGTATTGCCAGTGTAGCTGGTGTTCTGTGGTATATCACATCCTTTAAGGTAGAAGTCAAGGGGTGTTAAGTCAAATACCACTTCAAAATGGCCTTGTGCTCCTCGAGCGACAACCAGGCTTCCATCATTTTCTTTGCCTATCCTGAATGTGGCGTGGTATTGCTAGTATGAATTTGATTAATGTCATCTTTTGAGTGACCGTCATACTATATATTGCTACCATAATTCAATTCAATTTTTAAAAGTAATACATAGATAATATCTCTTAAAAATTGTATATGGACCGGGTGTGGTGCCTCAAGTCTGTGATCCCAGCACTTAGGGAGGCTGAGACGAGAGGACTGCCTGAGCCCGCGGGTTTGAGACCAGCCTGGGCAACTTGGTGAAACCTCATCTCCACAATAAATAAAAAATTATCCAGGTGTGGTAGTGTACACCTGTAGTTCCAGCTACTTGGAAGGCTGTGGTGGAAGGATTGCCTGAGCTCAGCAGGTCGGGGCTGTGGTGACTGTGAGCGTGCTATTGCACTCCAGCCTAGGTGACAGAGTAAGACTCTCCAACTAAAAAAAAAGGTGTATACTTTTTTTGGCACCCCCCCACCATGTGTATTTTTTTCTTTTTGGAGTTATAGACTCACTGTCACCTAGGCTGGAGTACAGTGACACAATCACAGACAGCTCATTGAAGCCTCTACTTTCTAGGCTTAGATAATCTTTCACCTTGGCCGCTTGAGTAACTGGGACTATAGGCGTGTGCCACCATGCCCAGCTAATTTTTGTATGTTTTGTAGAGACAGGGTCTCACTATGTTACCCATTTCTAGTCTTGATCTTCTGGACTCAAGCAGTCCTCTTGCCTCGGCCTCCCAAAGTGCTAGTATTGCAGGTATGAGCTGCTGTGCCTGGCCTATATACTTTTTGTAATTAATCCATGCTCACGGTTCAGCATTCAAAACATCCAAAATGATATACACTGATAAAAATAAATCTCATGCTTCCTCTGCAGTTCTTTGACTATCCAGTTTGTCTCTTAAGAAGCAAACCAATCCTTTTAGAGATAGCTCACACATTTAAAAACAGTTAAAGAAAATCAGCCGGGCGTGGTAGCGCATGCCTGTAATTCCGGCTACTCGGAAGGCTGAGGCGGGATTGCCGAAGCCCAGCAGGTTGAGGCTGTGGTGGCCGGGAGCGGCCGCTGCATTCCAGTCTGGGCGACGGAGTGAGACTCCAACTCAAAAAATAAAATAAATAAATAAATAAATAAAAACAGTTAAAGATTGTGTTGGCTTGCTCCTTTCTCTCACTTAAATGGTAGCAGATTGAAATACT
Organism: Cephalopachus bancanus; assembly: GCA_027257055.1. Lineage (NCBI taxonomy): Eukaryota > Metazoa > Chordata > Mammalia > Primates > Tarsiidae > Cephalopachus > Cephalopachus bancanus. The sequence goes on along the minus strand of JAPVLO010000447.1, from coordinate 1,051,778 downwards.
ATTTTATGTCTTGAGTTTTTCCCCCCACTTTTCTTAGAGATCTTTTCAAATCTTTACGTGGAACTGCCTTATTCCTTTTTTTTTTTTGAATTGGAGTCTCAATCTGTTACCCAGGCTGGAGTATAGTGGCATGATCAAGTAGCTATAGCTAAACCACAGGTGACCACCACCACACCCTGCTAATATTTTTAATTATTGTAGGGATGACATCAAGTTATCCAGGCTGAATTTGAATCCTGGGCTCAGGAAGTCTTCTCACCTCTGCCTCCCACAGTGCTGGGATTGCAGGCATGAGCCTCCACTCCTGGTTGCCTTGTTTCTTTTGATAGCTGCATAATATTAGTAAGGGTATTAAAAACAAACAGTTGTCATCCTTTTAATTGAAAAGGTATATTTAAATACCAAAAGTTTGAATGTGATTTCAGTTTAAATAAAAGTTATATATATATATATATATATATACATATATATATGTATATATATGTATATATATGTATATATATATATATATTTTTTTAGTTGGAGTCTCACTCTGTCGCCCAGAATGGAGTGCAGTGGCCGGTCCCAGCCACCGCAGCCTCGACCTGCTGGTCTCCGGCGATCCTTCCGCTTCAGCCTTCCAAGTAGCCGGAATTACAGGCATGCGCTACCACGCCCAGCTGATATTTTGATTTATTGTAGAGATGAGGTCTTGCTGCCCAGGTGGGTCTCGAACCCGCGGGCTCAGGCAGTCCACTCACCTCAGCCTCCCAAAGGTGTGGGATTACAGGCTGAGCCACCGAGCCTGGTTTACATTTTTTTTTTTAGTCAGCATCTTACTCTGTCACTCAGGCTGCAGTGCAGTGCCATGCTGCTCATCGCCACTGCAACCTCGACCTGCTGGGCTCAGGTGATCCTTCTGCTCAGCCTTCCAAGTAGCTTGAATCACAGGCATGCATAACCACTCTTGACTAATTTTTTTGATTTAATGTAGAGATGAGGTCTCACCATGTTGGTCAGGCTGGTCTCGAACCCCTGAGCTCAGGCAATCCTCTCTCCTCCTCATCCCAGAGTGCTGGGATTACAGGCATGAACCACCTCACCTGGCTAAATTCTATAAATAGCATTCTGTGAAAAATTAAGTCCAAAGACCTTGTGTTTGAAGACTGTTGCTAGAGATAGTAAACCATTATAGGGGTTTGAATGGAAGTATGTTAGGACAGATTGTGCTATTTTAGAGAGATTTACTAGCCTCTAGTAGGTTGAATGAATGAGAAGGCAGCATATATATAATTGAGATATCCATGTCTGTCTCCCCTTTTGTTTTTTTTTTTTTTTTTTGAGTTGGAGTCTCACTCTGTCACCCAGATTGGAGTGCAGTGGCCACTCCCGGCCACCGCAGCCTTGACCTGTTGGGCTCCGGTGATCCTTCCACCTCAGCCTTCTGAGTAGCTGGAATTACAGGCATGGGCTACCACACCCGGCTGATTTTTTGATTTATTGTAGAGATGAGGTCTCGCTGCCCAGGCGGGTCTCGAACCAACGGGCTCAGGCAATCCACTTACCTCAGCCTCCCAAAGGCGTGGGATTACAGACTGAGCCACCGAGCCCAGCAGGAATCCTTTTCATAAACAAGTCTTGACTGCAGACTAGCTAACTGTGTGATGTGATTTATTGTAGTAGAGGACTGCCTGTCAGTCCTCTGTGAGGAATATCCATGTGAAGTGACCTTGCGGAGTGAAACTGGAATAGGTAACTGGAGGTTGAGAACCTTGGAATTAAAACAGTGAAAGGACATGTGACCTTTGGGAAGCATAAGAGTGGAATTTATTTGCGGAACATTTATTGAATGCTCAGTATATGCAAAGTATTGTGATAAACTGCCTTAGTGGACACTAGTGTAGGATTGAAGAGAACACAGTATACAGATACAGGAAAGCAGGCCTGCTCATTTAGGTGGCTCGTGTTTATTAGTACAGCACCATACTAGGTGCTGGGTTCAGGAAAGGAAGAAAACATTGAAAATCCAGCCGGGCTCGGTGGCTCAGCCTGTAGTCCCGCGCCTTTGGGAGGCTGAGGTGAGCAGATTGCCTGAGTCCGCGGGTTCGAGACCCGCCTGGGCAGTGAGACCTCATTTCTACAATAAAATAAAAAAATTAGCCGGGCGTGGTAGCGCGTGCCTGTAATTCCAGCTATTCGGAAGGCTGGGGCGGAAGGATGGCCGGAGCCCAGCAGATTGAGGCTGCGGTGGCCAGGAGCAGCCACTGCACTCCAGTCTGGACGACAGAGTGAGACTCCAACTCAAAAAAAAAAAAAATCCAAGTTGGAGGGAGAAAATATAGATAGAACCTAAGCGTTTTCCAAACTAGAATAACTATCTGGCTAATACAAGTATATTTCAGAGAACAATTATATATTTTTCCTTATTTTAACTATTTATTTCTGGAGTGAGCAATACATTTATATAGTTAAAATAAAAAGGTAGTATAAGGTATACTGCAAAAAGTCTCCCTTCCACTTTTTCACTTTCCCTTACACACAGTTTTCTCTTGTGTTAGTAATAAATGCTGGCAACAGAATTTACCCTGGGCATTTTAACCACCAGAGAATTTGACACATTGGGTTCTTACTAAGTTGTTGGAAAGGTTGGAGGAGTGCGCCTCAAGGAGGCAGCCCTTAGAATATCAGTTTGAAAGGCCCACCATCAGAGCTGTGATCTGGTGGTCAAGAAGGCACTGCTACCACTGCCACCTGTGCCGTTGCTGCTTGACATTCATGAAGCTGCTGACTACACATTAGACCCTTGCTACTGCAGACCGGCAGCATCAGCATCATCTTGTTAGAACTCTTATGCCCTAGTTTGGCTTCCTGAATCCGAATCTTCATTTTAACAAGATTTTCTGATGTTTACATGTGTGTGAAAGTTTGAGAGGCCCTGCACCTGTGTACTGGATCTGGCTGCTAACCCAGGGACCTCTATGACTTTGATTCCCAGTTGAAAGGGAGTCAGGGAAGTGTAGTTGTTGGTTTTCCCAACCCTCAGTCTAGAAGAAGGGTAGAATTGAGGTTGAAAGAGCCCTTCTATTGAACTGACCACACTTTTCCACAAATAACCATTGTTGTTAGTTTCTTGTGCATCTTTCAGATATTTGTGGTGAACCCAAAAAACCCAAAAATTTATTTGTAAAAAATTGTATATTTATTTTTACATGTTTAAATTTCTGCCACCTTAGAAGTACTGTCCATTTGATGCAATACACATATCAAGATGCTTTTTCCACTGCTCAAAACAGTTTTGAACTTGTCAATTTTGATGCCACTTTAGTGCTTCTGCTGTTTTTTGTTTCACCTGTACCACATCACAGAAAGTTTTCCTGTGAGGACTTTTTTCATTGGAGAAACAAAATAAAGTCATTTGGAGTGAGATTGGGTGAATAGGGGAGGGTGAGACACAGGGGTCATGCTGTTTTTGGTGAAAAACTGCTGAACACTGCGTGGTGTGGACAGGTGCACTCATACAATCACCCATCATGAAGTGGGCAAATGTGTTGAAAGAATCTCCAAAAAACAATTCACCGAAGTTGAACACTGTTTCTCACAACATTGCCAGCTGGTACACTGATGCTGATGGATTCCTAGAACCTACAAGGAGCAACCTGTATTATAAGGGACCCATCCTCCAAAAATTAATTCCATTTTGTTGTTTTTTTTTTTTTTTGATGTGGGAGTCTTCTTGTGAATATATATTCTTTTTCATCTTCTTTTAAAAGTAAATAATTTATCATACACAGTGTTCTACATTATCAAAAATAATAGTATATTTTAGGAAAACTTTCCATATAGAATCATCTTGTTCTTTTGTTTCTTTTTGAGTCGTAGTGTCACTTGTTGCCCAGGCTGGAGTACAATGGCACATTCATGGCCACTGCAGCCTTGACTTGCTCGGCTCAGGTGATCCTTCCGCCTCAGACTTCCAAGTAGTGGGAGCTACAGGCATGTACCACTACACCTGGCTAACTTTTTTTTTTTTTTTTTATTGTAGAGACTAGGTCTCACAAAGTTTCCCAGGCTGGTCTCAAACCCCTGGACTCAAGCACTCTTCTCGCCTCAGCCTCCCAAAGTGTTGGGATTACAGGCTTGAGCCACCGTGCCTGGCCCCATCTTGTTCTTCTTATTTTATTTTATTTTTTTGAGTTGGAGTCTCACTCTGTCATCCAAACTGGAGTGTAGGGTCACACTTATGGCCACAGCCTCAAGCTGCTGGGCTCAGGTGATCCTTCTGCCTCAACTTTCCAAGTAGCTGGAACTACAGGTGTACACTAATTTATTTTTATTTTTTATTTGTAGAGATGAGGTCTTGCCATGTTGCCCAGACTGATCTCGAACCCATGGGCTCAGGTAATCCTCTTGCCTCAGCCTCCCAAAGTGTTGGGATTACAGACGTGAGCCACTGTGCTTGGCTTCTTGTTCTTTTTGACAGCTGCACGGTATTCTATTATGAGTTGCAAAACGTGTAAAATTGAGACTGACTGATACAGTCTGGGTTGCATGGTCATTCTAATTTATTGGCACACGTAAAATATAGCTTAGTTGTTAAATGTTTTGTTCCTGCGTCCTTTGTGCTCAGGTCTTTTATATCCATCATTTCATTTTACCCACATTACAACCCATTGTGCTTTTTCTGCTTTATGTGTTGGAACTCAGGCCCTGAAAGGTTAGTTTATAAACTAGCCGGCTTGGTGGCTCAGCCTGTAATCCCGCGCCTTTGGGAGGCTGAGGTGAGTGGATTGCCTGAGCCCGCGGGTTCGAGACCCGCCTGGGCAGCGAGACCTCATCTCTACAATAAATCAAAAAATCAGCCGTGCGTGGTAGCGCATGCTTGTAATTCCGGCTACTTGGAAGGCTGAGGTGGAAGGATCACTGGAGCCCAGCAGGTCGAGGCTGCGGTGGGGAGCGGCCCCTGCAATCCAGTCTGGGCGACAGAGTGAGACTCCAACTAAAAAAAAAAAAAAGTTTATAAACTAAGGAATATCCAGTTTGGAATTTGGACTTAATGTCTGTTACCCTACACAGTTTGTTGTTTGACCCAATTACATAGTCCCTACCTTTAGGACTTTCTCTGTTGGGAAGAAGTTTGGAAGTGTGCCGTTTGCATATTTGGATATTTGGGGTGGGTATTAAAGGAATTTCAATTTTTTTTCTGGCTCAGGTATCCAGCTCATATAGAAGACATTGACTACGAAGAAGGAAAAGTGCTCATCCATTTCAAGCGTTGGAACCATCGTTATGATGAGTGGTTCTGCTGGGACAGTCCTTATTTACGCCCCTTAGAGAAAATACAACTGAGGAAAGAGGGACTGCATGAAGAGGATGGATCTTCTGTGAGTAACAAGCATGGGAGGTTCTGTAATATGCATGGGCAGCTGTTGGGTGATTTGTGATCTCAACTTTGATATTCAGTGTGAAGGTCATATAGGCCTGTAGGTGTAACTCTGAGATTTCTGTGACACTGAGGGGTCTTGAAGAATTCCAGTTATCATCCATTTGGATGATGTGATTGATATGACATTCCTTAAACTAACTTGGTTGAGGCTGCATTGATGATGAATGGGACCTTATTTCTCCTTTATACCACTGTATCGTTAGCTTCTGGGACACTGTCTGGCATATAGCAGATCTTCAGTAAATATTTGTTAAATAAATGAATGAATGGATTATAGCTCCACTGTATCTAGAATACTGTGGTATTCTAGATTTTCTGCACATCTAGATCACTCATTAATTGATAATTCCATGTTGAGCATTGTACTAGTCTCATATGCAAGGTCTTTTATAAGCTCTCAAAGAACTTAGAATTGATTGGACTATATTCCATTTTTCTAAATTGTATTACTGTGCCCAGAGTTTTTACTGACTTCAGAATGAAGTATGAAGTATGAGTTTTAACTTTTTAAAATAGGCATGGAGGCTTCTGTAATAGTCCTGCTCACTTTAGATCTGACTCAGCCCTGTCTTCTGTTTTCCATTTTGACACTGATCGGGGAACTTGAACTCTTGCTGCCTCCTCTCCCCCTTTTTTTAGGGTTGTTCAGTATTGTTTCATTTGATTGTTCAGTATTCATATTCAGTATTCATTCTGTAAACTTTATCAGTGCAAAATGTGTGCTGGGAAGATACTGTAAAATATTGAAAGTGAATGGGTGCTTCCCCTGGCAAAAGACCTTTTAGAGCTGTGGATGGCATCACATGCTGCTTCCCTGAAGATGAAGTAGCCTCATTTCTTCTATCATGTATACTGGGTGTGTTTCCTGGTAGTCCTGGGCTCTAGACTTGTTTTCACTGAGTATCCTGGATAGGTTAGACTTGTTGTCAGTGCTGTCCTATGCCTGCCCAGACCGCCCTGGCTTATTGAGGTCTTGTGTTCCAGTCCTCCTGTTTTGACTCCTGTCTTAATCTGACTAATTTGTAAAGAAAAGCGGTTTATAGCCGGGCTCAGTGGCTCAGCCTGTAATCCCAAGCCTTTGGGAGGCTGAGGTGAGTGAATTGCCTGAGCCCGTGGGTTCGAGACCTGCCTGGGCAGCGAGACCTCATCTCTACAATAAATCAAAAAATCAACCGGGCGTGGTAGCACATGCTTGTAATTCCGGCTACTCGGAAGGCTGAGGCGGAAGGATCGCCGGAGCCCAGCAGGCGAGGCTGCGGTGGCCGGGAGCGGCCACTGCACTCCAGCCTGGGCGACCGAGTGAGATTCCAACTCAAAAAAAGAAAAAAAAAAGGAAAGCGGTTTATTTAGTTCACAGTTCTGCAGACTAGGAAGTTCAAGGGCATGGTGCTAGCTTCTTTCGTGCTATGTTATGCATGGTGAAGGGTTAAAGGGAGGGAAAGTGGCTGGGCTTGGTGGCTCATGCCTGTAACCCCAGTGCTTTGGGAAGCTGAGGTGAGAGGATTGCTTGATGCCAGGAGGAGTTCAAGACCAATCTGGGTGACATAGTGAGACCTTGTTTCTACAAAAGCTGTGGTCCTAGCTACTCTAGAGGCTGAGGTGGGAAGATCTCTTGAGCCCATGAATTTTGAGATTGTGCTACTGCACTCCAGTTTGGGTGACAGAGTGAGAGCCTCCCTCTAAAAAAAAAAAAAAAAAAATTTGTTTTCAATTTAAGAGTAGCAGAGACAAGAGGGACCTAACAGGAGAAGGAACCTTGCTTTATAACAACCTGCTCTCCTGGGAACTGATCCATTCTCCTGGGAGCTAATCTGTTCCTAGGAGAGTGATACCTCACTCCTAGCATTTATCTAGCCCTAAGGAATCTGGCCCAAATACCTCTCATTAGGCCCCATCTCCAACACTGCTGCATTGATGATTAAACTTCAGTGAGTTTTGCCAGGCACAAACCATAGCAATTCCCAGTGCTAAAGAGCAGAAGCATCTTCCTCCATCCCAATAGCCAGTTTCCCTTCCCATTCTTATCAATCTCAGCGTCTTTTGTGAATTTGGTACAGTGTGTATCCTATGTAATTGGGTTGGTAACCGGATCTTTTTTTTTTTAATGTTTTTTAGGAATTTCAAATAAACGAGCAGGTCCTTGCTTGCTGGTCTGATTGTCGTTTTTACCCGGCCAAAGTCACTTCTGTTAACAAGGATGGTAAGGCATTTGTAGTTGTATTGCTCATGACTTAAGGGGGTAGTTTGCAATATTAGAGTTTGATAGTATGTTTTCAGCATTATTTACTGCCTACAAATCCTCTTCAAGTTAATCACTATGTCAGGAGTTAGGAAGAGATTATAATTGTAAAGAAAACTGGATTAAAAAAGGTAGTCTGACTCTGTCCACCATATTTTAGTTGTAGTTTTCTAAGACAGTCATAGTTCTTCTGTCCCTCTGCTGGGAAGTGTGCAGGTTCTTACTGTGTAAGAAATAACTCTTAATATTCCTTTTACTTATTTGTGAATAGCCTAGAAAGTAAATGAACACTGACAGACATTTTAAAATGTGCTTTGTGTGATTCAGGGTTTCAGGGTCTGTAATGTCAGTCTCTAGTGGGGACTGGGATGCTAGCAGTTGGAACACTGAGTTGGGTTGTCTTTGCCAGAGTTGAGAACACATGAAGAGACAGGCAGAGAACTGGACCCAAAGAGGCTCATTTTGCTAGAACAAGGGCAGGCAGAGGGTTATGAGGTTAATGTACATATATGGTCAGAATCTTAGTACTCAGATAACAGAGTCTGGGTTCCAGAGATACCTTTTTAAGCATATTCTGCCATAGTGTTTGCGGTATGCCCACGATCTCTGAAGTGAATGTTTAGGATAGTCAGGCCTCTTGATGCCAGATTGACTTTTCATTCACTGAAGTTTTTCAAGTATTTATGTAAGTACTCTGCTAACTGCTGGGCCTTGGGCTGACCAAATTTTGTCTGAGAATGGGTTGAAATAGTAGAAAATAAATCTCTAAAGCAAGGTTGTATCTTCAAAATTGTCTGTGTAGTTATTGATTTTCCAGTTCAGGTCTGATTCTAGTGTTTTTGGGTAGTTCCTTGCTTCCCTAAATTTTATTTTATTTTTTTGAGTTGGAGTCTCACTGTGTTTCCCAGGTTGGAGTGCAGTGGCATGCTCATAGCCACCACAGCCTCAACCTGCTGAACTCAGGCAATCCTTCCACCTGAGCCTTCCAAGTAGCTGGAACTATAGGCATGTGCCATCACAGCTAGCAAATTTTTTGATTTTTATTGTATAGATGAGGACTTGCCATGTTGCCCAGGTTGGTCTCTATCCCATGGGCTCAGGCAATCTTTGCGCCTCCACCTCTCAAAGTGCTGAGATTACAGGTGAGCCACACCTGTACCCAAAATTGCACCTGACCCCAAAATTATTTTTATAAGTTTATGTTCAAAATAAAATCCCCTGTTGTTGCTATTCACATGTATCACATCAACCTGTAAAACTTACGTTAAAGGAAAGCTTACATATTATTAAGCTGCCTCAAATCCTTTTAGTAAAAGACATTTTATCTTTCAGATTTTTGTTTTCAAGATTAAACATCATCTCTTATGGCTTTTGAAATCATGTGATATGATATAGGTGTTATTCATGTGTGTAAATGTGTTCCTGAAAAGTCAATAGGTTGATTTTTGCTGATCAAGCTATGTTTTTCCTCTGAATAATATCCATTGGAGGTGTGCTGCCTTGGGGAAATAGCTGTCTTTTAGATTTGTTGAAAATTTTGGGTAGTAACTTCTTAGCTAAAAGAGATAACAGAAAGAAAAGAGGGAACATTTCTCTTTTGTTCTAGTGATGGCCTATCCATAAAGGACAGAAATTGGACAAAGGAGATTAGATGAAAGAATGGCCAAAGAAGGGCAGATTGTTGAGGAACCAGGGGCTTTAGCGCCCTGGGAGTGGTCTCTTAGAGGGGTGGAGGGTATCCTGGTAGAGGCATTGAAGACTTAGTAACCTACTAATTATATTTAATATCTGCAGAACCCAGAGCTGGACATGATGGATTGAAAAAAAAAACAAAAACAAAAAACAAGGACCTAGTTCATGGCCGAATGAAGTAGTGCTCAAATAGAGCTGCCAGGAAGAGGCAGGGCAGAATGGTGCAGGTGAATTCTAGAGGGAGTTGGGCACTTGTCCACAGGATTCGTGTGGGATGGGTCTGAAACTTTTTGAAACAATCATTTAAGGACTAAAAATCATTGACCACATTATTGGCTATAGTTAATTAGGGTTTTTAATGTCTTTTAAACTTGGGCAACCAGAGTTTTGTACATTTGTTTTTTTTGTTTGTTTTTTTTTTGAGTTGGAGTCTTACTCTGTCACCCAGACTGGAGTGCAGTGGCCACTCCTGGCCACCGCAGTCTCGACCTGCTGGGCTCCGGCAATCCTTCCGCCTCAGCCTTCCGAGTAGCTGGAATTATAGGCATGCGCTACAATGCCCGGCTGATTTTTTGATTTATTGTAGAGATGAGGTCTCGCCTGCCCAGGCGGATCTCGAACCCGTGGGCTCAGGCAATCCACTCAACTCAGCCTCCCAAAGGCGCGGGATTACAGGCTGAGCCACCGAGCCCGACTAGTTTTACACATTTTAAAAAGTCTTTTCAATTGTGTTTCCTCCACGGAATGGATGAGGGAGGTGGAGGATACGGGGAAGGGGAAATTCTGAAACAGAAAGTTAGTGGGATAGGCTGACTTTGTGGGAGCTCGTAACTGTGCCTGATTTGAAGATGAAGATTATGACTTTTAGGTACTGTTTTTGGTTAGAACTGGCAGGCAGTTTTCTACTTCTTCATGATTTGTTCTTTGCATTCTTTCCCTGGTATGTTTTGCTCTGCCTTGGGTTCTTTGGCAGTAGAGGCCGCCATAGTTCAATGGTACTGTGAGGAGGAGACCTGCTAGCAAGGTGCCCCCTTTATTTCCTATAAATCTTGGTGCTGTTGACAGGCTGGGGATATAGTGAAGCCATGTCTTATCATCTTTAGAAGGCTTAGTCTGACTTTCTTCCACTGTTTCTTGGTCACTCTGTTGAGCATTGACTGAGCAGGCTGGTGGGTGGAGACTCTAGCCAGAATCGGGGAGAGTGGCTGCTGGTCCTGGGAGTCTGGCACAATTGAATCAGAATGAAATAACTACTTTAGAGATACCTAAGAGGGTTTGTTAGCACTTGGCAAATAGGGAAGACAGTGCTGTATTATTTAGCCCTTTTGCCCGGAATGGTTCTTTGGCATTGGAAATTAAGCATCATTTAGTATGAAGGTAGCCATAGTCAATAGACTAGCCAGGCCCTCATTTTATGTTGTTGTAAGAAACAGGTTTCTGCTTTCAGGGAATCTCTGTTTAGAAGCCATCTCTGGTGAGCTGACCTCAGCTTTTTGCTGGGTCTGCTTAGCTCCTGGGTTCTTTTTTTTTTTTTTTTTTTTTTTTTTGAGTCAGAGTCTTACTCTGCTGCTTAGGCTGGAGTGCAGTGGCAAACTCATGGCCACTGCAGCCTCGACTCGCTGGGCTCAGGCGATCCTTCTGCCTCAGCCTTCCAAGTAGCTGGTACCACAGGTGTGCACCACCACACTTGGCTAATTTTTTGATTTAGTAGTGATGAGGTCTTGCCATGTTGCCTGGGCTAGTCTCGAACCCCTGGGCTCAGGTATTCCTCTTTACTCTACCTCCCAAAGTACTGGGATTACAGGCATGAGCCACTGTGCCCAGCTTTCTGTCTTTTTGAGTCAGAGTCTCATTCTGTTGCCCAGGCTGGAGTGCAGTGGCACGATCATGGCTCACTGCAACCTCGACCTCTTGGGCTCAGGCTATCCTTCTGCCTCAGCCTCTTGAGTAGCTGGGACTACAGGTGTGTGCCACCACACTCAGCTAATTTTTTTATTTTTATTTTTGAAGACATAAGGTCTCTCTATGCTGATCTTGAACTCCTGGGCTCAAGCAATCCTCCCACCTAGACCTTCCAAAGTGCTGGGATTGCAGGTGTGAGCCACCATGTCCAGCACCAGCTCCTGTTTTTTACACAGGATAGCAGAGCCACTTGTCTGTCAGGAACTTGTGTCCCCAGTAGTAGGTCACTCTTCTCTGTTAGTCATTCTCTTTGGGAAAGCTACAAGTAGGTTAGCATGTACAACAAAATGGGGAGTGTCTCCCCTGTTGATTTGTGGCTCTTTTTTTTTTTTTTGAGTTGGAGTCTCACTCTGTCGCCCAGACTGGAGTGTGGTGGCCAGGAGTGGGCCTTGACCTGCTGGGCTCTGGCAATCCTTCCACCTTAGCCTTCCAAGTAGCTGGAACTACAGGTGCGTGCTACCACGCCCAGCTAATTTTTTGATTTATTGTAGAGTTGAGGTCTCACCAAGTTGCCCAGGCGGGTCTCAAACCCGCGGGCTCAGGCAATCCACTCACCTCAGCCTCCCAAGGCGCAGGATTATAGGCTGAGTCACCAAGCCCGGCGATTTGTGGCTCTTTACCAATGAGCAGGGAGACCCTCTCCTGCTTTGTAAAAAGAATTCATAGTTTTGGTTCATGTGCTGCTCCCTCCCCCCAGTTCAACCCCTGCATTTACCACAGGAGACATTATGGAATTGGTCTTGTTTCTGGAGTCTCTGACTGAAGCAGTTCCTATTTTTTGTTTGTTTGACTGATCCTACATTTGCAATTTGAGGAGGTTGGTACTATGTGAACAAGCTTTTGCAGAGGGATAAAAGGAAGATTTAGCCCTACACATGCAAGTGCTGATTTGGCTGTTACCTTCTATGGGGGTGGGAGAGAGGGATTATGCTTAACTTTTCTTTTTCTTTTTGGCCTAGATAGTCTTTGATGTCAGTGTGCTTCCTTTTTAAAGTGACTTGGTGGTATTGATCCCTTGCTCTGTGGCGGACCCTGTGCTAGGTAATTTCCTTATCTCATTTAGTCTTCATACAAACATGAGAAGGTTATTGCCATCAGTCCTGTTCTCATTTTACAGATGATGAACTAAGTTCACAGCACACTTGATAGTTAAGATTTTGAGAGAACTGGATCCCCCCCCCCGGTTCTCCAGCTTGTAGAGAACTGGATTCTTGAAGCTCTCATCCCCCACCTCCATCCCAAGATCAGCCAGAGCTGCACCATGGTTGCTTGAGAAGGGTCTGTTTATTATTAAATAGTCCAGCCTTGTTTATCATTTAACGCCTTGCTTGCCAGCACCCTTATAATATAGGTAGGGAAAGACAGGAACCCAGACTTTGTTGTAAGTACTCATAAGTCATTGCTGAGCTGCCTTAACATAGAGAACTGTTCATGCCTTTATCCTTAAGCTTCTTTTAACATAGCCTGTGCTATCTAATTGTTGGTGTTTTACCCAACCCAGCATAACTATATATCCTTATATTTTATTTACTGGCCACATTCTTTATGTATTGGTGACACTTGTGATAAATAATCACCTTTATTTTGTAATTACCAGGAGTAAAGGTCATTAGGTAGTTACTAATTGTCCATGGCAGTGGTTCTGTCTTTGGAATGCATCAGAATCACCTGGAGAACTTACAATGCCCCATTCTCAGTTTCTGATTCAGTATATCTGAGGTGGGGTTGGTAAATTGCATTTCTTATAAGTTTCTAGGAGTTGCAAATGCTGCTGGTGGAAATTGTTGGCCACAAAACATAACCCCAATATGTAAAACTGCTAAGAAGAAAAGATTTAGGGGAAGGTGTGCCTGCAAACTTGTGCATCAGAATCACCTGAATGGGGACCACACTGAGAAGCACTGGTCTGCTCTGAGCCAGGCATTGTGTGAGGAAGAAACTGTTATGAGACCAGAGTGGTCTCTGGCCTCGAAGAGCTTTTGAGTTGGAATCTGTACTTATATGAAGGTGGACTTAAGTGTGAAGCTCTGTAGGTCCAGTGCCAGGTGAGTCTTTGAAAAGTTCAGAGCAGGAGGTTGCTAGAAAGCCAGGAGGCATTTGCAGAACTGTTATAGTCATTTGAACTGGGCACGTAAGGTTCAGTGAGTGGCATATTCCCAGCAGGAATGATCAAGATGTGGAAATAGAAGTGACATTCACAGTTTCAGTGAGTAGCAAGTAGCTTGTCACTTGGAGTTAATAAATAGTGGATGCTGATAATGAGAAATAAGGTTTGGATATTATTTGGCTCAGATTGCGTTGGACATTGACTAGAGAGACAGGCTTTTGGACTTTTTTTAGTACAGGTGGGTAGCCACTGAGGAGGTCATCTCCTGGACTGGAGGTGGAGTGGTATGAGGAAAGAATGTGCAAAGAGGAACCAGGAGGTTTTAATTTCCTTGTTGCGGTCTTCTTGTCTGAGTGCATTTTGAGGGGGCATTGCGGCTGGTGGGAAATTGGTCCGGAAAAGAAAAACATGTTTATTCACGGTAAACCACTGCATGATTAAAGCGGTTCATTGGTAATCTTGACAAGATTAACTGTGATTCTTTTCTTTTCTTTCTTTTTTTTTGAGTTGGAGTCATTCTCTCTCCCAGGCTGGAGTGCAGTGGCATGTTTACGGCCACCCCAGCGTTGACCTGCTAGGCTCTGGTGATCGCCTCCTTGGCCTTCCAAGTAGCTGGAACTACAGGCATACGATACTTGCCCAGCTGATTTTTGATTTATTGTAGAGACAAGATCTCACCAAATTGCCTGGGCTGGTCTTGAACCTGCGAGCTCAGGCAATCCACTCGCCTCAGCCTCCCAAAATTGCTGGGATTACAGGCTGAGCCATCGAGCCTAGCCTACTATGATTCTTATTTTATTTATTTATTTTATATTCTCCTTCTGCTTTTTTTTTTTTAAATAGAGGTGGGGGTCTTGCCATGTCCCCGGCTAGTCTTTGAACTTCTGGGCTCAAGCGATCCTCCTACCTCAACCTCCAAAGTGCTGGGATTACTAGTGTGAGCCACTGTGTCTGATCTGATTTGTATTTTAAATCTCTAGGACAAAATTGGGGAGGGCATGAATGGTTTCTAAGATGCAAAAGTTTGGGAGTTTTGATTTGGGTGCAACTGATGAGACTTCTGTAGTTGGATGCCTTATTTGGGAATGTGAGATTACTTGGGTTTCCAACTTCAGTTTTTTTTCTTTTTCAGCAGGGAGGGAACCTTATTTAAACAATTTTTTTCTTCTTCTTCTTTTTTTTTTTTTGAAAGCTGGATTTATTAAGAGGACAGAAAAACTCCCACAGTGGGAGGGGACCCGAGGGGGTTGCCCACAATTATTTTGTAATGGGAAAAACCTGACAAAATAGTGGGCAGCATGTAGTGTTTTAGCCAAGTCTCTATTTTAAAATATTGTAGCATGAAGATAATTCATATGGCTTTTGAGATTAATGTGGTCTCTAGAAACACAATCCCTTTAGCAGAACAGTTGTGTTCCTTTTAATCTTTAAAATTTATTACTGTTCCCAGGCTGAGCGTAGTTGGCTCATGGTTGTGTTCCCAGCACTTTGGGAACCAAGGCGGAAGTATTGCTTGAGCTCAGGAGTTTGAGACCAGCCTAGGCAATGTAGCGAGACCTTGACTCTACAAAAGAAAAAGTAGCAGGACATGAGGTAGAAGATTCGCCTGGGCCCAGGAGGTCAAGGCTGCAGTGAGCCATGATTGTGCCACTGCCTTCCAGCCTGGGCAACAGAGACCCAACTCAAAAAATGAAAGATATTACTGTCCCCAGTCCCAGAACTTTAAAGACTTAATTACAAAAATGAATACATGAATATGCATTTGCCTCACATTAACTGTTTTATTTCTTGTTGTTCTTGGCCTAAATTAAGTGCAAATTTTAAAAATTTTAATGAAGCATGATAAAAATGAGGGTTTTTTAAAAAATGAATTTTGATTTACAAAGGTAAAAAGATTATAAGGTAATCTTGACTAAGCAATAAAGGCAAGCATACTATTATCTTGGATATAAGTAAGACTGAATGTGATTCTTAAATAATTTTTTAACCCCCATAGTTTATTATGTAGTTGGAGCTCACTTGTGTTTATACTTTAAAAAGTTGCTGCTTTCATGAAATTGTGAGTTAAAATCATATCTTCTTGAATTTTAGGTACTTACACTGTGAAATTTTATGATGGAGTAGTTCAGACTGTCAAACATATTCATGTCAAAGCTTTTTCCAAAGATCAGGTGAGAAATGTGGTTTTGTGCTTTGTGTTATAAATAATGCTAACGTTGTACTTTTGTTTCCTCAGATAAAGACATTTCATTTTTTTATGATGGCTACTCTGTTTCCTCCACCTGACACAATTTCACCAGAAATTAATACATAAGTTTTCAGAAGTTGTAAATATTTGTCTCTCTTTGCTATTTCTTTTTAACAGAGATTTTTTTTTCAAAAGTGCCAAATACTTAGATACCATTATCTGTTATCTATTTTCCTGATCTTTCCTCAAAAATGTTTGGTTAAGGCCGGGTGAGGTGGCTCACGCCTATAATTCCAGCACTTTGGGAGGTCAAGGTGAGAGGATTGCCTGAGCCTATGGGTTCGAGACCAACCTGGGCAACTTGGTGAGACCTCATCTCTACAATAAATAAAAAAAAAAAATTAGCCAGGCATGGTGGCACATGCTTGTAGTTTCAGCTACTTGGAAGGCTGAGGTGGAAGGATCATCTGAGCCCAGTAGGTCAAAGCTGCGGTGTCCATGAGCTTGCCACTGCACTCCAGCCTGGGTGACAGAGTGAGATTCCAAATCAAAAATATATATATATATTTGATTAATATTCTTCTTCCTTCTCTCTGTGTACTGCCCTCAGAGCTGTTACCTATTACATGAAACTTGTTGAATCACTTGAGGAGACTGTGAACCTGTTTTCTCTTTGGCTAGCTTTGTCCTTCATCTTAGGACCATGAATTGGTGGTTGACATAGCTACCATTTGGTGCAGATTTGGCAACTAGTTGTGTGTGGTTTAAGAATTTGGTGTCCTGCTGTCCCAATCACCATACATGTACTTGCCTGAACATGGGGCCTGAATTTTGGTATTAGAAATATGATCTGCATATATAAGGACCTTCTAGAAGTGTGCTTACTTTCTTCAGGATTTTTACCCCTTGTCTTTCTCATGCTTATGTTTTAATTAAATGGTTGAGGGGAAAGTGGAGATCAAAATTTGGATATTGGTGTTCTTAATATCTTTGTTACTATTGTTAGCTGTTGAGACAGCTTAAGCAATGTATTGTGTTGATGCATAAGTTCATAACATTTTTTGCTTGCCTGTGGAATACAAATGTTGCACAGTGGTTGACTGCTCACAGTTCATTTGCCAATTCTTGGGTTGACTGACGTAGGTCTTCATGGATCAAAGTGTATAAACAGCCTTCAAAGCCTGATGATCTTCCTGAATGTGGAGAATCACTCAGGTCAAAGAGGCCCTCTTTCAAACGACAAAACTCTTTCCTTGCTATGCTCTTCCCACTGGCATTTTCTCTGCCCACAACACAAATGTTCTGAGCTGCCTCCACTGCCTTTACTCCTCTGTTAGGCTCAGAGAGAAGAATATGTTGGAAGTGTTCCTTTTTTCCCACTTGACACTTTATCTTCTTTTCTCACAAATGGCACTAACTTTCTTCAAATCTGCAAAATGCAAGGTGTATTCAGAACATTGTCACTCCAAATGACAAATGGTAGACTCCCAACACCACAGTGTTGCCGTGCCAAAACCAAACACTACGAACTTATGTATCGACCTCATAACATATCATGGCCCATATCTATACAGATGGTTATTATAATGGGGTATTCACCTCTTTGGGTGGTGGTTGATGTGACAATATTTAGTTGTGCCTTTTCCTGTGATGATCCAGTGCTTCTACTTGTTACAGATTTATTTTTCTTTTTTTCTTTTTTTTTGAGTTGGAGTCTCACTCTGTCACCCAGCCTGGAGTGCAGTGGCATGCTCATGGCCACCGCAGCTTCGGCCTACGGGTTAGGCTTTCCAAGTAGCTGGAACTACAGGCACACGTCACCAAGCCCAGATAACTTTATTTTTTAAAAATTTATTGTAGAGATGAAGTCTCACCACATTGTCCAGGCTGGTCTCAAACACCTGGGCTTAGGCAATCCTCTTGCCTCCCAAAATGCTGGGATTATAGACATCAGCCATAGTGCTAGCTTATCAGCCTTCCCCCTCAGCCTTTCACCACACCTGGCTAAATTTTTGATTTATTGTTAAGATGACGTCTTGCCAAGTTGCTCAGGCTGGTCTCAAATCCCTGGTTTCAGGCAGTCCTCTTGCTTCTGCCTCTCAAAGTGTTGGGATTGCAGGTGTGAGCTGCTGCGCACGTTTTCACAAATGTTAATACATTCTTGCACTTGTCAGTTTCAAAGGATCGTGATACATGATACCTTTAAGGTAGTCCTAGGAATATTTTTGGGCTAGGCGCCATGCCTGTTGTTCCAGGTACCTGGAAGGCTGAGGTGGAAGGATCACCTGAGCCCAGCAGGCCGAGGCTGCGTGGCCATGAGCGTGCCGCTGCACTCCAGTCTGGGTTACAGAGTGAGACTCCAACTCAAAAAATAAAAAAATAAATAAAAAATATTTTTGCCTTTGCTGGTTTTCCTCTTCAGAGAATTGACAAAATTATAAAGCTTGGTCCTAATGATGCTTTCTCTGTTATCATTTTTGTTTCTCAGGCACCTTAGGAACCACACAGTACTCTATAACATGATTTTGGCCTTAAATTTGGCAAGTGTTGTGTTAGGTTTGTGGAATGAATTAATATAGACAGAGGACTGAATTAAAAATTTGTTCAGAATTGACAAGTTATATCCAGAGCCTTCCCAAATGGAAGTTCAGGGCTCCAGATGACAAATACTCAACTGTTGACTCTGCTCTACTTAATGAGTTGGCTGGTAGTACTCTGTGCTTTGACTTGGAGGTGGTGCCTTACCTGGTGAGGATTTCTGAGTGCAGTGCTTCAGTTCTTAATTTCCAGTGGTCTCTGAGCATCTCACCTTAGTCCTGGTAGGCCTTCAAGCATAGGCCCCTAGCGCCTGAATTTTTTTGTTTATTTTTGAGTTGGAGTCTCACTCTGTCATCCAGGCTGGGATGCAGTGTCATGTTCATGGCCACTGCGGCCTTGACCTGCTGGACTCAGGCAGTCCTTCCACCTCAGCCTTCCAAGTAGCTGGGACAAGATGCGTGTGCCATCACACCCGGCAAATTTTTTGATTTATTGTAGAGATGAAGTCTCACCAAGTTGCCCAGGGTGGTCTTGAATCCCTGGGCTCAGGCAGTCCTCTGGTCTCTGCCTCCCAAAGTGCTGGGATTATAGGTGTGAGCCACTTCACCCAGCCTTTTTTTTTTTTTTTTTTTTTAAATCGAGAGGGTAGTTTGGCTAAAGATTGCATTCATGGGCAATTTTAAAGGTTTTTTTCATATAGTATTAGAATAGACTGAATTTTTTTTTCTGTAGGACTGCAATGCCCTAAATGTTTTGATGGTCTGTATTTTAGCAACAGTTATAATACATGTTTGTTGTAGAAAATTTGAAAAGTACAGAGAAGCACAGAGAAAGTTAAAACTCTGTAATCCAATCCTCCAGACATAATTGTTCTGAACATTTTGATATTCTTTGTATATCCTATGTATTCGTTAAACGTGTGTGTGTGTGTGTGTGTGTGTGTGTGTGTGTGTGTGTGTGTGTATCTGTTTCTTTTCAAAATTGGTGACATGGTATATTACTGTTGTATAACTTGCTCTTTTTTTTTTTTTTTTTTTTTTTACAAAATAACATTTTTACAACTTCCTTAGTATTCTGAGAATATGACTTTATTGGCTATGTATTATTGTATAATATGAATGTAAGTATACTTTGTGTGACCAGTTCCCAAATGGTCCTTAAGGATATGTGTAAATCTGGGTGTATAAGTCTGATTATTCTGTTACCAAATTCTGTTTCTAGGAATTCATTCTAGTTCAGGGTAGAAACTTTTAAGTCTTTTTTAAAAAATTATTTATTTTAGGGTTTTGGGGTATAAGTGAGGATTTACTACATAAATAGACTGTATGCAGGTGAAGTTTGGGCTTCTAGCTGACCCTCATTCCCACCCCCAGTTGGACCAGGTACCCTTTGTGTTGTAATTTTTAGTCTTTTGACTCAAATTGCCAACATTCCCCCCTGCAGAAGGGTGATTATGATTTATATTTCTGTTGACCATTACTAAGAGTGCCTGTTCTCAAACCTGACTGCTTTCAAAATGATTTTTGTGACTTGAAAAAATATTTTCTTATTGTTTTCTAATTTATTGAGTAAGCTAGACTTTTATGTATTGAGTATTTAGTTACTTCTTCATGTTTCTGACAAAAATCTGTGTACCTAGTGTGAACATGACATGGTCTCTGCTATTCTCTTGAAGTCTTGGAAGAGAGATACATATAGAGCTGGCTTTATTATGAGACAATCACACTAGGACATAAGATTTTTAGGATGATTTTAAAGAAAGTAATTTAGGAACAAATTAATCAAAAAGCAGTATTTTCTTCTAATGGACAAAATTGTCCATTGATTATTTCAAGAACACAGTAGATGTCTTGTTGGACTGAGCTCAGCTTTTATTTGTAGAGGAAACGGAGAACCTATTTCTGGGTTGGACAGTCTTTACAGTTTTCTTTTTCAGCCTCCAGTTTCCAATTTGGATTTTTTGTTCTACACATGGTATTACCATACACTGGCAAGCTGAATCAGGCCTCTAAATAGCCATGGGTCAGTATAGTCATGCTGAAATTAAAAAGGACAGAGCACAGAGGCATTGTCTTTGAACATTTCTGTCAGAAAGATTGCTTTCCAGTATTTTTTGTCTAGTAACTCATTCTAAGGAAGATTACTCTGTCTCAGAAGGAGTTGAACATGACAGTTTTCTTCAAGTTTAGTATCAGTTCTCAAATCTTAGTTCAGGTGGATATTTCAGTGGCGCTTTGCATTATGTAATTGGACATATGTCATCTTTTAATTTGTCTTTATAAATTTGCAAAAAACCTCATAGTTTTGTATTTGCAAGTAATCACAAAGTGTTTCATTGTTATTTTGCTCATTTTAGAATATTGTGAGTAATGCTAGGCCTAAAGAAACAGATCACAAAAGTCTTTCGTCATTGCCTGATAAACGAGAGAAGTTTAAAGAGCAGAGAAAAGCTACAGTCAACGTGAAGAAAGACAAAGAAGACAAAACCTTAAAGACAGAGAAACGACTTAAGCAGCCTGATAAGGAAGGAAAGTTAATCTGTTCTGAAAAGGGAAAGGTGTCAGAGAAAAGTCTTCCCAAGAACGAGAAGGAAGATAAGGAGAACATTTCAGAAAATGATAGGGAGTATTCTGGAGATGCCCAAGTGGATAAGAAACCTGAAAATGACATTGTGAAGAATCCACAAGAAAACTTGAGGGAGCCAAAAAGAAAACGAGGCAGACCCCCTTCCATAGCTCCAGCTGGTGAGTTTCCCAAGTGGGCTCTGCAGTGGATAGTGCTAGAGTGTTCTTCTGTGGCCCTTTGTGGTTCTTTGTAGCTTCTGTACCTCAGTCCTTCATTTTTGTGATTGATCTTGAATTGTCTTGTGATCTGGAAACAACTTGTATCTATGGAGCTGAATTTAAGTAAGGCATGTATCCAAGTGAGCATATGTTGTGAAGCCTGTTTCTGACTGAGCTTCTGGGGAAGTAGTTAGCTGTCCACTAGATATTACAGTTTATATGGTGAAACCTAATCTAGGGCCTGTTCACATGATCTCAGTTTAAGTAAGGTTAGTAGAGCTTGGAATCAGGAAATAGAGTTTTTTGTGTTTTGTTTTTTTTTTGAGTAGGAGTCTCACTCTGTCACCCCAGTCAGAGGGCAGTGGTACGCTCCCAGCCACCACAGCCTTGACCTGCTGGTCTCAGGTGGTCCTTCTGCTTCAGCCTTCCAAGTAGCTGGAACTACAGGCATATGCCACCATGCCCAGCTAATTTTTTTATTTATTGTAGAGATGGGTTTCTCATCAAGTTGCCAGGCCGGTCTTGAACTTGTGAGCTCAGGCAATGCTCCTGCCTTGACCTCCCAAAGTGCTGGGATTATGGTTATGAGCCACCGTGCCCAGGCTAGGAAGTAGAATTTGTATGAGACAGACATGAAAGAGGAAAGGAGAAATAAACAGGTATGGATATCTCAAGGAGGCTGAGAGAAGGGAACACTGGAGCTGGCAGGGAGGCATGGGTGCGTTTTGAAATTGAATTCTCTGGAGAGTGATTTTTTTTGAGTTGGAGTCTCACTCTGTTACACAGACTAGAGTGCAGTGGCTGCTCCCGGCCACCGCAGCCTCGACCTGCTGGGCTCTGGAGATCCTTCCACCTCAGCCTTCCCAGTAGCCGGAACTACAGGTGCGCGCTACCATACCCAGCTAATTTTTGATTTATTGTAGAGATGAGGTCTCGCCAAGTTGCCCAGGTGGGTCTCGAACCCACGGCTCAAGCAATCCACTCACCTCGCCCTCCCAAAGCACTGGGATTACAGGCTGGGCCTCCAAGGCCAGCGATTTTTTTTTTAATTAAAAAAAATTTTTTTAAGCCGGGCTCGGTGGCTCAGCCTGTAATCCCGTGCCTTTGGAAGGCTGA
This sequence comes from Cephalopachus bancanus, assembly GCA_027257055.1. Classification (NCBI taxonomy): domain Eukaryota; kingdom Metazoa; phylum Chordata; class Mammalia; order Primates; family Tarsiidae; genus Cephalopachus; species Cephalopachus bancanus. The sequence goes on along the minus strand of JAPVLO010000447.1, from coordinate 1,029,731 downwards.
GGTGAGTGAATTGCCTGAGCCTGCAGGTTCGAGGCCCGCCTGGGCAGCGAGACCTCATCTCTACAATAAATAAAAAAATCAGCCGATCGTGGTAGCGCGCGCCTGTAATTCCGGCTACTTGGAAGGCTGAGGCGGAAGGATCGCCAGAGCCCAGCAGGTCGAGGCTGCAGTGGCCGGGAGCGGCCACTGCACTCCAGTCTGGGCGACAGAGTGAGACTCCAACTCAAAAAAAAACCAAACAAACAAACAAAAAAATTTTTTTTGAGTCAGAGTCTCACTCTGTTACCCAGGCTGGAGTGCAGTAGCTTACTGCTACTGCAGCCTTGAGCTGCTGGGCTCAGATAATACTTCTGCCTCAGCCTTCCAAAGGCAACTGAGACTATTGGCATGCTTTACCATTCCCAGCTAATTTTTTGGTTTATTATAGAGATGAGGGCTCACCAATTTGCCCAGGCTGGTATCAAACCTCTGGGCTCAGGCAGTCCTGCCTCCTCCACTTCCCACAGTGCTAGGATTATAGGTGTATCACTGTGTCTGGCAAGAGTGATTATTGATTGGAAATTTTCACAGTCTACCTAAAGAGTTGAGATGGCTAATTGGTAAGAGTCAAGTTTAGAGGGTATAGATTTAGGGAAGAGTACATGGTTATTTTAAAAAGCTGAAATTTGAAATTTTTCTAGAATAACCAAGAATGAAAGAAACCCTGGTTTCCTCCTAAGCCAAACACTCTCCAGATCAATTCAGTGGTATGAAGAACCCCCTAGGGTCTCTAGACTGAACCTGCCCGTGATTAAATTTGTGGCATTGGTCTTGAGGTATTCATTTTTTTTTTTGAGTTGGAGTCTCACTCTGTCGCCCATCCTGGAGTGCAGTGGCACACTCACAGCCACTGCCGCCTTGACCTGCTGGGCTCAGGCGATTCTTCTGCCTCAGCCTGCCAGGTAACTGGAACTACAGGCATGCGTTACCATGCCCAGCTAATTTTTTTGATTTATTGTAGAGATGAGGTCTCACCAAGCTGGTCTGGAACCCAAGGGTTCAGGCAATCCTCTCACCTCAGTCTCCCACAGTGCTGGGATTATAAGTGTGAGCCACCACGCCCAGCCCAATAAGTTAACATTTAAAAGAGAATTCTTAGGGCCTGGTGAGGTGGCTCAGCCTGTAATCCTAGCACTTTGGGAGGCCAAGGCAAGAGGATTGCCTGAGCCTGGGGGTTCAACACCAACCTGAGCAACATGGCGAGGTCCTTCCACCTCAGCCTTCCAAATAGCTGGAACTACAGGCATGGACCACCATGCCTGGCTAATTTTTTGATTTACTGTAGAGATGAGGTCTCACCAAGTTGCCCAGGGTGATCTCGAACCCCTAGGCTAGGGCAGTCCTCTTACCTCAGCCTCCCAAAGTGCTGGGATTATAGGCGTGAGTTATCATGTCCGACTGAGACATTCTTGATAGTGTATTCCCTACATAAATATTGCAAAATTATGAATCTCCTAGCACATATGAGAGCAATATATAGTTTTCTCTCATAAGTTTAAATAGCTGCAATGAGTCGGGCATCGTGACTCAAGCCTATAATCCTAGCACATTGGGAGTCTGAGGCGAGAGGATTGCCTGAGCCCACAGATTTGAGACCAGCCCGGGCAACATGGTGAGACCTTGTCTTTACAATAAATCAAAAAAATAGCTGGGTGTGGTGCTGTATGCCTGTAGTTCTGGCTACTTGGAAGGCTGAAGTGGAAGGATTGTCTGAGCTCAGCAGGTCAATTCTGCAGTTCCTGGGAGCATGCCACTGCCCTGGGCGACAGAGTGAAACTCCAACTCAAAAAAAAAAAAAAAAAAGCTGCAATGGATATATTTAAAATATAGGCCAGGCACAGTGGCTCTCAGCACTTTGGGAGGCTGAGGCAGGAGGATTGCTTGAGCCCAGGAGTTTGAGACCAGCCAGAGCAACATAGTGAGACTTCATCTCTACCAAAAAAAAAACTTAACCAGGCATGGTAGCACGCCTGTAGCCCAGCTACTCAGGAGACTGAGGTGGAAGGATCGCCATAACCAAGTGCAGTGAGCTGTGATAGTGCTACTGCCCTCCAGCCTGGGTGACAGAGTGAGACCCAGACTCGAATGAATGAAAGAGAGAGAGAGAGAGAGAGAGAGAGAGAGAGAGAGAGAGAGAGAGAGAGAGAGAGAGAGAGAGAAAGAAAGAAATATAATTTGAAGGCTGGACATGGTAGCATGCACTTGTAATCCCAGTTGCTTGAGAGGCTAAGGTGGAAGGTTTGCTTGAGCCCTGGAGTTCAAGGTCAGCCTGGCAACATAGTGTGTCTCAGACACACACACACACACACACACACACACACACACACACACACACACACACACACGTATAATGACATATTTTCATCAAAACTGGAAGGTCTGGGTGCAGTGACTCATGCCTTTATTCCCAGCGCATTGGGATTCCGAGGTGAGTGGATTACTTGAGCGCAGGTGTCGGAGGCCTCCCTAGACAACATAGCAAAACCTTGTCTCCACAAAAAACTTTAAAAATTACCTAGGTATGGTGTTGTGCCTTTGTAGTCCCAGCTGCTTGGGTGACTGAAGTGGAAGGATGGTGTGAGCCCAGGAGGTTGAGGCTGTGGTGAGCTGTGATTGTGCCAGTATACTTCAACCTGGGCAACAGAGCAAGATCCCCAACTTAAAAAAAAAAGAACAAAAACTGGAAGTACAGAGTTAACTTTTTTATTGTTTCCTAGAAGCATAGAATGCAAAGCTAGTCCTGTCAAATCAGGCTACTACATGTATCAGAATTAATTCCTTTGGGCAGACATTTTAGTTTACTTCACATAAGTACTTTAGTTCTTGCTCCATGTAGACAACCTTCTCACATCTGAGTTGTAATTTTTTTTTTAAAGCAGGATTTGTTGAGAGGACAGAGAAACTCCCACAGTGGGAGTGGACCCAAGGGAGTTGCCTGAATTCTAATTTTAAGATAGAAATGAAAGGATTGATTTGTCCTCAGGTGAAATAAGGGACTTCCCCCTTCAGTGAGAGGTTTTGCCCTCGAGAGCTGAGCATGCTGGAATTATTCCTAGGCCTACATAGGGCCTAGACCTACACTTGTCATTATGGTAGCCACTAGCTACATGTGGCTATTGAGTACTTGAAATGTGACAAAGATGAATTTAGATGTGTTTTTTTTTTTTTTTTTTTGAGTTGGAGTCTAACTCTGTCGCCCAGAACCGGGCTCACTGGTTCAGCCTGTAATCCCGCGCCTTGGGAGGCTGAGGTGAGTGGATTGCCTGAGCCCGTGGGTTCGAGACCCGTCTGGGTAACTTGGCGAGACCTCATTTCTACAATAAATCAAAAATTAGCCGGGTGTGGTAGCATGTGCCTGTAGTTCCAGCTACTTGGAAGGCTGAGGTGGAAGGATCGCCGGAGCCCAGCAGGTCGAAGCTGCGGTGGCCAGGAGCAGCCACTGCACTCCAGTCTGGGCCATCGAGTGAGACTCCAACTCAAAAAAAAAAAAGAGAATGGCACTAGTTGCAAACTGCCCTTGGGTTAGAATAAGGAAGCCCTGTTGGGAAACCTTCAGACAAAGATATTAAGAAGTGGGATGAATGAGAGGCAGGCCTTTTTATGAAATGTGGAAGAAGGGCAGTTATACAAGGAGTGGTGGGAAATGCAAACTGGTAGAAATCTGCGGAGTCCTCAGCTTACTTTAGGAAACAGTCTGCGAAGGGGGCACCAACAAAAACCTGGAATTATCTTTTGGAGAACAGGCCCCTTTTAGTACAGGTTTCCCCCACTAGGTAAGTGTCCTAGGAACCCATCAGCATCAGTGTACCAGTGAGAGTCTATGTTCAGCTTCACTGATTTTTTTTTTTTGAGATTGTTTTATTGTGTTTGCCCATTGCATAGTGGGTGACTTACAAGTGCACCTGCCCACACCATGCTCAGTATTCAGCAGTTTTTGACTAAAGAAATAGCATGACCTTTTTATTTCACCCTCTCTATTCACCTGATTTCGCTCCTAGTGACTTTTTTGTTTCCCTGATGGAAAAAAATCCTTGAAGGGAAAAATTTTTCCCATGTGGAAGAGGTGAAACAAAAAATTACAGAAGCACTAGAAGGCATCAAAATTGATGAGTTCACAAAGTGTTTTGAGTTGTGGAAAAAACTTCTCAATAGATGTGTTGCATCAAACGGAGAGTACTTTGAAGGTGACTAAATTTTATTTATTTATTTATTTATTGAGTTGGAGTCTCACTCTGTCGCCCAGACTGGAGTGCAGTAGCCGCTCCCGGCCACCACAGCCTCGACCTGCTGGGCTCCGGCGATCCTTCCACCTCAGCCTTCCGAGTAGCTGGAATTACAGGCATGTGCCACCACGCCCGACTGATTTTTTTATTTATTGTAGAGATGAGGTCTCGCTGCCCAGGCGGGTCTCGAACCCGCGGGCTCAGGCAATTCACTCACCTCAGCCTCCCAAAGGCGCGGGATTACAGGCTGAGCCATCGAGCCCGGCGTGACTAAAGTTTAAACATGTAAGAATATACAATTAAAAAAATACATTTTATATTGGGGGGAGTTACCCCCTCATATGTGAGAACTGATTACCTGGCTAGGTGCTGTGGCTCATGCTTGTAATTGCTAAGTCATGGAGTTCAAAAGTAGCCTTGGCAACATAGTAAGACCCCATCGCAAAAGAAAAGAAGAAACTGATTCCCATTTAGCTTATTCATGTTCTGGTTTTATAACCTTTGGCGAGTGTGTGGGGCGTAGTTGTGCCCAGTTTTTGTTTGGTTTTGGTTTTTGTTTTTGAGTTGGAGTCTCCCTCTGTCACCCAGGCTGGAGCGCAGTGGCACTTTCTCGGCCACCGCAGCCTCGATCTGCTGGGCTCAAGCGATCCTTATGCCTCAGCGTTCCAAGTTACTGGAACTACAGGCATGTGTTACCCTGCCTGGCTAATTTTTTGATTTTATTGTAGAGATGAGGTCTCACCAAGTTGCCTAGGCTGGTCTTGAAACCCTGAGCTCAGGCAATCCTCGTACCTTGGCCTCCCAAAGTGCTGGGATTACAGGCTTGAGCCACCTTGTCTGGCCTAGTCGTGTGCCCAGTAAACAGATTGTTCTTGTAAAGCCTATGACTTCACTCAGATTAGAAAAAGGGCATTTAGTTGATTGCTTTTATAAGTGTAGGATTTCATACCAGATAGGATACATTTAATAGAGAGGGTGTTTTCTAAGTTTACTGTTAATCCTTACCTCAGGCATATGTTGAAACAGATTCCAGTCTTGCCTCTGTCTTCTCCAGTCAGACTGTCCAGGTGGGGACCTGGGAATGTGAATTAGTAAGAAGTTTCCCAGGTGACTTACTGTAAGAAGTGTTTGCCAGATATCCCATATACCATTCAAATCTCCTTAAAAAATTGCTTGGAATAAGTTTGTTGACTTGGTAGAGCTGTGAATACCTTAGATTATACAGATCTGATAGGGAACAGGACCTGTTTAGAGATGCTTGTTTGTATTTGGGTTTGATTTGGAATATGTATAATCTCCAAGTTCCTGCCATTTGGAACAATATAATGTCGGTATACTGGGAAGATTGAACACGGGAAGAGCCAAGGAGCTCAGCATTCTCATCAGGTTTGCCTTCTTGAGAAGCTCATTCCTGTCTTTTGTTCAGACATGGCAGACCTGAAGCTGTGGTCTTAGATGAGTCTTTTCTCTCCCTTCCCCTTTTCTTCCTCCTCCCTTCTCTTGCTTTTCTCCTCCCGTTTACTTCCCTTCCTCCTCCTTACTTTCCCTCTGCGCACCCTCTCCTTTTCTCTTGCTCAGATCCTTTAGCCCTGCCTTCCTGCTACAACTTACTGGTTTCTTTTCCTTTTTTCTTTCTTCTGCCTGCTTTGGATTTTCATCTTTTCTAATTGGGAGAGAGCTTCTTAAGCGTTAGTTTAAAAATAAAAAGTGAGTACTTTCCAAGGGTTTAGCGTCTGCACTGCTAGATTATGCCAGAGCTGGGTTTGCTAAATTATGTCAGCAACTTTGCCTAGAATATTGACTGTCTAATAGCAATCTTCGGAGATTTTTCTGGCATTGTTTTTAAGAATATGTTAATGTTGGCATTCTTTTTGGACCCTCAAAACTAGGGCCAATGTCAAGATAACTAATGTAGTAAGTAAAGATTGAAAACTGTACCTGGCCAGGCGTGGTGACTCAAGCCTGTAATGCCAGCACTTTAGGAGGTAGAGGCGAGAGGATTGCCTGAGCCCACAGTTGGAGACCAGCCTGGGCAACATGGTGAGACCTCGTCTCTACAGTAAATGAAAAAAAAAAATTAGTCGTGCATGGTAGTGTGTATCTGTGGTTCTGGCTACTTGGAAGCCTGAGGTGGAAGGATCACCTGAGCCCAGCAGGTTGAGGCTGCAGTGGCTGGGAGCGTGCCAGTGCAGTCCAACCTGGATGACAGAGTGAGACTCTAACTCAAAAAAAAATAAAAAAAAAGAAAACTGTAGCTGGGTCATAGGAGAAACCAAAAAAAAAAAAAAAGATTCAGAAAGTTGATCTACAAGGTATCACCATCTCCCATGCCCCTTTGAAGGTCTATTTAAATGCAGTAATGTTCATATATATACCTATATATGTTTTATTTATATATAAAATTGAGAGATCCGGCTCTAAGAAATTGCATGTTTCTTTTTGTGTGGTTTTATAAACGTTGTAGCTGTGGATTCAAACTCTCAAACTTTACAGCCGATAACATTGGAATTGAGAAGGCGGAAAATATCAAAAGGAAGTGAAGTCCCTTTAAAACGTCCTCGGCTTGACAAAAATTCATGTGAGTCTCCAGTTTGCATTTGTATGGCTAGAATTTTATATTGTTTGTGCCATCCTCTTCTATATTCATTCTGCCCCCATTACTTACAAGCTTAAAGCTTGTTTTTGGTCATATGAGCTAATATAAATGGAATCAGAAGGAGTTTTTGCTAGAAGAAAAATAAATTCCAAAGCACAAACTGTATTAATGTTGGGTTCAGTGGTATCATCTCCATATCTATAAACTACACTTGATTTGAATTTCACTGGAAATTTAATGACTTAGAAAAAGAAATGGATTTAATATGCTTAGTGAAGCTGTAAAAGTACCATTTATTGATTTAAAAAAATACTCTGTTGGCTCCAAAAAGGATTTGTGATGGCTCTATGTAAGTCTCTTATATACCTTATTGACTTTGGAAGTTAGTATATAGATTTTATATTGGGAATCCCCAATATAGAAATTAGTTGTCAAGATTTGGATGTGGTCTGGCACATATGAATCTTTAAAGAAGCAAAATTCTACTTTGGTAGACAAAGTTTGCCCTTACTTAAAACTATAAACTAGGAAAAGATTTTTCCTATTATTACTAGTCTAACATTCCTGAAGTCTCTCTGTAAAGCACTTATAGAGGCAGCCAGCCCAGCAATCTGTACTAGCAGAGTTATTTCTTCTTGTTAGTCTCTTGACTACAGCTCTCTTAATGGTTTAATAGCCCAAGAAAAGTCAAAAAACTACTCAGACAACACTGACAAAGACTTATCCAGGAGACGGTCCTCCAGGCTGTCTACAAATGGGACCCATGAGGTTCTAGATCCTGACTTGATTGTATCAGATTTGGTTACTACGGATCCTTTGCAAGACACACCGTCTAGTACTAAAGAATCTGAAAAAGGTGAGTCAAAGTCTGTTTGGGAATTGTCTTGCCTGTCTGGTACTTATCTAGTCAGGACCAATCTAAATCATAGTGTACTGCCTTCCACACGTGTTAGGTGGTCTTAATCAAGCTATTGAATGGGTTGCAGTGTTTTTATAATGTATTGTCTTTATTGATGATTCAGTCAGTAGACAAACTTTTTGGATGTAGTTTTGGTTGGTTTTGCTTAGATACTACTGACTGTTAGTTGAAGGTATGCTGCTTGAAGAGCCCTGCCTTTCTGGTGCCATCTCACTCCATTCCTCTATCTTTTTATTTATACTTTATCATTTCCTCTTTTCACTTTAGCCTCTTTCTTTGAGATACTCACAGGCCAGTCCATATGTGCTGGAACCTGTGAATGTTTTCTTGTTTGTTTTGAGATGAATGGCGTCCTGTAAAATGTCCTTGGCTTTCTTAGACTGTTGTGGGACTTTGGGTTCCCAGATTATATACATATGTATATAATACAAGCTTTCTTTTTTTCCTTCTAGGTCAGTTGAGATTGCCTTCGGAACCTGGCCAGGTCTCATCTGCACTGACTTGCCTCTCCTTTGGGGATGTTTTGGGGTCTGCAGGCTTGGAGTTGAATTGTCAGTCAATGGGAGAAAACACTATGAAAACGGAACCGGCTTCTTCTCTTGCTGAATTACAAGAGATTTCTGCTGTGGAAGGTTCATATTTAGAATTAAATTAATCCTCTTTTTATACATACTTTTGCTTCTGCTTTAATTGTAAACTTTAAAAAAAATTAAGCAGGGCATGGTGGCTCATGCCTGTAGTCCCAGCACTTTGAGAGGCAGAGGCGCAAGTATTGCTGAGCCCAGGGGTTTGAGACCAGCCTGGGCAACTTGGCAAGATCTCGCCTCTACAGTAAACCAAGAAAAATGAGCTGGACATGGTGGCATACGTCTGTGATTCCAGCTACTTTGATGGCTGAGGCGAAAGGATCACCTGAGCTCAGCAGGTCGAGGCTCTGGTGGCCATGAGTGTGCCACTACACTCCAGCTTGGGTGACAGAGTGAGACTCTGACTCAGAAAACAAACAGACTAACAAACAAACAAATTGACTTCTTGGCTGGGCATGGCTGTAAACCCAGCACTTTGGGAGGCCGTGGGAAGAATGTTGAACCCAAGAGTCAGAACCAGCTTGGGCAACATAGTAAGACTCCATCTCTACAAAAAATAAAAAAATTAGCCAGTCATGGTGGTGTGTGTCTCTAATTCTAGCTACTAAGGAGACTGAGGCAGGAGGATTGCCTGAGCCCAGGAGATCCAGGTTACAGTAAGCTATGATTGTGCCACTGCACTCTACCTTGAGCAAGACTCTGTCTCAAAAAAAAAAAAATAAATTGGTCTGGCACTGTGGCTCAAGCCTGTAATCCCAGCACTTTGGGAGGCCGAGGTGAGAGGATTACCTGAGTCTGCAGGTTCGAGACTAGCCTGGGCAACGTGGTGAGATCTCGTCTCTTCAATAAAACAATTAGTCGGGCATGGTACTGTGCACCTGTAGTTCTGGCTACTTGGAAGGGTGTGGCGGAGGACTCGCTGGTTCCCGATAGGTTGGTGTTAGGATGGTCATGAGTGTGCCACTGCCCTCCAGCCTGGGCGAAGAAGTGAAACTTCAACTAAAAATAAATAAATAAATAAATAGACTTTTCTAATGATGTTTTTTCACCTTTTATTAATAATACTCCGTTATTTTAATGCTATGTGTCTTTCATATCTGACTTGTTATTTGTGTTCCCTCTCTTCTTTACTTGGCTAGTATGGCCAGGACTTTATCAATTTTGTTGATAGTTTTAAAGAACTAACCTTTTGCTTGAATTTTCTCTTTTGTTTGCCTTTTCAAAATGTCATTGATTTTTGTTTTGATTTTCATTATTTTCTTCAACTTTTTTTTTTTTGTAGGGATGAGGTCTCGCTAAGTTGCCTAGGCTGGTCTCGAACTCCTGGGCTCAAGCAATCCACTTCCCTCAGCCTCCCAAAGTGTTGGGATTACAGGCATGAGCCACTGCGCTTGGCCTCGTTTTCTTCAACTTTTTCTAAAAACCTTAGGTAACTGATTTTAGATCCTTCTTCCTGTGTTATATAAACATTTAAAGTTATACATTTCCTGATAAGTATTGCCTTGATTTCATCCTACATATTTTGATACATGATATTTTAATTTTCATTCATTTAAAAATATCTTATTCATGGTTGATCATGGGTTAATTAGAAGTGTGTTGTTCCATTTTCAAGTATTTGGGTTTTTTAGATACCTTATTATTACTGATTTCTTTTTTTTTTGAGTTGGAGTCTCACTTTGTCACCCAGGCTGGAGTGCGGTGGCAGGCTCACAGCCACTGCAGCCTTGCCCTCCTGGGCTCAGGTCATCATTCTACCTCAACCTTCCAAGTAACTTGAACTATATAGCCAAGTGCCAACATGCCCAGCTAATTTTTTGATTTATTGTAGAGATGAGGTCTCACCAAGTTACCCGGACTGGTCTTGAATCCGTGAGCTTAGGCAATTCTCTCACCTTGGCCTCCCAAAGAGCTGGAATTATAGGTGTGAGCTACTGTGCCCAGCCTGTTGAGAATTATTTTATGGCCCAGCATATGATCTGTTTTGGTGAATGTTCTGTATACACTTGAAAAGAACAATGTGTTCTACTATATTGTGTGTCTGTTCTGTGTTTGTCAACTAGGTCAAGGTAGTTGATGGTGTTTTTCTGGTAAATATCTCCATTGATTTTTGTGGGATTTTTTTCTTGTGTATTTCTATCAATTTCAAGAGAAGTGTGTTAAAATCTCTAACTCTATGGATGTGCCTGTTTCTCCCTTTAATTCTGTCATTTTTGCTTCATGTATTTTGAAATTCTGTTACTAGGTACATACATATTTATAATAATTGTTACATCTTTCTGATGTATTGCCCCTTTATAATATGAAATACCACTCTGTTGATAATAGTCTTTGACTTGAACTCTACTTGGTCTGATGTTAGCATAGGTACTCAAGCTTACTTTTTTTGCTTACTGGGTGCCTGGTATGCCTAGTTTTCTCTCTTTTTTTTTTTCTTTTTTGAGTCAGAGTCTCACTCTTTTGCCCAGGCTGGAGTGCAGTGGCTCGCTCACGGCCACCACAGCTTCAACCTGTTAGGTTCAAGTGATCTTTCTCCCTCAGCCTTTCAAGTAGCTGGAACTACAGGCATGCTCCACCACACTTGGTTAATTTTTCTTGATTTATTGTAGAGACAAGGTCTCTCCAAGTTGCTCAGGCTGGTCTCAAACCCATGGGCTCAGGAAATCCTCTCGCCTCCACCTCCCAAAGTGTTGAGATTACAGGCGTGAGCCACTGCGGGCCTGACAGTATTTCTCTTTTCTTTCAACATAATTATGTCTTTAAATTCAAATTATGTCTCACCTTGGCCTCCTAAAGTGTTAGTATTACAGGCTTGAGCCACCATGCCCAGCCTGGTGAAATATAAGCTTTTAGCTATATTTCGTTGCATTATTTTAGTGACTTTTGTAGGGATTATGATATATATCCTTAACTTTACAGTTTACTTAGAGCTAATATCAAAACACTTTATGTGAAGTTCTTTTCTCATGACTGTATTCAGCTAGTCTTTAAAAAAAATAAACCGGGCATGGTGCCTGAACGTTTGTAATACCAGCACTTTGGGAGGCGGATGAGAGAGGATTGCTTGAGCCCACAGGTTCAAGACCACCCTGGGCAATTTGGTGAGACCTTGCCTCTACAATAAACCAGAAAATTAGCCGAGTATGATGGCGTGTGCCTGTAGTTCCAGCTACTTGGAAGACTGAGGCAGTAGGATCACCTGAGCCCAGCAGGTCAAGGCTGTGGTGGCTGTGAACTTGCCATTGTACTCTAGCTGGGCGACAGGGTAAGACTCCAACTCATAAAAATAAATAAAAAATAAAAACAGAAAGCCTAGGCATGATGGCTCATGCCTGTTATCCCAGCAGTTTGGGAGGCAGAGGTGAGAGGATTGCCTGAGTTCATGGTTTCGAGACCATCCTGGGCAGCGTGGTGAAACCGCGTCTCTACAATAAATACAAAAACTAGCCAAGTGTGGTTGTACAGGGCTGTAGTTCTAGCTACTTGAAAGGCTGAGACAGAAGGATCCCCTGACCTCAACGGACTGAGGCTGCAGGGGCTGTGAGCATGCCATTGCACTTCAGCCTAGGCAACAGAGTGAGACTCTGACTAAAAAAAAAAAATCAGAAAAAAGGCCAAAAAACTCTATATAAAAGGCTGTTTAGTTCCATTAATCTCTCCCATGTTGTTGATGTCATATGAGTTACATGTACATATGCTGTGAAATCCATGATATAGTATTGTAATTTTTGCTCTAAATAAATATGTATTTTAAAGACAGTAAGACAGAAGATATAGCTGTTTTTTGTGTGTGTGTGTAAGTTTCCCTCTGTAGCCCAGGCTGGAGTGCGGTGGCACACTAGTAGCCATTGCAGCCTCGACCTCTTAGGCTCAGGGTATCCTTCTGCCTCAGCCTTTCGAGTAGCTGGGACTACAGGCATGTGCCACCATGCCCAGCTAATTAAAAAAAATTTTTTTTGTAGAGACGAAGTCTCACTCTATTTCCCAGACTGGTCTCAACCTCAAGACCGCAAGTGATCCTTCCATTGGTTGACTCTTTTGTTGACTATGGGCCATATTTTCCCCTTTTTCCATATGCCTAATGTTTGTATTAAAACCTGGATGTTGTGACTGAAATGTAGAGTTTAGGTTATGTTGTATTCCTCTAAAGAATACTGATTTCTTTACTTTTAAAGGGTAATTCGCTTGACTGCACTCAGTCCAAATTATTTTCCTTTTATAGTGGTCAGGAGCTGAAAAATTTCTGTTCATTCAGTCTTTTAGCCTTTGTTTGGGTTGCTTGGAGTTCTCTCCCTTTAGTGATTGACCGAGATTTAGACAGAGTTTTTAAGCAGATATTGGGGTGACCTGCTTGTGGCTCTCCTTTTTAGGATTTTCCCTTTCTCTTCACAGCTGTTGTAGGTACACTGAATATTGTTTTAGGTTTCTTTAACCAATAAGACTAAAGGTTTCTCTCTGAGTTATAGCAATCTGGTCCTCCTAATTGGGGTCTGCCTTTGGACAAAAAGTCTTAAAAAATGGGAAACTCATATGGTGATCTTTTTTCCCTTCCCATATTCCAAATGTTTGACACCTCACCTTTCTCTTCCTTCTTTTTGTTGCTCTCCAGTGTCCTTAAATATTTGTTTTTTACTTAGTTTTCTTTTTTTTTTTTTTTTAGTTGGAACCTCACCCTGTCACCCAGGCTGGAGTGCAGTGGCACGCTCACGACCACTGCAGCCTCGACCTGGTGGGCTCAGGTGAACCTTCTGCTTCAACCTTCCAAGTGGCTTGAACTTTAGGAGTGCACCACCACGCCTGGCGCATTTTAAAAAATTTGTTGTAGAGATGAAGTCTCGCCAAGTTGCCCAGGCTGGTCTCAAACTTGTGGGCTCATGCAATCCTCTCACCTCGGCTTCTCAAATTGCTCAGTTTATAGGCATGAACCACTGCACCTGGCCAAATATTCGTTTTTCAGATTTTTTTTTTGCAGAGTATATAATGGTTGTGTACAGAGTGGTTGTTACAATATAAGCTACTCTGTTACTGAAAGAGAAACCTTTATCTTATGTTAATACACAGCCTTAAGAGATTGTATATATTCATGGCCACACACACAGATTTTTTTTTTCTCACATAGTGATTACTCGTTGGATTGAAAGCTATTGAATATAATTGGTAATACAGATTCTTCGCTTTGGTAATGTTATGCTTGTGGTAAATGATCAGAATCCAGGATGGTCCTGACCATGAATAATTTGAATAATTCTTGATCTTTGTCTTCTAAAGTGAAGAATACATAAGCCTCTTATTTTTACTTTTCTTTTTTAAAAGCAGTGTATGAGGCCGGGCACAGTGGCTCACACCTATAATCCTAGCACTTTGGGAGGTCTGAGGTGAGAGGTTTACGTGAGCCCACAGGTTCAAGACCAACCTGGGCAACTTGGCAAGACCTCATCTCTAAAAAAAAAAAAAAAAATAGTAGTATATGGATAACATATGCCGATCATAAAAATCCAGACAATATGGAGATATTAGGAGTGAAAGCAAGAGACCTTCTCTGTTGTACTTTTTTTTCCCTTGAGTTCACTTCTGTTAATAGCTTGTAATCTTTCCTGATTCTTTTCTCTGTATTTACATAGGTAGGGAAACAGTGTTTATTATTTTTAATGTAATTGGGATAATTTTAGGTTTATTCTTCTCTCATTTATTTTTACAGTGTTTATCAAGATCTTTCCACGTCAGTACATTTGCTTCATTCTTGTAATGATTGAATAAGTTATCTCTGGTAAGAATGTTCTGGCTGGGCATGGTAGGCTCAAGTTTGTAATCCCAGCACTTTGGGAGGCTGAGGCGAGAGGATTATCTGAGCCCAGGGGTTTGATACTAGCCTGGGCAAGTTGGCGAGACCTCGTCCCTACAGTAAATAAAAAAATTAGCTGGGTATGGTAGCGTGCACCTTTAGTTCCAGCTACTTGGAAGGCTGAGACAGAAGGATCGTTTGAGCCCAGCAGGTCGAGGCTGCGGTGGCTGTGAGCGTGCCACTGTACTCCAGCCTGGGCGATAGAGTGAGATTCCAACTCAAAAATTAAATAATAATGTTCTACTATATATTTAATAGTTTCCCTCTTGATGGACATTCAGATTGTTTCTGAGTGCTCAGTATATTAAATAATGATGTAGTAGAATTCCTTGAACATATATTTTTGATAACTTGGTGAATATTCCTATAGGTTTTGTTTTCTTGAGTGTTGCTGGATTCAAGAGAATTCATATTTTAAATTGCATTGCCAATTCACCATCCAACAAAACCACCCCATTTTATATTTTGACCAAGAAAATGTGGCTGAATACAATGGCTCATGCCTGTAATCCCAGTACTTTGGGAGGCCAAGGTGAGAGGATTACCTGAGGCCAGGAGTTCTTATTTTGAAATAATTTGAGTCATAAAAAAGGTTGGAAAACAATGGTTCAAAGAATATACCTTTAACCAAATTCACTAATGGTTAGCAATTTATATTTGCTTTATTATTTTATTTTTTAAGGTACTTTTTCTGAATTGTTGAAAATAATTTCCAGGTCTCTCTCCTTAATGCTTTTTAGGAAATGCTATATTTCCTGTAAACAAGGACATTTTCCTACATTACCCCAGTTTAATTATCAAAATCATGTCCTAAAGTACCTTTTACCTCATTGTGGTGGTAATCTTGTCTTCATTCAGTATGCTTTTCTGGGTAATTTTTTAATATTCATAAATTTGAAAAGAATTCTAGAAAAGTACAAGAGTAATGCAACTAGCATTCTCGACTTCCGATAACCCAGAACTGTTAGTATTTGATCTCGAGGGACTCAGGGCCGACCGTATCATGACCTGCAAGGCCCTGCTGCTTCTGGCCACCCGTTGCCTCTCCTTCCTGTTGATTCTGCTGCAGCCATAAGGCCTCTTTGCTTTCCTGTGGGCACAGCAGGTACATTCCTACCTCTGGGCCTTGTTCAATCACACTTTTATTGAATAGTTCTTATTTCCAGCCAGAGCTAATAAATCTACTGGCAAACTTATTCTGTCAGTAAGGTGATGGGTTGTATTTATTTATTGGGTCATTCATTCAACAATTACTTGAGTATTTCCTATGTGCCAAAACCTTGACTGGGAGACGAAAGAGCTGGAGAGTATAGGAAAATACACGAAAATGAATAACTTGTGATCTTCTTGACCTCAGGGAGGCGTTTACTTTTTTATTTTTGGAGTTGTAGTCTTACTCTGTCGCCCAGGTTGGAGTGTAGTGGCACACTCACAGACACTGCAGCTTTGACCTGCTGGGCTTAGACGATCCTTCTGCCTCAGCCTTCCAAGTAGCTGGAACTACAGGTATGTGCCACCATGTCTGGCTAATTTTTTGGTTTATTGAAGAGATGAGGTCTTGCCATGTTGCTCAGGCTGGTCTCACACCCCTGAGCTCAGGCAATCCTCTCACCTCTGCCTACTAAAGTGCTAGCATTATAGGTGTGAGCCATCGCGCCCGGCCTGGCATTTACATTTAAGAATGGGTTGGTCTTGATACTTCAGTTGATAAATGGTAAATAGCATTATTGGTTGATCATTACCTAGCTTAAATATTTCTGGATCTGCCACAATATTGCAACTCATTTTCCAAACAAAGTTTTAAGTGTGTCCTGTTTTCTAGTATAGTGATCTCCGCCCCCCCAAGATGCCTGTTGAATATGGAATTTTAAAATATTAACATATCCAGATGAAGAATCTATTTTGAAGATTATTGTGAAAGGTATTTTAATATGTCTTCTAAGACATTTAAAGTTAAATCACACCAGTTACTCATTAGTTTTCTTCATGGAGAAGCAACATGATATGAACATGAGATCACTCCAGAGTATGTGTCATGTCATCATTTTTGTGTTATAAGGAGAAAGTAATGAAAGATTTTGCTAATGTTTAATGTTTATTTATTTATTTATTTATTTTGAGTTGGAGTCTCACTCTGTTGGCCAGGCTGGAGTGTAGTGGCACACTCATGGCCACCCTAGTGTCAGCCTGCTGAGCTCCAGCAATCCTTCTGCTACAGCCTTCCAAGTAGCCAGAGCTACAAGTGTGCATTACCACGCCCAGCTAATTTTTAAAAATTTATTGTAGAGACAAGGTCTTGCCAAGTTGCCCAGGCTGGTCTTGAACCCACGGGCTCAGGCAGTCCACTTGTCTTGGCCTCCCAAAGTGCTGGGATTATAGTATAAGCCACCAAGCTCAGCCAGCTCTTACCTTTTGTTAATTTCCTCTGTTGACTTTCTGTTTTCGATTTCTGTGATTTCTGCTCTCGTTATTATTTTTTGTCCTTGCTTTAGGCTTAAATTGCTATTAATTTATTTTGGGGTTTTTTTTTTTGGATTCAGGGTCTCACTTTGTTGTCTAGGCTGGAGTGCAGTGGTTCGATCACAGTTTACTACAGCCTCGACCTTCTAGGCTCAGGCTGTCCTCCTGCCTCACTCCTCCCAAGTAGCTGGGACTACAGGTGTGCCACACGCCTAGATAATTTTTAAACTTTTTTGTAGAAATGAAGTCTTGCTATGTTTCCCAGCCTGGTCTTGGACTCCTGAGCTCAAGCAGTCTTCCCGCCTTCACTTTCCAAAGTGCTGGGATTACCGACATGACTCACCGTGCCTCGCCTTATTTATTTTTTATTTTAAAGATGTTGGGTACAATTCAGAGTTAGTATTTTTAATTTTAATTTTAATTTTTTTAGTTGGAATCTCACTTTGTCATCCAGGCTGGAGTGCAGTGGCACAGTTACGACCAACTGCAGCCTCAACTTCCTGGATTCAGGCAGTCCTTCCACTTCAGCCTCCCGAGTAGCTGAATCTGCAGGCACAATCCACCACACCTGGCCAATTTATTTTAATTTTTTGTGGAGATGATGTCTCACTATGTTTTCTAGGTTGGTTTGGAACTTTTGGACTTAAGCAGTTCTCTTACCTCGGCCTCCTAAAGTGCTGGGATTACAGATATGAGTCATTTCGCCTAGCCAAATGTTGGTTTTTATATGAAATTTGAGTTTTTATAATCAAACATTCGTTAAGAACGTTCAGGCTGGGCTCAGTGGCTCAGCCTGTAATCCCATCACTTTGGTAGGCCGAGGTGAGTGGATTGTCTGAGTCTGCAGGTTCGAGACCAGCCTAGGCAACTTGACGAGACCTCTTCTCTACAATAAATCAAAAATTAGCCGGGTGTGGTAGCGCATGCCTATTGTTCCGGTGCTTGGAAGGCTGAGGTGGAAGGATCACCGGAGCCCAGCAGGTTGATGCTGGGGTGGCTGTGAGTGTGAGCCTGGGTGACAGAGTGAGACTCCAACTCAAAAAAAAAAAAAAAAAAAAAAAAAAAAAAGGATCTCTTTTCACTAGAGCCTCAGACTCCTGGGCTCAAGTGATCCTCCTTCCTCAGCCTCCCAAATAGCTGGGACTATGTGCCGCCACCACGCCCAGCTAATCTTGATTTTTTTACTTTTTGTAGAGATGAGGTCTCACTCTGTTGCCCAGGATAGTTTCAAACTGCTGTAATCAAGCGATCCTTTTGCTTCGGCCTCCCAGAATGCAAGGATTTGGTGTGAGCCACCATGCCTGACCTTTTCTATAAATTTCAAAACCGGCTGGTCATGGTGTCTCATACCTATAATCCCAGCACTTTGGGAGGGAAAGGTGAGAAGATTGCATGAGCCCTTGAGTTTGAGATCAGCCTGGGCAACGTGGCAAGACCTCATCTCTACAATAAAGAAAAAAATTAGCTAGGCGTCATGGTGCGTGCCTGTAGTTCCAGCTGCTTGGAAGGCTGAGGCAGAAGGATTGCCTGAGACCAGCCAGTTGAGATTGCAGTGGCTGTGAGTGTGCCACTGCACTCTAGCCTGGGCGACAAGAGTGAAACTTCGACTCAAAAAAAAATTTTCTTTTCAAAGCTAATGTATGCTAGTAAAAATTAAAACCGAGTACCTAATGTAAAAAGAAATGAAAAGTTCTCTCTTATGTAGCCTCTCTTGAATGAGCCACTGTACAATTTGGTGTGTGGTTTCATCCAGACATCGTTCTGTGCTTATAAAACATACATATACACACAGCTTTTAAAAAGCACAGTAATGGGTTCATACCCTCATCTTCAGTGGCTTGCCATTCTCCATGTTCCTGTCTCCTTTCACAATCACATAGGATTTATTTTGGCGTATGAATATTGTATAATTTATTTAGTCCCTGCTAAAGGATATGTAAGTTATTTCTAACTTTTTTCTATTCTCATAGTTTTAGAGATAAAGAGCCTAGTATTTGTCTAGAAGGAGTGATTTAGCCAGAGTTGCACACTTGCTAATGGTCAGTAATGCAGAGTATGTAACTTGTCTTTCAGATGAGTAACTAATTCTGTCTGGCAAGATACTGGTTGCTATACAGATCAAATGAAATGAGCGGAGTCCCTGCCTTTACGTACGTTACACAGTATGTGATTCAAAACTACCATTGCGTTCCTGACCTTTTCTATAAATTTCAAAACCAGCCAGGTATAGTGGCGCTCTTTAAGCAATGCGTTTCAGAGTAAGAGGCTTAGCAGAGTAGCAGTGTGAGGTACAAGTGATGTCAGTTCTCCAGGACAAAGTGGTACCTTTGGAATTCTTTAATTTGAGGGGAGAAAATGTGTTGATCTGGAAACTTAATGGTGTTTGTGGTGTTTTCTTGGAACAAGGGATTAGAGATGGGTACAGGAATATCTGGAAAGATTGCTGGGGGAGAGGGAAGCTTGTTGAGAACGCATTCACCAGGAATGTATTATGTAAGTAAGCAGGAAATAGGGAGGGCCATCATCATAAATTTCTAACCAGGTGCCTGGAGGCCAGAGTGCTGTGTTAGTCACTGTTTAGTTATGGCTGTCCTGAGCAGGTGCTACAGTCCTGGAGTTTCTAAACTGACATGGAATCACTGTCTGAGAAATTGGAATGAAGGAGGTTGGTGGGCAGCAGGAGGAGTGCAGAAGGTAGCACATCTAGTCCAGAGCAGAAGAAGATAGCTAGCTGTTCCAAACTCAGCTCTGGCACTTGGGACAGCTCTGACACCTTGTGGAATAAATGCTTAGTGATTTTTGTGGAGACCAAACGCATACATTTGCATTCCAGGGGATAGTCTTGAAATGTTTACTAGGACTGTGTGTTGGCAGGGTTAGATATTTTAATCTTTAGATATTCTGTGGCCTCAAGGTATTTTTCTTGCATATAGATATCATTTTTCCCTGCATTTTTTTTTTTTTTTTTGAGTTGGAGTCTCACTCGGTTGCCCAGATTGGAGTGCAGTGGCCGCTCCCGGCCACCGCAGCCTCGACCTGCTGGGCTCTGGCGATCCTTCCGCCTCAGCCTTCCGAGTAGCCGGAATTACAGGCGCACGCTACCATGCCCGGCTGATTTTTGATTTATTGTAGAGATGAGGTCTCGCCTGCCCAGGCGGGTTTCGAACCCACGGGCTCAGGCAATCCACTCACCTCAGCCTCCCAAAGGCGCAGGATTACAGGCTGAGCCACCGAGCCCGGCTCCCTGCATTTTTTTTTTTTTTTTGGAGTTGGAGTCTCACTCTGTCGCCCAGACTGGAGTGCAGTGGCCACTCCTGGCCACTGCAGCCTCGACCTGCTGGGCTCCGGCGATCCTTCTGCCTCAGCCTTCCAAATAGCTGGAATTACAGGCATGTACTACCACACCCGGCTGATTTTTTGATTTATTATAGAGATGAGTCTCACCAAGTTGCCCAGGCAGGTCTCAAACCCATAGGCTTAGGCAGTCCACTCATCTCAGCCTCCCAAAGGCGCGGGATTACAGGCTGAGCCACCGAGCCCGGCTCTTGCATATTTTTATATAAGTTTTTATTTTGAAATAATTTCAGATGTAGAACCTGATATGGTGACTCATGTCTGTAATCCTAGCACTTTGGGAGGCCGAGACAGGAGGATTTCTTGAGCCCAGGAGTTCAAGACCAACCTGGGTAATATAGCAAGACCCTGTCTCTACAAAAATAAAATAAAAAATATTAAACACAATAAAAAAGAAATAATTTCAGATTTATAAAAAAGTTACAAAAATAGCCAAAATAATTATCTTTTACCATTCTCTAGGTTGGAGAATATGAATTCCCCAGTTGTTAGCAATTTATTGTATTTATTTTTTTCTAAAGTATGTATTTTTCAAATTGTTTGAAAATAAGCTACAGTCCTTTAGCTCTAGATACTTCAGTGTGTATTACCTGAAAGCAAGGATGGTCTCTTATATTTCCACAATATAATGATCAAAATCAGGACCTCTTTTTTTTGTTGTTGTTTGGAGAATCACTGTTACCCAGGTAGGAGTGCAGTGGCACGCTCACAGCCACTGCAGCCTCCACCTGCTGGGCTCAGGCGATCCTTCCATCTCAGCCTTCCAAGTAGCTGGAACTACAGGAGCACACCACCACACCTGGCTAATTTCTTTTTTGATTTATTGTAGAGATGAGGTCTCACCAAACTACCCAGGCTGATTTCGAACCCTGGGCTCAGGCAGTTCTCTCACCTGTGCATCCCACGGTGCTGGGATTATAGGCGTGAACCACCATGCCCATCTAGGACCTCTTTTAAACTTCTCCAGTTGTTCTAGTAGTGTTTTTTATGGCAAAAGGGGGGAGAAAATTCTTTTATTTCTGGTCAGGATCCAATGCTGGAGCACACATTGAATTTGATTGTCATGTTTCTTTTGTCTCTTTTAATCTGAAACAGGTCTTCAGTCTGTTTTTCATGGCCTTGACATTTCTGAAGTATTTGATGTCCCTCAATTTGGGTTTTTCTGATGTAACCTCATAATTAGATTTAGAATATTCACTTTTAGCAGAAATACCACATGAATAATATATTCTTTTCAAGTGTATTCTATCAGTAAACACATGATAACCTGTTTGTCCCGTTTACTGGTGATGCTAACTTTGATCACTTACCTAAGGTAGTACCTACCAGTATTTTCTATTGTAAAGATATTATTTTTTTATAATGAATATGTTTCCTGTGAGAAGACCCTTTGAGACTATGTAAATGTCTTGTTTCTACATCAAACTTTCACCCATTATTTTAGCATTCACTAATATTTCTTGCCTGGTATCCGCCTAATGGTAGTTTCTCCCCCCACCTCTTTTTTTTCTTCTACCAAGTGGTGATTTCTTTTTTCTTTTTTTTAATTTAAAAACATGGACTGCTTCACAAATTTGCATATCATCCTTGTACAGGGACCATACTAATCTTCTGTGTATAGTTCCAGTTTTAATATACGTGCTGCTGAAGCAAGTACCAAATGGTAATTTCTAACTCTCATCATTCCTTCAACATTTATTAGCTTGTTTTCTTTTTTTTTTTTGAGTTGGAGTCTCACTCGGTCACCCAGACTGGAGTGCAGTGGCCGCTTCCGGCCACCGCAGCCTCGACCTGCTGGGCTCCGGCGATCCTTCTGCCTCAGCCTTCCAAGTAGCCGGAATTACAGGCATACGTTACCATGCCCAGCTGATTTTTTTATTTATTGTAGAGATGAAGTCTCGCTGCCCAGGTGGGTCTCGAACCCTCGGGCTCAGGCAATCCACTCACCTCAGCCTCCCAAAGGCGCAGGATTACAGGCTGAGCCACCGAGCCCGGCTAGCTTGTTTTCTATTATAAAGAGTAGCTTTTCCGTATTTCCTCTTTCTCTTCCTTCTTTCCTTTTTTCCCCCCACATGGATTCTTGCTTTCTTCTGTAGATTATAATCAGTATCTATCATTATTTATTTATTTATTTACTTTTCCCCCCACACCTCAACCTAGCCTATCATTATTTATTTTAATACTCATTCTGTCCCAGATTTGGCCGGTGGAGCCCTTCAAATTGGCTTCTAAGTTCATCATTCTTTGAGCATTTTTTTTTTTTTTTGAGTTGGAGTCTCGCTCTGTCACCCAGACTGAAGTGCAGTGGCCGCTCCTGGCCACTGCAGCCTCGACTTGCAGGGCTCCGGCGATCCTTCCGCCTCAGCCTTCCAAGCAGCTGGAACTACAGGCGCGCGCTACCATGCCCAGCTAGTTTTTTGATTTATTGTAGAGGTGAGGTCTCGCCAAGTTGCCCAGGCAGGTCTTGAACCCATGGGCTTAGGCAATCCACTCACCTCAGCCTCCCAAAGGCGCGGGATTATAGGCTGAGCCACGAGCCCGGCTGAGCATTTTTTTTTTTTTGAGTTGGAGTCTCACTCTGTCACTCAGAGTGGAATGCAGCAGCCACTCCCGGCCACTGTAGCCTCAACCTGCTGGGCTTCAGCGATTCTTCCTCCTCAGCCTTCCAAGTAGCTGGAACTACAAGGCGTGTGCTACCACACCCGGCTAATTTTTGATTTATTAATTGTAGAGATGAGGTCTTGCCAAGTTGCCTAGGCGGGTCTTGAACCCTCAGGCTCAGGCGATCCACTCACCTCAGCCTCCCAAATTGCTGGGATTACAGGCTGAGCCACTGAGCCCGGCCTCTTTGAGCATTTAAAAAATTTTCTGGCATATATCTATTCCAAGCTCATTTCGTACTTAGTCAGCCCTGGAATCATTTCTCCAAGAAGCCATGATTTCTTTTAAGTGGAGAATTATATTTAAGAAACTAAGATCTGGGTGCTAGGTATGCTCATTGCTCCTGGAGTAGGCAGATAAAATGTGACAGTATGTTCCTCCTTGCTACCTTCCTTTCTGGCTCAAGTCTCTCTCCAGGGATGACCACTGTCAGTAGTTCTTCTATTCTTCTGGTTTCCTTTCTATATATTTTTATAAGAAATATATTTTTTCACGCAAAACCATAAATGGGATCATATTAGCAACTTCCTGTTTTCATTTAATATAGAACTTGAGATTATCTATATTAGTAAATATGGAACTGCTTCATTCGTTGTTTTTTTTTTTTTCCAAGTCAGAGTCTCACTCTGGGTTGCCCAGGCTGAAGTACAGTGGCACACTCACGGTCACCGCAGCCTTGAATTGCTGGACTCAGGCCATCTTTCTGCCTCAGCTTTCCTAGTAGCTGGAAGTACAGGCATGTGCCACCCAGCTAATTTTTTGATTTATTACAGAGATGAAGTCTCACCATGTTGCCCAACCTGGTCTTGAACCCGTGGGCTCAAGCAGTCCTCTCGCCTCCTCCTCACAAAGTGCTGGGATTACAGGCATGAGCCACCATGCCTGGCCTGCTTCAATCTTTTTAATGACTGATTAGAAGTACATAATTTAGCCGGGCTCGGTGGCTCAGCCTGTAATCCCGCGCTTTGGGAGGCTGAGGTGAGTGGATTGCCTGAGCCAGTGAGTTCGAGACCCGCCTGGGCAACTTGGCGAGACCTCATCTCTACAATAAATAAAAAACTAGCCGGGCATGGTAGCATGCGCCTATAGTTCCAGCTACTTGGAAGGCTGAGGCGGAAGGATTGCTGGAGCCCAGCAGGTTGAGGCTGCAGTGGCCAGGAGCTGCCACTGCACTCCAGTCTGGACAACAGAGTGAGAATCCAGCTCAAAAAAAAAAAAGGATTACTTAATTTAATCAGGAACAGTGGCACCTGCTTGTAGTCCCAGTTACTCAGGAGACTGAGGTGGGAGGATTGCTTGTGCCCAGGAGTTCAAGGCTAAAGTGTGCTATGATCACGCCTTTGAATAGCCATTGTACTCTAGCTTGGGTGACCTGGGTGACATAGCAAGACCTTGTCTCTAAAAAAAGCAAAAAAATACGTAATGTGGAATTGGTATAATTTAACTTTTCTATTTGTGGACATTTTGTTTATTTTTCTAGTCTCAGAATTTGACTGAGACATTTAAACCTGTTCATGTTGGCCTATAATCCTAGCACTTTGGGAGGCTGAGGTAAGTGGATTGCCTGAGTCCATGGGTTTGAGACCAGCCTGGGTAACTTGGTGAAATCTCATCTCTACAATAAATCAAAAAATTAACTGGGAAGGTGGCATGTGCCTGTAGTTCTAGCTACTTGGAAGGCTGAGGTGGAAGGATCACCTGAGCCCAGCAGGCCATGACTGCGTTGCTGTGAGTGTGCCATTGCACTACAACCTGGGTGATAGAGTGAGATTCCAACTCAAAAACCATAAATAAATAAAAATAAATCTGTTCATGTTTCCCTTTGATTGTTTTTTATTGCGTCAAAGATGAGAAAGCACAGACCTGAAAAATATTTTTGAAATACATGTCAAAAAGGCATCAAACTACTGGGCCACAAGGTGTCATTGCTGACAAGAATTCCAACTGTGTTGGACTTGGTGCTGAGAGTCACAAGATCACACAAGAAGTGACTCTTTTCCTCTGGCTGGAGAAATGACAGTGAGATCCAGGAGCAGATGCTAAATGCTGGTAGTGAAGTGCAGTAGATAGTCATGTGTGCCAGGAGTATATGGCGTGTGGTCCCTTAGATCCAGGGCCATCTGGATGCCTTCCTGAATTTGGAGTGAGGTAGGTCTGGACAGAGACTAAAACTTGTCTGAGCCAGGGAGGAAGGCAGGGAAAGGGCACAAGCTGAGCAGGGATGTGCACTGCAAGAGCATGAAGCAGTTGCTGTGGCCAGCAGCTGCTGGGGCAGGAGCTTAGGCTCGTTGCGGATTAATGGGAGATGAATTTTGAAAGCGAGATGGTCCTTAAACTGATGTGGGCCTTGAATGCCAGGCTGAGAATTGCCAGCCAGACTGAATATTATCATAGCCTTCTTATCATAGTCATCTAATTGTCAGGTTTTCTAATACTGGCAATGGGCATACAGAAGATTAAACTGAACATTTATTTCTAAGCCAAGTTTCAGAAAACATAGTTTAAAAACCTTTATTAGTATAGAAATAATGTATGTATACTATAAAAAGAAAAGTATAAAACATTACCTAAGTATGTAGAAAATGAGAGGACTGCGGGTCCCACTCTGTATTATTTGTTGTTGTGTAATAGTATTATCACAGGCATAGCAGCTAAAACAATGCACTTATTTTCTCATGGCTTCTATGAGTGAGGAGTTCATAGCTTAGCTGGGTTCTCTGCAAGTTTATAATCAAGGGCTTGACCAGGGATGTGGTCTCATCTGAAAGCTCTCCTGGGGAGGGCTCCAGGCTGGCAGCATTCAGTCTTTGCAGGCTGTTATACTAAGGCTTTTTCCTGGCATTCTCAGTTCCTTGCCTCATGGGTCTCTCTGTAGAGTAGCTTGTAACTAGCAGCTTGTTTCACTAAGACACTAAGAGAGAATACCTATCAGACAGGCATTACAGTCTTATATACTACAATCACAAAAGTGACATACTGTCACCTTTACTATATTCTATTAGAGTTAAGTTAGCAGGTGCTGCCCATACTCAAGAGTAGGGAATAATACAAGTACATGAATACTAGAAGGCAAGGATTATCAGGAGACATCTTAGATTGTATATCCATCCCACTTAACCCTAAGAAGGTAAAGAAAGCATTCATTGGAGTTACCATTATTAAAAGCAAAATCTGTGGACCATTCTTCTCTGCATGTGCTAAAGTATAGTAATAATTTAGGTGTGACAAGAGCAAGGGCAACTCTTGGGATTTTGAGCTGGATATTCAGGAGGGAGAGCTGTGCTTTGTCTTAGTTTCTTCCTAATAGTAATCCAGTAATCTGTTCAACATGAGGAAGAGGACAGCATTTAAATGGTTGTACAGGTATCTACTTTGAAATAGTGATTTTTTTTTTTTTTTGAGTTGGAGTCTCACTCTGTCGCCCAGGCTGGAGTGCAGCAGTGTACTCACAGCCACCATAGCCTTGACCTACTAAGCTCAGGTAATCCTTCCGCCTCAGCCTTCCAAGTAGCTGGAACTACAGGTGCTCACTACCACACTCAGCTAATTTTTGTTTTATTGTAGAGACGAGGTCTTGCCAAGTTGCTCAGGCTGGTTTTGAACCCGTGGGCTCAGGCAATCCATTCACATCAGCCTCCCAAAGTGCTGGTATTACAGGCTGAGCCACCGAGCCTGGCTTATTTTAACATTTTAAAAAGAGGAGTAGACAAAATTATCTGTTACAACGAAAAGAAAGGGACAAGGACTATACGGTTTATTTTCCATGGAGTGCTTACGGGAATTCTGTAAGGGACCAAAGAGAATGCATTATGCAAGGAGGTAAAAGGAAGAGCAGGACTTGGTTGGCATGTGGGAGCCACACGCTAGACAAGGACCCATGTTGGCCTGGACTGGCTAAACTGGTAGCCTTGATTGTGCATTCAGACAGCTCTTCTGGCTGCAATGTCGGAAAATTAGGATAAAATTGTGATTGTGGAAAATATAAATTTTCACATCTCTCAAAATTTGTTGGTTTCCAAAATAAAATAATCTTGGGGGTAGTTATATCTTTTTTGCTGTGGTTTTAATTTAACACATCTTAAACAGATTCTGATCATTAGTAAGTTAGCATAAGTACATAAACATTTTACTGTATTTTATATATATAAATATGCATATTTATTTATTTTTTGAGTTGGGAGTCTTCACTCTGTTGCCCAGGCTGGAGTGCGATGGCACACTCAGCCACTGCAGCCTCAAACTGCTGGGCTCAGGTGACCATTCTGCCTCAGCCTTCCAAGTTATTGGAACTACAGGTGCACACCACCAAGCTCAGCCAAGTTTTTGATATTTTTATTGTACAGATGAGGTCTCGCCTAGTTGCCTAGTCTGGTCTTGAAGCACTGAGCTCAGGCAGCTCTCTTGCCTCTGCCTTCCAAAGTGCTGGGATTATAAACATGAGCCACTTTACCTAACTTCAGTATTATATCTTTGTCTATGTTTTTCCCCCTTAGAGCTCAATTTCTGGAAGAATCTACTTTTTGATTTGTTGTTTTGAAATTATTTAATTGTGTCACTATATTTTGTCACAAGCTATTATCTATAACTGATTCATAACCCCTTTGCTACTTGTCTCACCCTGATGCTAGTGTTGATTGCTTTTTCTGATAGTGCAGGGTAGATGATTGGCAGGCTTATAATCAGAAGGGCTTGTCTTTATAACAGTGAGTTTTACTTCACTGAGTTGAGTTTATGGGGAAATTGTTACTTCCTGAACTTCCATGGTTGAAGATACGTAATGCTCACATCTTTCTTCTTTTCATACTTACTCCTTAAGATAAAAAACAGCAACTCATTCTGGTCTTATTAGTGTTGCTATCTTGAACTTTTGGTTTGACCAGGGTCTTTGGGATATTGACACCTGATAGTGTCTCCTTTCCTGGGGAATTTCTCTGCTTACCTGAGCCTCTTTGATCTTGGTACCACCTCTCAGAGGCGACTGGTCCACCATATGGCAAGCTGGCTTGCGTTTGGAGGTCCAGCTCTGCCTGCCTTCTGCTTAGCTATGAGGGATCAAGGATTTTTTATTTGTGGAAGAGATTTTTTCCTGCTTTGGCAGGAAAAACTTTTTTTCTTTTTGAGAGGCTTCCGGGACTGGATAATCTTTTAGCATATAGTTTGGCCACATCTTGAAATCGTTTTATGGTCAAGGAGGAAATACGTGAATGCATTGATAGTCTGCAAGGAAGAAATTGAATTTTCTGAGGCAACTCTCCCCAAAGAGTGTAGATTAGTTGGTTGGTGTCAGCCTGAAGGCTGTTCAGAGGCTGTCGTCAGCACTGTCCTACTGGATATCTTTTTTTTTTGAGTCGGAGTCTCACTCTCTCACCCAGGCTGGAGTGCAGTGGCATACTCATGGCCATCACAGCCTAGAACTTCTGGGCCCAGGGGCTCCTTCCACTTCAGGCTTCCAAGTAGCTGGAACTACAGGCATGTGTCACCATGCCCAGCTAATTTTTTGATTTATTGTAGAGACAAGATCTTACCGTGTTGCCCAGGCTGATCTTGAACCTGTGGGCTTAGGGAATCCTCTCACTTCTGCCTCCTGAAGTGCTGGGATTACAGGCATGAGCCACCTCCCCAGCCCCTACCGGATATCTTTATCAGTAACTCAGAAAAAGATTTAAGAATGTATAAGTCTTGAACGGTATGTGTTACAAAGTTCTTAAAATAGGCACATGCAGCTTATTAGGGATACATGTGACTTCCAACATTTAGTTTCATAAGACTACTTGGCAAAAGGCGAAATTCACTCTAATTTATGTGTGTGATTTTTGTTTGTTTGGTTTTTAGAGACAGAGTCTTGCCCTGTTACCCATGCTGGAGTGCAGTGGCACAATCATGACTCATTGTAACATCAAACTCCTGGGCTCAAGCAGTCTTCCAGCCTCAGCCTCCCAAGTAGTTGGATCTACAGGAATGTGCCACCATGCTTGGCTAACTTTTAAAGTATTTTTGTAGAGACAGAATATTTCTGTGTTGTCCAGGCTGGTCTTGAACTCCTGGGCTCAAGCAATCCTCCTACCTCAGCATCCCAAACGCGCTGGAATTACAGCATTAATTTCTGTTTCCAAAAGACAAACAATGTTTATGATTTGGTGCACCAAGCTTGTTGCTATCCTGCATTATGTTGTATATTGTGACTATTTTTTTTTTTGAGGTGGAATCTTGCTCTGTCACCCAGGCTGGAGGGCAGTGGCATGCTCCCGGCCACCGCAGCCTCCACCTGCTAGGCTCAGGGGATCCTTCCACCTCGACCTGTTGGGCTCCAGCGATCCTTCCGCCTCAGCCTTCCAAGTAGCTGGAACTACAGGCGTGCACTACCACGCCCGGCTAATTTTTGATTTATTGTAGCGATGAGGTCTCGCCAAGTTGCCCAGGCGGGTCTCGAACCTGTGGGCTCAGGCAAACCACTCACCTCAGCCTCCCAAAGCACGGGATTACAGACTGAGCCACCAAGCCCGGCTACATAAGTATCTTTTTTTTTTTTTTTTGAGTTGGAGTCTCAGTCTGTCGCCCAAACTGGAGTGCAGTGACCGCTCGACCTGCTGGGCTCCGGCAATCCTTCCACCTCAGCCTTCCAAGTAGCTGGAACTACAGGTGCGCGCTACCATGCCCGGCTGATTTTTTGATTTATTGTAGAGATGTGGTCTCGCCAAGTTGCCCTGGCAGGTCTTGAACCCGCGGGCTCAGGCAATCCACTCACCTCAGCCTCCCAAAGCACGGGATTATAGGCTGAGCCACTGAGCCCAGCTTTTATTTATTTTTTAAGGACTCACCAGAAACAGCTTTATTGTTCATATTCCTTTTTTTTTTTTTTTTTAAATTTTAAAGTTGTGGGGGACACAAGTCAAGATTGGGTACATAAGTGGTTTAGGTACAGATGAAGTTTTGGGCCTCCCATTGGACCTCATTTCTTCTGGATTAAGATAAGGCACCCTTATTGATATTGTGTGCCCCCCCTCTGTAGTGTCCCACTACTGCCAATCCCTTTTTTGTAGTATTATCATAGGTGTTCAGTGTCCACTTATGAGTGACAACATGTGGTACTCAGTCCTTTGTTTCTGTGATAGGTCAGTAGACACTGAGTGCTTTTTTTTTTTTTTTTGAGTCAGAGTCTTACTCTGTCGGCCAGGCTAGAATCCAGTGGCATGTTCACAGCCACCCAAGCGTTAACCCACCAGGCTCAGGTGATCCTTCCGTCTCAGCCTTCCAAGTAGCTGGAACTATAGGTGCAAGCTACCATGCCTGGGTAATTTATATATACAGTAGAGACAAGGTCTCACGAAGTTGCCCAGGCTGGTCTTGAACCCCTGGGCTAAGCATTCCTCTTGCCTCGACCTCCCAAAGTCCTGGGATTACAGGTTTGAGCCACCACGCCTGGCCACTGAGCACTTATTATGTGCCATACATTTTTCTAGACTTTTTGCTCATAATGTATTTAGTTCTCATCCTTTAGTGAAGTAGTTGGCATTATTATCTCCACACTGCTCATAAGGAAACTGAAGCAGAGGGCATAGGTGTAGGAACTAGAATTTGAAGCAGGCTGTCTAGCTGCAGAGCCCTCACTTGTAGCCATCGTGCGGTTTGCTTTATGCAGATGACCAAGGGTGCAGCATTTTAAAACAGAGAGAATGGTAATTCTTCGTGAGATTGGTTTAAATTCCTCATTATTTTTAGCTTTTAAATATATTCTTTAGCTTAAAGATGTTTGCAGATATTGTAGATGTTTGCATTCTGCATTCCCATTATAAACAAGTTCATCACAAGCAGAGTTTCCAACAAGCCCAAGGATTGCTAAGATTACTGCAACTGGACTTGACCACTATCACCCTCAGATAGTAGCAGGCAGTGTTGATGCACACTGACTCTGGACCTTAACGTCGTTCACTCAGTGTTTAAATGGGGTTGTCTGTAGTGGTTTTTGAAATACCACTGTAGTGGTTTATCATATGGAAAAGGGTTTCCATATGAACCATAATGTAATGGCCAATATTTACCCTTTCTTAACCTACAAAATGACAAGTTTATATGATTCAACCTAATCGTCCCAAGAGCAGGGTATTCCAGAGAAACCATACTTTTATTATCTCAAGGATATATATACTTCTAGGATATATTAGAGATTTTGTTTTTGTTTTTGTTTTGAGTCGGAGTCTCACTCTGTCGCCCAGACTGGAGTGCAGTGACTGCTCCCGGCCTCTGCAGCCTCGACCTGCTGGGCTCCGGCGATCCTTCCGCCTCAGCCTTCCAAGTAGCTGGAACTACAGGTGTGCACTACCACGCCCGGCTGATTTTTGATTTATTGTAGAGATGAGGTCTTGCCAAGTTGTCCAGGCGGGTCTCGAACCCGCAGGCTCAGGCAATCCACTCACCTCAGCCTCCCAAGGCGCGGGATTACAGGCTGAGCCACCAAGCCCGGCAGAGGTTTTAGTTGTGAACTTCACCACTGATGTGCTTTTCCTATACAGTTATGTGTGAGTAGTATGTATTCCATTTCACATCATGTCATTTTTTAATTCTCTTACCTGCATCTAACTCATTTGATGAGTGTATTTATTTGCTTAAATTGGTTATATGATAGTATTCATCAGATTATTAAACCTAGTTATAACTTGGAGAGTTTTTAAATGTAGAATACAATGTAGATTAAATTTACGAATCTTTTGTTTCTTCTGATTATGAGATGGTACTTGAAAAAATAAGGCCCAATGCAGTGGTTCACACCTATAATCCCAGCACTTTGGGAGGCTGAAGTGAGAGGATTGCCTGAGCCCATGGATTCGAGACCAGCCTGGGCAACTTGGCAAGACCTCATCTTTTCAACAAATCAAAAATTAGCCAGGTCTGGTGTCACATACCTGTGGTCCCAGCTACTTGGGAGGCTGAGGCAGAAGTATCACCTGATTACTGCAGGTGAAGGCTGCAGTGGTCGTGAGCGAGCCACTGTACTCCAGTCTGGGCAACAGAGTGAGACCCTATCTTTAAAGAAAGGAAAAAAAAGTTGTAGTCATCCTATAATGGTACAGAACACTAGAAATTATTCCTCTTACTGTGGCCCCTTTAGATCAAAGTACATGGTAAAACAAAGCACACGGTGAAATCTCAAAGGCTCAGTATTAAAATCTTTGTAATAGTTATACTCCTTGTACAAAAACTATTGTAAAATCTCTTAAGTTTCATAAAGAGATCCTGCAGAATGTTTCCTAATTATGTTCATATAAACAGGTACCTGGATGGTGGTGAATGCGTCTGGTAACAAGTGCTGGCTTAAGATCCTTGATTTTCTTTAGGATTTTCCCCTTTTCTTCCCTTGTGAAACCTTGAGACCTTGTATGGCTGTTTAAAATAAGCATGTTAGCGTCTACTTCTTTTTTTTTTTCTGAGTCGGAGTCTCACTCTGTCGCCCAGACTGGAGTGCAGTGGCCGCTCCCGGCCACCGCAGCCTTGACCTGCTGGGCTCCGGCGATTCTTCCACC
Source organism: Cephalopachus bancanus (assembly GCA_027257055.1). Taxonomy (NCBI): domain Eukaryota; kingdom Metazoa; phylum Chordata; class Mammalia; order Primates; family Tarsiidae; genus Cephalopachus; species Cephalopachus bancanus. The sequence goes on along the minus strand of JAPVLO010000447.1, from coordinate 997,532 downwards.
TCAGCCTTCCAAGTAGCTGGAATTACAGGCATGCGTTACCACGCCCGGCTGATTTTTTGATTTATTGTAGAGATGAGGTCTCGTTGCCCAGGCGGGTCTTGAACCCGCGGGCTCAGGCAATCCACTCACCTCAGCCTCCCAAAGGCGCGGGATTACGGGCTGAGCCACCGAGCCCGGCTAGTGTCTACTTAAAGATGAATCACAGTTGAGTCTTTGTTATTTGACTTGAAATTGTTTTTATTCTCTCCAAACAGTGATTTTGGAAAGTAATGGCCATCTGATTGATGTCTCAGGCTACAAATGCATGCTGCCCTTTCAATTTCTGTTGCCATTTGTTAATGCATGTTTTGTAATAATTAGGATAAATACAAGGGATCTTTGCCTTTGTTTTTATTTTTTTCAGTAACAAATACTCTAAAGAAAACAGATGATTTTGTGACGTCTAATGCACCAGCTGTCGACTTAGACCACAAGTTTAGATGCAAGGTTGTGGACTGTTTAAAATTTTTTCGCAAAGCCAAACTGCTGCACTATCACATGAAGTATTTCCATGGGATGGAGAAGTCACCAGAGCCTGAGGAGAGTCCAGCAAAGAGGCATGTGCAAACTAGGGGCTCTTCAGCTTCTGACAAGGCCAGCCAGGAAAGCCTGACCAGAAAGCGGGGCTCTGCCAGTTCCCCAAGTAAGTATCTTGCTTCTGTGTTGTGTCATGGAGGGCTCTGCTGTTTGGGTCACAGTTCTCATGTTTTCTGATACAGAAAGAGTAGGCGTTAGGATTGTTCTGGTCCAGTTGAATCCTACAAGACTGAAAGCAGTATGTGATCCTCCAGAGTTGCACCATGGGGCTGCGCCCTGCCCTCTTGGAGGAAGCAGGAATCGTACCTAGCTTTGAGAGTTACCTTAAGAAAATCACTTAGCCTCTGAAGGCCTTGGTGCTTTCAGTATGAGTGGGGACAGTCAAGCAAAGGGAGTGCCTTCAGACGCCAGCTGGAGAACTTGTGCTCAGAGCAGCATGGGTGCTGTCGTCCCGCCTTCTCAAACTTGTGCCTTGTCATTGCCAGCAGGACAAGAGAGCAGGAGAACTAAAACATAACAGATGATTCCATTGCTGTGTCTAGTTCATCTTTTTTTTTTTTTAAGTCAAGATCTCACTGTGTCACCCAGGCTGGAGTGCAGTGGTATGATCATAGCTCATAGCCTTGACCTCCTCTGCTCAGACAATCCTTCCACCTCAGCCTCCCAAGTAACTGGGACTGTAGGTTTGCACCACCATTCCCAGCTAATTTATTTTATATTTTTATAGGGACAAGGTCTTACTATGTTGCCCAGGTTGGTCTGGAACTCCTAGACTCAAGCAATCCTCCTGTCTTGGCCTCCCAAAGTGCTGGGATTAAAGGTGTGAGTCACCACTCCCAACCCTATTTCATCTTAATTGCAATTGAAGATATTTTCTTTCTTTCTTTCTTTCTTTTTTCTTTTTTCTTGGTGGGACCTCCAATTTTTTTTTTTTTGAGTTGGAGTCTCGGTCTGTCGCCCAGACTGGAGTGCAGTGGCTGCTCCCAGCCACTGCAGCCTCAACATGCTGGGCTCCAGCGATCCTTCTGCCTCAGCCTTCCAAGTAGCTGGAACTACAGGCGTGCGCTACCATGTCTGGCTAATTTTTTGTAGAGATGAGGTCTCACCAAGTTTCCCAGGTGGGTCTTGAACCCTCAGACTCAGGCAATCCACTCACCTCAGCCTCCCAAGGCACGGAATTACAGGCTGAGCCACTGATCTCGGCTGGGACCTGCAGTGTTAGGGTCACACTCCCAATGGGGCCTCCAGAATGTCAAGTCAGGCCTGCTGATGGTGTGGGTGTCTGGTGTGTGATTTAATGCTGCATGAAAGATGCAAAGAATTGCACAGAAGTTAGATTGGAAAATACAGATTATTTAAAAAGAAAATTAGAGAGACAGAGAAAAAGAGGGGATTCATCTCCCCAAGGTAGGGAAGGGGGCCAAAGCCAAGGAACATGGCAACAACCATAGCTCAGAGAGCACATGGCTACAGCAGAGTCTAGTAAGGCAATAGGCTGAAGATATTTTCTAACAGTGTGTATATATATATATATATATATATATATATATATATATATATATTTTCTTTTTTCAATATATATATATATATATATATATATATATATTGAGACAGTGTCTCATTCTGTTGCCCAGATTAGGGTGCTATGGCATGTTTATGGTTCACCACAGCCTTGAACTCCTCAGATGAAGTTATCCTCCTGCCTCAGCCTCCCAAGTAGCTGGGACTACAGGAGCATTACCACCACACCCAGCTAGTTTTATTTATTTATTTTTATAGAATTAGGCCATATTGCTCAGGCTGGTCTTGAACTCCTGGGCTTGCAGCAGTTCTCCTGCCTTAGCCTCCCAAAGTGCTGGGATTACAGGCATGAGCTACCTTGCCTGGCCTGGACTGTTATCTTGTATAGAAACCACAATGGTGGTAGTAGGAGTTACTATCAAATCTCATTTTATATCTTATTGCAGAGAACCTTCTTGGAAATTTCTTCTAAGCTTCTATTAAAATATTATATGTTTCTAGAGGAATTTCAGAAGATTTAATGAGTTTCCAACAAATTCTATAATTTTACCAGTTTATTTTTATCTGAAATTATAGCACCTACTTTTTGTCTTATAGCTTTTCCATTAAAATATATAAGGTAGTAAATGATATATGGAACTCTTAGGGTATCTGACAGTGTTCCCAAAGGAGTTTAAAGTTAGCTTTCAGTACTGTGGTGTAGGGCTGTGCAGATTTTGGTGCTCTCCGACCTTCTGAGAGGTCAGTCCTCAGCCATGCTGTGAAGACATCATGTGTCAGCATTAAAGTGGAGTTTCTAAGTTATAGGAGTTGTATTACCCATTAGAAATACAATAATATAAGCCACTTATGTCATTAAGAAATTTCTGGGCCACCCCTTTGGGTCCCCTCCCACTGTGGAAGCTTTTCTGTCCTCTCAATAAATCCTGCCTTAAAAAAAAAATCTGAGGCTGGGCATGGTGACTCAAGCCTGTCATCCCAGCACTTTGGGAATCTGAGGCGAGAGGATTGCCTGAGCTCAGGGGTTCAAGACCAGCCTGGGCAACTTGGTGAGACCTCATTTCTACAATAAGTCAAAAAATAAACTGGGGGTGGTAGCTTGCACCTGTAGTTCCAGCTACTTGGAATGCTGAGACAGAAGGATCGCCTGAGCCCAGCAGTTTGAGGCTGCAGTGGATGTGAGCATGTCACTGCTCTCCAGCCACATTAAAATTTCTAGCAAATTTCTAGCAGCCACATTAAAAAAATATGAAAAGAAATAGGGTAAGTTGCTTATAAAAATATATTTTAACTCAGCATATTGAAACTACACTCATCAGTATGTAGTCAATATAAAAATTACTAGAGCTATTTTATTTTATTTTATTTATTTTTTGAGTCAGAGTCTCACTCTGTTGTCCAGGCTGGAGTGCTGTGGCATACTCACAACCACCCCAGTGTCAACTTGCTGGGCTTCGGCAATCCTTCCATCTCGGCCTTCCAAGTTGCTGGAACTACAGATGCACGCTACCACTCCCAGCTAATTTTTTGATTTATTGTAAAGACTAGATCTTGTCAATTTTCTTGGGCTGGTCTCAAACCCGAACCCACAGTCTCAGGCAATCTAATCGCCTCAGCCTCCCAAAATGCTGGGATTACAGGCTTAGCCACCAAGCCCAACTGAAAGTTCAGACCATCTTTTTTTTTTTTTGAGTTGGAGTCTCACTCTGTCGCCCAGACTGGAGTGCAGTGGCCGCTCCCGGCCACCGCAGCCTCAACCTGCTGGGCTCTGGCGATCCTTCCTCCTCAGCCTTCCGTGTAGCCAGAATTACAGGCATGCGCTACCATGCCCGGCTGATTTTTTGGTTTATTGTAGAGATGAGGTCTCGCTGCTCAGGCGGGTCTCGAACCCGTGGGCTCAGGCAATCCACTGACCTCAGCCTCCCAAAGGCGCGGGATTACAGGCTGAGCCACCGAGCCCGGCTTTTTTTTTTTTTAATCAAAGTCTTATTCTGTCGCCCAGACTAGAGTGCAGTTGCATGCTCATGGCCACCACAACCTTGACCTGCTGGGCTCGGGTGATCCTTCCATCTCAGCCTTCCAAGTAGCTGGGACTATAGGCATGTGCCACCTCTCCCAGCTAATTTTTTGATTTATAGTAGAGATGAGATCTTGCCAAGTTGCCCAGGCTGGTCTCGAACCCGTGGGCTCAGGTAATCCTCTCATCTCGTCCTCCCAAAGTACTAGGATTATAGGTGTGAGCTACTGCGCCCAGCCTTACTAGAGCTATTTTATATTGGTCTTTAAAATTCAGTGTGTCAATTCAGACTAGCCATACTGCAGGTGCTCAGTAGCTACATGTGGTGACTGGCTGTTGGTTATTAGACCACTCAGCTCTGTTCCCCTCCGCTGTAGGCAGTCTAACTGTGTCCTTGGCAAGACCAAGTGCTGAGCTAAAAGGAATCACCTGAGGAAGACCAGCTGGCTAGTGGCCACCCAGGGAAATACCCCTCATAAGCTGCAAGGCAGGACATCACCTTAGTGACTTTGAGTCCTTCTCAGAGCAGGCTTATATGAATCAGACTGTAGTAGACTGATGCCCAAGGCCAGTACCAGTCATTTCTTTAAAATTAAGCCCACAACTGTCAAAGCTTCTTTCCTGTCCATTTCAGACCTCTGGGAAGAGAAAGTTGCTTATTGAACATGGGATCAGCTGGATTTAGAATTGCCTCTGGCTAAAATTGATCATTCATTACCAGCAACTATTTATTACCAGCCTCTTTTCTGGGTACCACAAAAGAGACCTAAGTCTTGTTCTGCCAGATGCTGTGGTTGCGGTTATTCCTGGCACAAAAAAGAAAGGACTGGTTCATTCCTTAAACTGGAGCATCCATTTGCCTGGGCAGTACTTGCTTCACTCAGGGTCAAATACTGATTGATTTCATAGGGATATTAATGTCTTTTACTGGCCAGCCCTGCTGGTCTTGTGTGACCATTTTTGTCTTTTAGGTTAGGTTAATCTCTCTGTTGTTGATTACATGGTAGGTTCTAGGGCAAGCTTATTTCCTAGGGTTTAGGAATCTGTCACTGGGTTGCTCCATATGTCACCTACGATATTTACCTCACGCAGGTCTTAACTGAAGCAATGACCAGCCTAGCTGCATGAGTCACTGGGTGACTTGTTAAAAATATAGATTTCTGGGCCCTACTTTCTAGACATTTCAGCTCAGTGACTCTAAGTTTAGAATCTGCCATCTTTGTACTCTCCTCCACCAAATATAAAAGTGACATATGATTACTGTAAAATCAGTACAAAAGAATACTAAGGCAGACAGACATAGGTCTCTCCCCTGCAAATACAACCATTTCAAACAAACTCTTTGAGAACTTTTCACAAGTTTTCTGTGCCTATTGCCAAAGAAGAAGATTTTAGTGAATTTAGCTGAAAGATCTAATTGGATTTTATTAATGATTCATGAATCAGGCAACTTCCCATATAGAAAATAGAAGGGCACTCCAGTGAGTTGAGTAGAGGAGGTGGACTTATAAGCAGAAAAGGTTGAAGAAAGCAGAGATAAGGAACAAAAAAGCTAATTGGTGGTTTCAGAGTTACTTTTCTTGTAGGCATAAGACTTTTTTATCATGCCAGCTCAGGTTGCCTGGGCCCCTTGTACTGGTTGCTGTGACTCTTCTTTTTTTGGAAAACTGGACCACTTAAGTTCAGCGTGATTTTACATGGCACTTAGCATAGGTGACTCCATTCTGTTTTGGTCGGGGTGTAAGAGCCTCGTGCAGGAGCCCAGTCCAAAACAGTGGCTGCCCATATATTTTATTTAACACTGTGAAACACATATATGTTTAAATAGAAAGCATCTTTCATGCAGTTAGTATCCTATGCAGCTTGCTTCTTTTACTAAAGATCTCTCAGCCCTCATTTCATGTTAGTATGTTTATGTGGCTCTACCTCATTTAGACAATTGTGTTTCATTCGTGACAGTTGTCAGTATGTACTGTACCGTAACTAGTTCTCCTACAGGAAAATCTGTTTTACCCACTTTTTTCACTCTTACCAAGTATTAAATCAAAGTAACCCTCCCCAAAGATCTGTTTGCCTTTAAACGCAAATGCTTGTGGAATAGATTCCCAGATGCCCAATTGCTTGGGCAGAGGGCTTATGCACTGTTTACACTTGGCAGGTTGATGCTGACCACCCTTCAAATGGCTTCTCCCAGTCTGGAGTCTCTTATCAATATTAGCAGCTTACTTAAGTGTATTTATTTATTTTTGAGTTGGAGTCCCAGACTGGAGTGCAGTGGCACGCTCACAGCCACCCTACCGTTGACCTGCTGGGCTCCAGTGATCCTTCCGCCCGGCTACTTTTTGATCTGTTGTAAAGATGAAGTCTCACCAAGTTGCCCGGGCTGGTGTTGAACCCGTTGGTTCAGGCAACCCACTCACCTTGGCCTCCCAAAGTGCTGGGATCGTAGGCTAAATCACCAAGCCCGGCCTATTTAATTTTTTTTTAAGTCAGGATCTCACTATGTTTTCCAGACTGCTCTCAAACTCCTGTGCTCAAGCAGTCCTTCCACCTCAGTGTCCTGAATAGCTGGGATTACAGATGCATGCCACTGTGCCAGTTAATCACATTTTAAATTATTGCCAATCTGATAGGGGAAAAATATTTCATTGATTTTTTTTTTAGTATTTTTAAAAATTCTGGAATATTTTAAACATATAGAAAAGTATATAAATTACATTATAAATGTGTATTCCCTACCCATACTTAACAAATGTTCACATTTTGTCATATTTTCTTCAAAATTTTTTAAAGAAAAACAGGATGAAGTAGAGACTCCCTACATTACCTTTCTTTTTTTCTTATGCTTTCTCAAGTTTGTGCATGTGTGCTGAGAAATAGCATACAGTATTTTGAGTGTTATTTGCATTTATGTTGATAAATAATGTAGAACATTTTGTGTGTTCTTAAAAATATGCATAAGAAGTATCATAAGCCAGGCTCGGTGGCTCAGCCTGTGATCCTGCGCCTTTGGGAGGCTGAGGTAAGTGGATTGCCTGAGCCCGCGGGTTCGAGACCCGCCTGGGCAGCGAGACCTCATCTCTACAATAAATCAAAAAATCAGCCGGCTGTGGTAGCGCATGCCTGTAATTCCGGCTACTCGGAAGGCTGAGGCGGAAGGATCGCTGGAGCCCAGCAGGTCGAGGCTGCGGTGGCCGGGAGCGGCCACTGCACTCCAGTCTGGGCGACAGAGTGAGACTTCAACTCAAAAAAAAAAAAAAAAAAAAAAAAAAAAGAAGTATCATATCATCTATACTCTCTTGAATTTTGCTGCTTTGGGTCAGTATTATGTTTGAGCTTTATTCTTGTTGAAACCTATAGATTGATCTCATTGATTTGTGAGCTGCTGTATGGTATTGTGTGAATATGCCTGCCTTCTTCAACTCTTTCCTACTCAGGGTAACAGAGGTTTCTTGTTTTTTACTGTGATAGATAATACTTCAGGGAATGCCTTTGTACCTGTGCCATGTGAGTGAGCATTTCTATTTTTTTGATTTGGAGTCTCACTCTGTCGCCCAGGCTGAGTATAGTGGCATGCTCATGGCCACCACAGTCCCGACCTGTTGGTCTCAGGCAATCCTCCTGCCTCAGCCTTCCAAGTAGCTGGAAGTATAGGCACACGCCACCATACCCAGCTAATTATTTGATTTATTGTAGAGGCGAGGTTTCGCCAAGTTGCCTAGACTGGTCTCAAACCCATGGGCTCAGGCAGTCCTTTCACCTTGGGTTTCCAAAGTGCTGGGATTATTGGCATGAGCACTGCGCCTGGCCTAAGTGAGCATTTCTTTTTCTTTTCTTTTCTTTTTTGAATTGTAGTCTCTTCCTGTTGCCCAGGCTGGGGTGTAGTGGCATGCTCACGGCCACCCCAGAGTCAACCTGCTAGACTCTGGTGATCCTTCCAAGTAACTGGAACTACATGTCTGGCTAATTCTTTGATTTTTATTGTAGAGACGAGGTTTCATCATGTTGCCCAGGCTGGTCTCGAACCCGTGGGCTCAGGCAGTCCTCTCACCTCATCCTCCCAATGTGCTGGGATTACGGACTTGAGCCACCACGTCCAGCCCCAAGTGAGCATTTCTTAAGAGTATTTACCTAGATGAGGAATTGCCATATGTAAGAGTTTTAGTTAAAGTATCAGAATGCATTTGATAATGGTGGCTTCAATTTATATACCTCTCAGCTCTGTGATTTTGCTATGTCCTCACCAACTTTTGGTATTATCTGACATAAAGTTCACCAATTGTATGAATTTGAAATGGTTATCTCCTTGTTTTTCTTCTTGAGAAAAATGGTTTTACTTTTTAGATTAGGATCAGAATTGTTACAAAACTCCCTTTCTTCCCTTGGTCTCCCACCATGTCCCCATTCTGAGACATAGCCTAGGAGAGGAAGCCTTGCCTTGAAGGATTCCATCGGAGTCCCTCTGTCTCTGTGGACTGCTTGCCTCCTCAGTTGCTCTGGCCAGCTAACCACTGAGTTGAATCAGTATCAACTCCTCCTTCTTCTCTTTTTAGTGTTGTGTTGAAAGAGATGAAGGAACGATATAGGGAACCTGAAGGTCAGAGTTTGAGACCCGGCTCTACCACTAACAGTTCTCTAATATTGATTGAAATCCTCATCTTTAATCTATAAAATAAAGGTAAAGCTACCTGTTTCAAAGAGGTGCTGGGAAGGGAAGGTTTTATATTAAAAGTTTAAATTCTTTGGGAGCATACAGATATGTTCAAAGTAGCACCTAAATTGCAAACATGTGAGTATTTATCCATAGTAGCATAAATAAATCAATAGTCATGTCTTGATATTGTGGAATACCATACAGCAATGGGAATGAACTGTCGCTACACCCACCAACATGAGTGCATCTCGCAAATACAACGCTGAGCCACGGAAGCTAGCACCAACTCATATGGTTCTGTTTAGTTAAAGCCCCAAAGCTAATAAAAACTAATCTGAGACCAGCCTGGGCAACTTGGTGAGACCTCATCTCATAAAAAATTAGCTGGGCGTGGTTGTGTGCGCCTGTAGTTCCAGCTACTCGGAAGGCTGAGGTGGAAGGATCGCTGGAACCCAGCAGGTCGAGGCTGCGGTGGCCGGGAGCAGCCACTGCACTCCAGTCTGGGCGACGGTAAGACTCCAACTCAAAAAAAACAACAAAAAAAAGCCGGGTTCGGTGGCTCAGCCTGTAATCCCGCGCCTTTGGGAGGTTGAGGTGAGTGGATTGTCTGAGCCCGCGGGTTCGAAACCCGCCTGGGCAACTTGGCGAGACCTCATCTCTATTACCCCCGGGCTCAGGCAATCCACTCACCTCAGCCTCTCAAAGGCTGGGATTACAGGCTGAGCCACTGAGCCCAGCGAGAGGCTTTTAATTTGTTTGTTGACTTCTATCAGACTTTCTCACAGATTAATCCTCTCCTTCTCACTTCCAGATTTTCCCCTCTTGATTTGGTTGTTATAATCATTTCTTAACCAGAGTTCCTGTCTCCATTCTTTTTTTTTTCCTCTTAACTGGTTTATTTTCTCTTTTTATTTCAGTGTCTTTAGGGGGTACAGTTTTGGGTTACATGGATGCATTGTATAGTGGCAAAGAAGTCTGGGCTTTGAGTGTAACCACCAGCCCTGTCTGTGCACATTGTACCTGGTAGGTGATATTTCATCCTTCCGCCTCTTGCCCTCTTACTTCTGAGTCTCCAGCCTCCCTTCATTCTTTCTTCACTGTGATTTGCCCATCATTTTGTCACTGGATGGATCTTTGAAAGTACAAACCTGGTTATATCACTCTCCTGCTAAAAAATATTTAAGGATGGAATCATGCTTCTGCAGACGATGGAATCATGCTTCTGCAGAGCATGGGTTTTGAAGCACATGGATTGTGAATCCCATCTGTTCCTTGGCCACTGTTGGAGGGATCCTGGCCTTTCTAAGTGTAAACTTGCTGAGTTCATGAGCTAATCTATTTAGTGAACATGTTTCAAGGCCTGGTATGGAAAGTGGATTTCCTTCTTCCCCCTGCTTTACAAGATTTTATCTGTCTCTTCCAGCCGTGCGTGGCTGAAGTTGACGCATTTGTGTGAGCTCTTAGCTGGATTCTGAGTGTTGTTGGGAGTAATTATGTAGTTACTACAATATCCCGTAGGCTCTGCAGGGCTAGAGACACAGCCAGCACTGAAGGATGAAAGATTGTGTTTGATAAGCAGAGATCATCAAGGTATCAGGAACCAGTAGAAATAGCAGGTACTGGACATAGTAATACAGTCTGGGCAGGACGAGGCTGCAACACTGAGATGGGTGTCTTAGACAACATAGAGCTACCAGAGCCAACTTGTTTCAGAGGCTGAGGCTTGATGGCAGGAGGTCATAAAGGGACCCAGGAAAGTTGTGTTTGCCTGACTGCCATGGTGTGTGTCCTGCTAGAATGTAGTTCCCTCCGGGTCCCTGCTCATTGTAATTGTCTGGGGAGGGACTTTGCCCAGTACAACACACCTGAGTATGGGGTAGGTGTTCTTGGCCTTGTGCAGATTTGCTGTCTGACTTTGGAAGTCCTGGCTAACTAGACTTGAATGTCTTGGTTTGTGTCAAATAATATGTGGAGGCTCTAGAGTCAGCTTACCTCCACTGTTTGCTTGCTCCATGACCTTGGGCAGAAAACTTGCTAAGCCTCAATTTTCCCATCTGTGAAATGGAGATAACAGTACTGCCTATCTCATAGCTTTGTTGCTTTAAATGACCCAGTATAAAATGCTTAGTACAATGTCTGGCCTGTAGTAAACTCAGTGAAAACATTAGCCCAGGTGGTCAGAGATCTGAGTTCTAAACTCAGCCAACCACTGATAAACTACAAAACCAATGGACAAGTCATGGCCATTTTGGTATAATTAAGAAAGCTAGACAGACAATATAGTTTATGCCTGTAATCCTAGCACTTTGAGAGACTGAGGAGGGAGGATTGCTTGAGCCCGTGAGTTTGAGACCAGCCTAGTCAACATAGCAAGACCCCTGTCTCTACAAAAAAATTAACCAGGCGTGGTGGTACGCCTGTAGTCTTAGCTACTTGGGAGGCTGAGGCTGGAGTATTGCTTGAGCCCGGGCAGTGAAGACTGCTGTGAGCCACGGTCATGCCACTGCACACTAGCTTGGGCAACAGAGTGAGACCCTGACTCAAAAGAAAAAAAAAATAGACAGCTGAGTGACTGATTTTCTACTTTCACGTCTTACCCTTGGATCTAATACATTGTACCGTCCTGGGGTTTTATTCTGTCTGTTACTACAGAAGGATCTCTTTCACTGGGCTTGGAAATTTCTTGTTGAATTGGAGATTTTTGCCTACCGGTTTTTACAAATAAGATCTGCTGTATACTCACTAGACTAGTAGGAGTGGACAATTGCAAAATCCTTTGGGAGAACATGAATCTTTTAAATCCCTATGTTTTAACTTGTTGCCAGAAAGGTCTTTTAAATCCATATATTTTGACTTGTTTAAAGTGGTCCTTTGTAAAATCAATTTGATCCATTTGGTAGCAGCGTGTGCCATATAGACCACTCATGCACGCAGTATCTGGGGTATAGCTTGATCATTCCTGTACCCTTTCAGGGGAGGGTAGGATTTCTTTATCCAGGAGGGGACACACCCCTGCCCTCATGTCAGGTGGCACAGACCTTACAGACAACTTGATGATTGTCCAACAATATCTCCCATGCCTGACTGCTGATATGCTCAGCAGTTACCAGGCAAAGGAACCAGGGTGTCCATCTTCCTGTGACTTAGATAGGAGATTGAAACCCTGTCTCTGCCACTAACCAACAGGAGCCTCGGTATTATTGTCTGTGAACTTGGCTTAGTAGACCATCCTTCCTCATGCAGCTGGTTGTCAGTGAGTGTGAACGTAATAGCATATTCCAAGATTCCATAGTGAGGCTGCCTCATTCTGCCCCAGCCTTCCAGAAAGCACCCCTGTTCCAGGCACCTTCCCTCACTTTTCTCCCATCAAAACCTCCCCAGTTTGTCAGAGTTTTATAGGATGCTTGACTAATCTGATGACTAAATTTCTTAAAATTTGAAAGAATAGAACCAACTTAATTATTCTGGTTTCACCTCAGACTTCTAAGATGGCCCTTATCTTTAGGGTGGAATTTCAGACAGTGTTGGGAATTCAGCTGGGGAGATGTTTCAGGGGAAGACTGACACCAGGCAGCCTGTTTCCTAGTTTATAGGCAGTGTGTACTTGACGTTCTGCTTAAGTGAAAGACAGAGAGATTAGAGTATTTGTGCTGCTTGTTGATGGTAACTAACTGTAAAAAAGCACCTTCTTTATGCTGAATGCTTGATTATAGCAACTGGGAAATTGGATTTTAATGAACTTCCCTGATGAAGATTCTGGAGGCTTCCAGTAGAGCCATCAGGAATAGAAGGTGTCCTACAGAGATTTTTTTTTTTGTCTTGTTTTGTTTTTGGTTCTCTCAATTTCTGGACATTAAGTTTGAATAAAAGAGATAGTTCTGGTCTGCAAGTCCACAGACTGAGCTTAGTAGCAGTCCTGCCACTGTTCCTTGTGTGAGCTCAGGCAGGTTTCTTCATAGATCTGATTTCCTCATTTCTACAGTGATATGTCGGACTAGGTGTGAGTGAGACAAGGACCCTTTCATGGGGGAGAAAGGCTTATGTAGAGTGAAAAGGGCTCAGTTCTATGTCAGGAACTTCTGCAGTGCTGTAGGGCAGGGGTTAGACTGTTGAGAAGAGAAAGTGACATTTGAGTTGATGATTGTCCAAATATATCTCCCATGCCTGACTGCTGATATGCTTAGCAGTTACCAGGCAAAGGAGCCAGGGTGTCCATCTAGTTGTGACCTAGATGGGAGATTGAGACCCTGGCCGTTAGTCCCGTCTTTGCCACTAAACACAGGAGCCTCAGTATTATTGTTTGTGAACTTAGCTCAGAAGACCATTCTTCCTTATGCAGCTAGTTGTCAGTGAATGTGAACATAGCAGGGTATTCCAAGATTTCCAGCTGAATTCTCAACTCTGTCTGAAATTCCACCCTAAAGATAAGGGCCTTCTTAGAAGTCTGAGGTGAAACCAGAATACTATTAAGCTGGTTCTATTCCTTCATATTTTAAGAAATTTAGTCATCAGATTAGACAAGCATCCTACAAAACTCTGACAAACTGGGGAGGTTTTGATGGGAGAAAAGTGAGGGAAGGTACCTGGAACAGGAGTGCTTTCTGGAAGGCTGGGGCAGAATGAGGCAGCCTCACTATGGGATCTTGGAATACATTTGAGTGACATTTGAGTTAGACCTGGCTGTGGGTTGCCTTCCCCCAAAAATTCATGTGTTGAAACCCTGCCTATCAGTGTGATGGTATTTGGAGGTCATTCTGTTTAGATGAAGTTGTTAGTGTAAGGCCTTCATGATAAGATTAGTGCCCTTAGAAGAGGAGATCAAAGAGCTCCCTTACCCCCTTCAGTACCCCCACCCGAGGACTAGCAAGAAAGTGGCCATCTGCAAGCCGGAAAGAGGGCCCTTACTAGGAACCAAGTAAGATGGCACCTTGATCTTGGACTGCCCAACCTCTAGAAATTACATGTGTGCTGTTTAAGGTGTTTAAGCCATGCAGTCTGCAGTGTTTTGTTACAGCATCCTGAGCAAAGGAATCTGGACTTTCAAGGGTGAGGGTAAATAGGTGTTGGAATAGAAGACTGGGGAAGAGGAAAGACATCAGGCATAACAAAAGTTCAGAGGAATCGAGGGAATTAAATGGACTGTGAGTCCCTCAGGTGCTCCTTCTGACTCCAGCCTTCTGAAATTGTCACTCAGATGCTTCCTCTCCCCTCAGCCAGGCCTTTGGTCATGTAAGTGAATTTAGAAGGTCGATCTGGGTTTTCTTCTTCTTCTTTTTTTTTTTTTGAGTTGGAATCTCACTCCATCGCCCAGGCTAGAATGCAGTGGCATGCTCACGACCACCCCAGCTTCAACCTGCTGGGCTCTGGTGATCCTTCCACCTCAGCCTTCCAAGTAGCCAGAACTACAGGCATGCGCTACCACGCCTAACTAATTTTTAAAAAATTTATTGTAGAGTCACGGTCTCACCAAGTTGCCTGAGCTGGCCTCGAACCCGTGAACTCAGGCAGTCCACTCACTTCAGCATCCCAAAGTGCTGGGATTACAGGCTGAGTCACCAAGCCTGGCCGGATTTGCTTTTTCAAATGAGATTTCTCACTATACCAGAAACCACTTAGTCGGTTCTCTTCTAGGGGCTAGCTCAGGTCTCTTTGGTACAGTATTTGGGTTTGTTTCTATGTAGGTGAGTTCAGTTCTGAGTAGACTTTTGGCCCAGAAGAAATATTCTAGGGTCAAGGGGGCCCTACCTGTATGTGTTATCTATTGCCACACCCACTTGGGTCATAGTCTCACCCTGAGTAAATCTCAGCTTTAGGCCAAAATGAGCTTAGGAGCACGAGTGTGGGCACTTCTTTGTTGCTGTCTGCACCTTTTCTTGTGGGCTAGATTGGCCTTCTCACAGGAACACATCTTCTCTACCCTTAACGGGAAGAGAGCCATATGAGCTTATTTAGGATATGGGTTATGGTGCCATGACACAGAGCCACAGTAGCGCCTGAGACAAGACAGAGGTTTATTTACCTCTCAGAATGTGCTCCAAGTTGCTGGCAGTGGCTCTGTTCTGACTTCCAAGATGCCCGGGCCCAGCTCTCTCATCATTCTGCAGGCCCCTGATGCTGCTCCTCTGTGGTATTCAAAAAGACTCCCATGCTTATCTTTCAGCAGCTGGGAGGGGAGAGGTATGCCTCTTTCTTTTAAGGGCACAACCCGGAAGTATTGTCACTTCTGTTTGTATCCCATAGGTCAGAATGTCTGCACCTGGCTGTCCTCACTGAAGGGAAGCTGGAAAATGAACTCTTTTCCTATGGAATAAGTGGAAACATGAGTATTGGGGCAGCCATAGCAACCTCTGCCACATGAGCTAAGGCAGAACAGTGCAGGGCTTGAGGGGGTTTTTGGAGGTCTGTCCTGTGCTGGTGGGATCTGTGGTGGGGGACATGGTGAAATGGCAGCAGCCGTGCCTCCGTGTTACTTCTCTGGAAGGGAGACTTCCTCTAGGACCATACCTGTTTCTATTCTTTTCTGCCCTTCAGCTACCTTTATTGTGCGGGTTAGACTTTGCTCTGGTCTCTGCTTATCCCAGCCACATGGCTGAGCTCTGTGGTAGACGAGCAGTTTCCCCATGGGTGGCTGTGATGTTACTCTCCCTCCTGGAAGCAGCAGTCTGATGATAGTTGTCCCTAGTTGTCTCTGTGCTCGTGTAAGTTGATGCTGATAGGGTGGAAAAAACGGGAGCCAGCTGTGCAGAGGGAGCAAGAAGGACTGTGATACTCTTCTTCATGGGCACCTGTGGCCTGAGGAGAGGATAAGTGGCCATACTGGAGAAGAGCCTTGCCCTCCTTAGGTGACAGCTTCTCTTGGATCCAGAGCCCTTGCAGGAAGGCTCTTAGTCCAACCCAGTCAGGGTAGCCAGGAAGAAGCTGTACAACCAGTACATGCTCTATGGGGCATAGATCACCTGGTCTGGCTGTCCCTGGAGAGATCTGGCAGTTATCCAGCACTTCTTTCTGGAGAGAGTGTATTGCCACAAGATAATAACAGCTAACATTTGAGTACTTCACATGCTGGGCACTGTTCCGTTCCAAGATGTTTTTTTTTTTTGAGTTGGAGTCTCACTCTGTCGCCCAGACTGGAGTGCAGTGGCCGCTCCCGGCCACCGCAGCCTCGACCTGCTGGGCTCCGGCGATCCTTCCGCTTCCGCCTTCCGAGTAGCCGGAATTACAGGCATGCGCTACCATGCCCGGCTGATTTTTTGATTTATTGTAGAGATGAGGTCTCACTGACCAGGCGGGTCTCGAACCCGCGGGCTCAGGTAATCCACTCACTTCAGCCTCCCAAAGGCGTGGGATTACAGGCTGAGCCACCGGGCCCGGCTTCTTTTTTTTTTTTTTTTGAGTTGGAGTCTCACTCTGTCACCCCGACTGGAGTGCGTGGCCGCTCCTGGCCACCGCAGCCTCGACCTGCTGGGCTCCGGCGATCCTTCCGCCTCAGCCTTCCAAGTAGCCGGAATTGCAGGCATGCGCTACCATGCCCGGCTGATTTTTTGATGTATTGTAGAGATGAGGTCTCGCTGCCCAGGCGGGTCTCAAACCCGTGGGCTCAGGCAATCCACTTACCTCAGCCTCCCAAAGGCGCGGGATTACAGGTTGAGCCACCGAACCTGGCTTTTTTTTTTTTTGAGTCAGAGTCTCTGTCACTCAGGCAGGAGTGCAGTGGCTCGCTCATGGCCACCCTAGGGCCGACCTGCTGGGCTCAGGCGATCCTTCTGCCTCAGCTTTCCAAGTAGCTGGAATTACAGGCACGTGCTACCACACCTGGCTAATTTTTTGATATATTGTAGAGATGAGGTCTCACCAAGTTGCCCAGGCTGGTTTTGAATCCCTGGGCTCAGGAATTCCTCTCATCTTGGCCTCCCAAAGTGAAGAGCATATCCTTTTTATAAACTTTGGACCAGAGTCGTTGGGCACGGTGGTTCACACCTGTAATCCCAGCACTTTGATAGGCTGAGATAGGAGGAATGCTTGAGCCCAGGAGCTCCAGACCAGCCTGGGCAACATAGCAAGATGTTGTCTCTACAAAAAATTAGCTGGGTATGGTGGTATGTACCTGTAGTCGGAAGCTGTAGCTACTTGGGAAATTCCCTGTAGCTACTCAGGAAGTTGAGGCAGAAGTGTCATCTGAGTCTGGGAAGTCAAGACTGCAGTAAGCTGTGAACGTGCCACTGCACTTCAGCCTGGGCAACAGAGTGAGACCCCCCAAAAAACTGGATCAGAGTCCTGAGTATGAGTCTGATTGGTTCATTCCTGTCCTTGCTTCTTGAATCTAATGAATTGGTCCAGACTCAGATGATTTAAACCTATTGCTGTGACACGAGACACGAGATCACTCTGATTTGTTTAGCTGAGTGTGAAGTCAGTTTTTTCCAAACCCCTCAGATGCCGAAGTGCAGCGGAAGGGTGAAAAGATTTTGAGAGCCACCTATGGTGTCTGCTATACACAGCAAGTACAATTTTCAGGGAGAAAGCTGCATAGTCAGGGATGGGACAGTGATGATGAATCAAGAAGATCCATGCTCTGTGATCATTTCCCATTTCAAGGACACTTCACAGGGCCCAAAACTTAGAGTCCCAAGACCTCTAGTAGGTCTGAGTTCAGCTTTTCTATGTACTGGTTTATGTAATCTTGGAGCTTCTCTGAATTTTAATGCCTCCTCTGTAAAGTGGGAAGTTATTTTATGCAAAATTGAAGTTTACTGGTTTGAAATTGTGTGATATTGAAAGTCTCATGTACAAATTTGAATGAATACAAATCCCAGTAGGTTTTTTTTGTTTGTTTGTTTGTTTGTTTGTTTTTGAGTTGGAGTCTTACTCTGTTGCCCAGACTGGAGTGCAGTGGCATGCTCCCGGCCATCGCAACCTCGTCCTGCTGGGCTCCAGCAATCCTCCCGCCTCAGCCTTCCATGTAGCTGGAACTACAGGCGCGCGCTACCACACTCGGCTAATTTTTTGATTTATTGTAGAGATGAGGTCTCGCCAAGTTGCCCAGGCGGGTCTCAAACCCGCGGGCTCAGGTAATCCAAACTCGCGGGCTCAGGCAATCCACTCACCTCAACCTCCCAAAGCGCAGGATTACAGGCTGAGCCACCGAGCCTGGCCAAATCTCAGTAAGTTAAGAGAATTTATTGACCACATGATTTCTTTTTTTTTTTTTTTTTTTTGAGTTGGAGTCTCACTCTGTCACCCAGACTGGAGTGCAGTTGCTGCTCTCAGCCACCACAACCTCGACCTGCTGGGCTCTGGTGATCCTTCCGCCTCAACCTTCCAAGGAACTGGAACTACAGGCGTGCACTACCATGCTCAGCTAAATTTTGATTTATTATAGAGATGAGGTCTTGCCAAGTTGCCCAGGCGGGTCTCGAACCCGCGGGCTCAGGCCATCCACTCACCTCAGCCTCCCAAAGGCGCGGGATTACAGGCTGAGCCACCGAGCCCGGCTTGTGCAGCAGTTTTTTTTGTTTTTTTTTTTTTTGAGTTGGAGTCTCACTCTGTCGCCCAGACTGGAGTGCAGTGGCCGCTCCCGGCCACCGCAGCCTCGACCTGCTGGGCTCCGGCGATCCTTCTGCCTCAGCCTTCTGAGTAGCCGGAATTACAGGCATGCACTACCACACCCGGCTGATTTTTTTATTTATTGTAGAGGTGAGGTCTCGCTGCCTGGGTGGGTCTCAAACCCACGGGCTCAGGCAATCCACTCACCTCAGCCTCCCAAAGGCGCGGGATTACAGGCTGAGCCACCGAACCCGGCCCCATAATGTGCAGCAGTTTTTAACGGTTTTATGTGAGTAAAGGTTCATTAAGTCATAACACTCCTTTGCTTAGAACCTTCCAGTGGCTCCCTAAATCACTCATAGTAAAAATCAATTTCCAGTCAGGAATAGTGGCTCACACATTTAATCCTAGTACTTTGGGAGGCCAAGGCAGGAGGATTGTTTGAGCCCAGGAATTTGAGACCAGCCTAGGCAAAAATAGCGAGACTTCATCTCTACAAAAAGTAAAAATAAAAAAGTTAGCCAGATGTGGTGGTGTAGGCCTGTAGTCCCAGCTGCTCTAGAGACTGATGCAGAAGGATCTCCTGAGCCCAGGAGGTCAAGGCTGTGATCATGCCACTGCATTCAAGCCTGGGCGACAGAATGAAATCTCTACTCAAAAACAAAACACAACTTCTTTACAAGGCCCTTCATAATCTGCTTCGAGGCCATATCCGTTTTCCTCTCTCTCACTCAACCTAATTCTAATTTCAGTTCCAGTGGGGCCATATAGACCTCTTTGCTATTTCTTGATTTCAGATTCCAGTTGTTCATTGTTGGTATATAGAAAAGCAGTTGACTTTTGTGTATTAGTGTATCTTGTATACTTGCTATAATCACTGTTCCAGTGGTTTTTGTTTTTGGCTTGGTCAGTTATTTGGGATTTTCTACATAGACAGTCATGTTATTTGCACACAGTGTTATTTCTTTCTTTCCAATCTGTAGAGTTTTAATTACCATTTCTGGCTTATTGCACTAGCTAATAAAATGTTGCATAGGAGTGGTGAAAGGGGCATCTGACCTTGTTCCTGATCTTTGGGAGAAAGCATCCTATTTTTTACTAAGTACGAAGTTAGCCGTAAGTTCTTTGCAGATGTTCTTCATCAAGTTGAGGAAATTCCCCTATATTCCTAGTTTGCTGCCCCATCAACTAGATTGTAGCTCTATCAGGACAGAGAGCTTTGTTTACTTTGTTCATTGCCATATCTTTCCTCCCTAGGACAGTACCTGGAACTTAGCAGATGTGAAAATATTTGTTGAACAAATGAATGGAAACCATGGCTAATAATGTTGTAGCAAAAGAATATGTAAAAGTTAGTTGTTTTTATATTTGGGGAAGACTGTTCACAGAATTAGTGGAAAGTAAAAATTGTTGATGACTTTTATGAAATTCGGAAGGCATCTGACCACGTTTTACTAATCAACTTTCTTTGGACCTCAGTTTCTTGATTTTAAAATGAAAATTGGGCCAGGCGTGGTGGTTTATGCCTATAACCCCAGCAGATTGAGCCCAGCCTGGACAATATAGCAGGACCCCATCCTCTGCAAGAACAAAGTTTGGCTGTGTGTGGTGTTGCACGCTTGTAGTCCCAGCTACTTGGGAGGGTGAGGCTGAATGATCACCTGAGCCCAGAAGATTGAGACTGTGGTGAGTTGTGATCATTCCAATCCAGTCTGGACAATAGAGTGAGACCCCCCCCCGGACTAAAATAAATAAATACATAAAAATAATTTTAAAAGTTAATATTGGTCTTAAGTTCTTTTCTGGTTTTCTTGTATGTTGGACTTTTCCTCCCCAGTTCTGGAGTATTTTAACAAGAAGGGAGTTCAGAGATCCTTAAGTCCTGTGTTCTCTAGCCAGTGGATCAACTCTGCCTGTAAGTCCCAGGCTTGCCAGCCAATAGGTACAGCCTTCTGGTCCTCTCTCATGGCTCCTGAATGGGGTTCCTGGACGCCCATTTGGGACAGGGGCCTGGGTCACAATGCTGACATCCTGCTCAAGAGTCAAACATATCTGCTTTTAAGTATCTGTGTGATGTGAATTGGATGACTTCACTTCTTTGAGCTTCAGTTTCCGTCGCTAAAATGGGCATGATATACACAGGTAAAGATTGTTTGTGGTTTTCTTGCGCAGAACAAGTGCTTAAAATGGAATTGAATTGCTTATTCTGCCCCACATCTGCTTTGTGATCATCTTGATTCCACATCAGAATCACTTAGAAAACCTTCTTAAGCAGTCCTGATGCCCTTGAAATCATTAAGTGAAAGAAACCAAACACAAAAGGCTACATATGGTATGATTCCATGTGTATGAACTATCCAGAGTAGATAAATGCGTGGAGTCAGATGCACATTGGGTATTGCCAGGGGCCGAAGGAGGGGAAGAACCCACTTAATGGTGAGGGGTTTTACTTTAGAGTGTTGGAAAGGTTTTAGAACTAGATAGAAGTGGTTGAACAACACTGTGAATATACTATATGCAGTGCAATTGCTTTTCTTTTTCTTTACAGCTTTCTTGAGGCTTAATTGTCATATTATGATCTCCACATATTTAAATGTTGCAATTTGATGAGACTTGACATATGTATATTCTCAACTGTCACCACAACCAAGATAGTAAATGTATTTTATTCTCTCTCAAACTTTCCTCTTGCCCCTTTTAAGCATCATTTTAAATTCTCACTTCCCACCTTTCTCCCTTCCCCCTGACCCCTAGGCAGCCAGTATTCTGTTTTCTGGTACTATTGATAATTGTTTTCATTTTGTAGAATTTTATGTAGATGGAATCAGACAGCATGCACTAGCTTTGTCTGACTCCTTTCACTCAGCAGACTTATTTTAAAATTCATTTATGTTGCTGCATATATTAATAGTTCATACTTTTATTGCTGAACATATTCCATTGTATGGGTACAATACAAGTAATTGTGCATTCACCTGTTAGTGGACATTCGGGCTGTGTTCTTTTTTTTTCTTTTCCTTGAGTTGGAGTCTCACTCTGTCACCCAGACTGGAGTGCAGTGGCCACTTCCGGCCACCGCAACCCAGCCTGCTGGGCTCCAGCGATCCTTCCGCCTCAGCCTTCCAAGTAGCTGGAACTACAGGCACGCGCTACCACGCCTGGCTAATTTTTTATTTATTGTAGAGATGAGGTCTCACCAAGTTGCCCAGGTGGGTTTGAGGCAATTACAGCTGAGGCTGCTGTGAGCCTTCATGTGTAAATCTGTGGACATATGCGATGCTTTCTCTTGAGTGCCTATCTTGTAGTGGGATGGCAAGATCATGGGACATATGTATGCATAAACTCTTGTGAACATCTAAAAAGTAAAGTGTGATGAATTATTTGAAATGTTACAAATATATTTGGTAAAAGGAGAAGAAACCTGGATTTTTTATTGGTGAGGCTATTAACTTTGAAAACTATGGTCTCAGTAGAGTGGGAAGGGGTATCTATGTAGGTGGGAAGCTTTTTAGAATGAGATTAGGAAAAACTGACGGGTGAAGGTTAAGTTTGGGTAGGGGGTATTGCTAACTCAAGATCTGTTGTTATTGTAGAGCATAAAGTTGTTTTTGGAAGGCATGAATTGCTCATTTAAAAATGGCTAATTTTATATTATGTGACTTGCACCTTGATTTTAAAAAAGGAAACATAAAATCCAGGCCACACTTGAGGCCAACTAAATCTCTGGGTGTAGGTCCCAGCCATTGCTGTTTTTTTTTTTTTTTTTTAAAGTTCTATAGGTGATTCCAGTATGTAGCCAGAGTTGAGGAGCAATGATGTAAGGAGACGTTGGCAAACTTTAAAGGTCCGGATAATAATTATTTTCAGCGTTGGGCACCATAAGTTCTCTATCCTTAACTATTCAACTCTGCCACTGAATTTTTAAAAGCAGCCATATACAACATGTAATGAATGAATATGGCATGTTTTTCTAAAACTGATTTATGATAACAGGCAGCAGGCCAGTGTGTGCTGACCCTGTTCTAAAGTTTGGCAGCAGCCTACTCCAGAGCCTTTGTTGAAGGAAACTGATCTCCCAGGCAGAACCAGGCCGATGAAGGCAGCTGTGCTGCCTATTTCAGTTTTTCCCATTGGGCATACGTAATTACTTAAGAAAAGAATAAACATCCTAGCATTAAAAAAAAAAAAAGAACATTAAAATGCTGACACTTGTGTTTAATTCTAGCTGCAAAAGACAAGGAAAAGAATAAAGAGAAGAAATTCAAAGAATTTGTGAGAG
Source organism: Cephalopachus bancanus (assembly GCA_027257055.1). Classification (NCBI taxonomy): domain Eukaryota; kingdom Metazoa; phylum Chordata; class Mammalia; order Primates; family Tarsiidae; genus Cephalopachus; species Cephalopachus bancanus. The sequence goes on along the minus strand of JAPVLO010000447.1, from coordinate 974,942 downwards.
TAAAGCCAAAGAAGAAAAAGAAAAAGAAAAAGAAAGTCAAACCTGGTAATTTTCCCCTCAGTTTCACTTAGGTTTCCTTACCATAGGTAGATGGGATTGCTTTCTCCCACTGTGTCCTCCAGGCCTGCGCTGAGCAGAGGAAGGTCTATAGGCCTTGACCAGGACTTGGGCTTAGTCTCTCATGGGCTCTGCAGGGGAGGCTCCCACTCACGCAGGTGTATGGAGTCTGGTTGGCATTTCAAAGCCCCCTCCCACCCCCACCTACTTCATTGGTTGGTGTGCCCTGGCACAGGGTGGCTTATATGAATTCATCAAAGTATACGGGGAAGTGTAGGTGAGTGTTCATACACAGAACTTGTGAGCCAGGGTCTCACTGTTGCCTAGGCTGGAATGCAGTGGCATGATCTTGGCTCACTGTAGCTTTGACCTTCTGGGCTCAGGTGATCCTCCTCCATCAGCCTCTTGGAGTGCTGGGATTATAGGCATGAGCCACTGTGCCCAGCCTCAGAACTCTTAAATACACATCTTTGAACCCTCTCAAGAAAGGATTCACTTGTTGAAAAGTGTGGCGGCCGGGTTTGGTGGCTCAGCCTGTAGTCCCAGCACTTTGGAAGGCCGAGGCGAGTGAATTGCCTGAGCCCGCGGGTTCGAGACCCACCCAGGCAACTTGGCGAGGCCTCGTCTCTACAATAAATAAAAAATTAGCTGGGCATGGTAGCGCACGCTTGTACTTCCAGCTACTTGGAAGGTTGAGGCACAAGGATTGCTAGAGCCCGATAGGGCGAGGCTGCGGTGACCAGGAGTGTGCCACTGCACTCCAGTCTGGGTGACAGAGTGAGACTACAACTCAAAAAAAAAAAAAGAAAAGAACAGTGTGTGTCTGGCCCCCACAAAAATGTTTAAGAAATCTGTGTTCCAACCTTGGGAGCGTAAGGAATGACACGTTTTGTTCTTGTTGTATTTTGGTGCTTATAAACACAATCTTACCAGAAAGAGAAGAGAAGAGTGACGGGGGAAGAGGAGGTGTTTGGGTCTGAGATTCTTGTAGGTAGAAGGAAGTATTAATTCCTAAGTCTACCCTCCACACTCATTATGGTTGTGGTTGAATTGTCCCTGAGCTGTTTGAACAGTAGACTTGTTGATTGGTTGATTCTAGAATACCCTGACTATGTCTGGGGTTGTTTATTCCTTCCTGATTCTTTCAGAATGCCCCTGCAGTGAGGAGATCAGTGACACCTCCCAGGAACCTTCCCCCAAAGCATTTGCTGTCACCAGATGTGGATCCTCACAGAAGCCTGGGGTCCGTATGAGTCCGCAGCTCCATGGCTCAGAATCTGGAAACCACAAAGGGAAAGTGAAAGCATGCGGTAAGGAGGCTCTATCTGATCATTTGCCGATCACTTGTTGGAAGGTTCAGGCATACCCATGGGCTTGGATCCAGACTACCACAATAAAGCTAAAATCGCAGCATAGCAAGTCACACACATTTTTTGGCTTTCCAGTGCATATAAAAGTTATGTTTATACTATACTGTAGTCTGTTAAGTGGGCAGTAGCATTATGTCTAAAAAACACACATACCTTAGTTGAAAAGTACTTTATTGCAATATTGAAGCAATTGTAGTTCATCCACTGACAGACACTGTGTAACTGACTCTCCTATTCCACAAACCATAACTGCAGCTTTGATTAAACAAGGCTGATTTCAGTGACTTTCTCATGTTAGGACCACTAACCATGAAGTACTTCTGGCTGGTTTACAGAGAATGTACACTTGCATACCTTGGTGTCCCTGATGCAGTTTTTGACATACAGGGTTTAACTGTATTGCACTTAAATGTTAAGTCTGTACCCCAAAGTGAACGTGGGTCACATGTAATATACATGTTTATTCAGCACACGTGTGTGTCTCCCCTGCATGAATAATCATAGCTCTTCTTATAACCTGTTGGATATGTGTACTTGTCCAACCTACTCAACATAAATTCCTTCCCTCCCTGGAAGTATCTGCCTTTCAGCTTTGCCTGAAAACTATACTTTTCAACCTGTCAGAATGGCCATCTTGCAGGCTGCAACCCTTTATAAGAATAAAGTCTCCTTTCCAAATTAGAAGAAAAGTAAAAAAATACTTTACTGCTAAAAAATGCTGACACAGAGACATGAAATAAATGTATGCTGTTGGAAAGATGGCATCAGTAGATTTGTTGAATACAGCATTGCCACAAACCTTAAACTTGTGAAAAAACACAATATCTGTGAATTGCAGTAAAATGAGGTATGTCTGTGTTTAGGACAGTGTCTGTTGCAGAATAAACCCTTAGTAAAAGTTAGCAGTGATTATAAATAATGAGCACCCAGACCTAGTAATTCCGGTTCTGATTGTCCCTGGAATCTTCCCTTCCTCATTCCCCACTGTCTGCAGAGGTTTTTTTTTGTTGTTGTTGTTTTGTTTTTCATTTTATTTTTTTAGTTAGAGTCTCTCTCTGTTGCTCAGGCTGGAGTGCAGTAGCACACTCATGGCTACCACAGCCTCAAACTGCTGGGCTCAGGCCATCCTTCTGCCTCAACCTTCCAAGTAGCTGGAACTACAGGCACACGCCACCATGCCTGTCTAATTTTTTTGATTTATTGTAGAGATGAGGTCTCACCTCATTGCCCAGGCTGGTCTCAAACCCATAGGCTCAGGCAATCCTTCTCTCACCTCGGCCTTCCAAAGTGCTGGGATTATAGGCGTGAGCCACCATGCCTGGCCTGTCTGCAGAATTTTACAGGTGGCTCTGGATACAGACTGCCGGTAAGCCAAGTCCTGGCTGGATGGGGTGAGGGTGAGACTAAGGAATGTGTTAGCATCATTAGAGATGATGATCTGTGTGGTTCCTGGGGAGTTGTAGCTGCTCTACCAACGAGCTTTGTGACTTGGACAGCCGCTGACCTTGGGCTTCATTCTCTCAGTGAAATAAGGATGGAAATCATTGCCAGGAAAACTACTTCATCTGGGCTGTTACTCGATGATAGATCCAAGGAAGAGATTGGCATCCTCATTTCTCAGCCTTGTGAACACTCATGGAAGAGTGGGTCTGTGAGATCATTTCCTGCTTCTGACCACCTAGAGTTTTTAAAATTATATAACTATGATTTAAAATAGTGACTGTTGTTTTCCCTTTCCTCTCAGGGGAGGATAATTTGAGTGAGTCCTCTTCTGAGAGCTTTCTTTGGAGTGACGAGGAGTACAGCCAAGACGTGGATGTGACCACCAACCCAGACGAAGAACTTGATGGGGATGACCGCTATGATTTTGAGGTGGTCCGTTGCGTCTGTGAGGTCCAAGAGGAAAATGATTTCATGATTCAGGTAGGTAGAGCTTCCAAAAAACAGGTCTAAAGAAGCACAAACTGGTCCTTGGAGGGAATTCTGAGGCCAACAGCAGTGGCAAGTCACATCACAGTATTAACAGTAGCAGGCTGAGCTTTGCATTCTGGTTCAGCTTCTTCAGAATCCTAGACTACTGTAAATAGTCCATTAACAGAATCAGGCAACACTTGAGGAATCACTGAGTCTAAACTCAGGTTCACTTGAGGTAACTGGCACCCGCCAGTGGAAAAGGCCTTGCCTTTGGTCACAAAGGGAAGAGTTAAACAGCAGGGACCTGGCTCTTGAGAGTGGCAGATGACTCTTCCTGTGGGCTCTTCTCTCCGAGATACATTTTCTTTATGGCCTAGAGTACTGGAGGCTGATTTCATACTGTCTCTGTTTCTTGCTGTTTTCCAGGCTTTTGTGTTTATCATCTCCATCTTCAAGAAGTGCCTGTTGGGTGGGACTTCCCTACCTGCTTGGGGAGACCAGCACCTGCTTGTTCTTTTCTTTTCCGCTGCAAATTTCAGTTCTGATGGCGGTGGCTGCAGTCTGGCAGGCTCTGAGTGCTGTCATCAATTTCCTGGGTGTCCTATCTGGCTTAGAACCTTAGTTTTTAAAAGGAAGTCACTGTTCTATTGGTTAGGATTTTTTTAGGGGCAACTACGTCCTGGAACCCAGAGGCAGGGATGCCCATCAGGCTCAGGAACCTAGAATTCCATCCTGAGGGACTTGGTCCATGTGTTTCCTGCTTCTCTCTGGAGTCCATTTGGTTCTTTTTCTTTTTGCTGCTTGCTTAAAATTTTTGAAATAAATGCAAAATGGTAAACGCAAGCTGGTCACCCATTCACTCCTGACCCACCTTTACATTTTTGTGTTCAAGAGACTAACTAGCTAGGCTGAGGCTGGAGTCTCAGTCCTAATTCTAAATGCCTGGGCAAGGAGTTCCAGCCAGGCCTAGACCAGATATTAGCCTTTGTTTTGTTTTGTTTTGTTTTGTTTTGTTTTGAGTTGGAGTCTCACTCTGTTGCCCAGGCTAGAGTGCAGTGGCACGCTCAAGTCCACTGCAGCCTCAACCTGCTGGGCTCAGCCTTCCCTCAGCCTTCCCTCAGCCTTCCAAGTAGCTGGAACTACAGGTGCGAGCTACCATGCCCGACTAATTTTTTGATTTATTGTAGAGACGAGTTCTCACCAAGTTGCCCAGGCTGGTCTCAGGCAATTCGCTCACCTTGGCCTCCCAAAGTGCTGGGATTACAGACTTGAGCACTGTGCCCAGCTGGATATTAGCGTTTGAAACAGTCACCTGTGGCAGAGGGGGAAGAGGTTTGTTATGGGTCAGATGCCTATCTTTGTTCTAGTTATGTGGTCTTTTGTTGGTAGAGGTTAGAAGGTGTGGACAGTGTCACATTGCACAAAAAGACTGCCTAGGCCCACCTTTGTTGTATGAATGAGGAATGGGGTTTTTCCCAGTGAAAGGAGTGGCTCCCCACAGCCTAGTTAGAATCCACATAGTTGATTTGAGATTGTGAGAAAAAGGCCCAGCCTCTTGCTTTGCTTTCTGTGGTAGAGTGCGGTTTCCTTGTCCTTATGTGCTGTAGGCTGACATGACATTGATTTTGGAAATTTACTTTTAGATCTTGACTTAATATACAGTTGGATTTATGCTTCTTATCTTTGAACTTGTCATCTTTTTTTTTTTTTAGTTGGAGTCTCAGTCTGTCACCCAGGCTGGAGGGCAGTGGCACGCTCAGGGCCACCGCAGCCTTTATCTGCTGGGCTCAGGTGATCCTTCGACCTCAGCCTTCCAAGTAGCTGGAACTACAGGCACGTGCCACCATGCCTGGCTAATTTTTTGATTTACTGTAGAGGTGAGATCTTGCCAAGTTGCCCAGGCTGGTCTCAAACCTGTGGGCTCAGGCATTCCTCTTACCTTGGCCTCCCAGAGTGCTGGGAATTATAGGCGTGAGCCACCACATCCAGCGAGCTTGTTGTCTTCTTACTTAACAACCCCCTTTCGTCTGATTTCTTGAAACACTGGAGCTTTGACATAGTTCTTTAAACTTTCAGAAAGACTAGAGAGTGAGTAGACCCACTTGCTTTTTATTTTCTCAAGGCTTATAAAAGTACTTTTATTTTTATTTATTTATTTTGAGTCAGAGTCTCACTCTGTCATCCAGGCTGGAGTGCAGTGGCACGCTCACAGCTGCTGCAGCCTCAACATGCTAGGCTAAGGCGATCATTCCATCTCAGCCTTCCAAGTAGCTGGAACCACAGGCATGCACCACCATGCTCGGCTAATTTAAAAAAAAAGTTTATTATAGAGATGAGGTCTCACCATGTTGCTCAGGCTAATCTTGAACCCCTGAGCTCAGGTAATCCTCTTGCCTCTGCCTCCCTGAGTGCTGTGATTACAGGCTTGAGCCTGCGTGCCTGTCTAAAAATTTATTTTTAAATAATTAATTGGATTAAAAAATATGGTACATGATGGAATATTACACAGCCATAAAGAAGGACAAAATTATGGGCTTCACAGCAATTTGGATGGATTTAGTGTCTATAATACTGAGTGATCTATCACAGAAACAAAGAAGTGAGTACCATATGCTCTCACTCATAAGCAGACCTTGAACATTTACCATAATACTATAGGAAAGATATTGGCAGTAGCTGGAAACTGCCAGTGGAGGAGGGCAGGTTATGTAACACTAATTAGGGATCAAAAGGAGCCAAAGGGAAGTCCAAGCTTTACCTGTACAATGACCAGCTGTATACCTAATCCTGAATTGTATCCCACATTTTTAAAATAAAAATTAAAAAAAAATAATTATTATAGACTTGCAGGAGGCTGCAAACGTACAGGGAAGTCTTCTGAATTCCACCCACCCTGGCCTCCCTCTCGTGCCAACAGTTCACACAACTACAGTGTAATATCAAAACCAAGAAACCAGTTGACACTGACACAACCTCTAGAGCTTATTCAGATTTCACAAATGATATATATGTACTCTGCAATTTTGGCCTGTGTAACCATTCCCACAATCAAGATTCTTGGGATACTGTCACCACAAAACTCCCTCATGGTTACCCTTTATAGCCGTACCCATGCCCCTCTCCCTCACCCCTGGACCTGGAAACACTAAACTTTTTCCATCTCTTTAATTATGTGATTTTATGATTATTGGTTAATAGAGTCATGTGGTATGTATCTTTGAGAGTGGCTTTTTTCAGTCAGTATATTTTCCTTGAAATTCATCCAAGTTATGTATTTCAGTAGTCAATTCCCTTTTATTGCTAAGTAGTATTCTATGATATGGATGTACAAGAGTAGTGCTCTTTTTGTTAATAGTAGCAACTGTGTACAGTTGAGTATTGTTTTAAAGTTTCTGAAGTGTTTTCATAAATACCATTTCACCTTTAACAACACTGTCACAAGTCATTTATTTGGGAAAACAGAATTATGAAGATGTAATTTGTTTATGCTTATAGAATCATTAACTAAGTTAACTTACGATTTGAACCCAGAACATCCAGTCAAGTGCTCTTCCCTATACTGCCCTAGCTGTGGGGATTACAGTTACAGTTGAGAAGTAAATCAAAAAATTTTGTTTTTCAAACATAATGGCAATGTCTAGGCCAGCTGACCAACCCTTCACCACCACCAGTGGTGTATGTGCATGCACACACATACACACACACTTTAGGTCGAGAGAATGTTTTGTCTTTTTTAATAGATTTTGTAGTAACCTGGGATTCAAGGGTACATGCATAGTCTCCAAACAGTGCCTGGCATTTACGATCTTTAGTATACCTTGATCTGCTGGTTTTTACTTTTTTCAGCATCAGAACCCTTTTTCCTAATGGACTCTTCCACAGAACCCCAACATGTATAACAGGTTAAAAACAGTAGTTTTAAAAGTTCAAAATGGATCATCTTTGCTTGTAAGGGCAGACTTATGAATGGTGGGCATCTTCCCATGAATTCTGATGTGCAGTCAGAGTTGTGAGTGACAGTTGCTGACCTAGAGCACTTTAGTGGCTCATTTGTTTTTCTCTATTTGGCTACACAACAGTGAGACAAGCATGATGCACTTGGCTGTCATCAGGGTGACTTTTCTCAAATGGCATGCTGTGTAGTCACTTTGATTAATCAGAGATGGAAGGGAAAGCTTTGTTCTGAGGACAACTAATACTGGGCTACCCTAGCCTAGCAGTACAAAATTGTGTGTGCCAGTGACCTTGTTGTCCCAACATTTGACCTGGATCATGTTGGAGTATTCATTTTTTTTGATAGTCTTATTTTAAAAACATACACATTTTGCTGATCCTCTGAAGCTCTGTGGAATACTATTAGGAAATTGTATTATAACATGAACATTTATAATTTTTTAGTAGAATTTTTTTTTAATTGAAGTCTCCCTCTGACTCATGACCACCCCAGTGTTACCTGCTGAACTCCGGCAATCCTCCCACCTCAGCCTTCCAAGTAATGGCAACTACAGGCGCATGCGCTACTATGCCTGGCTAATTTTTAAAAATTTATTGTAAAGACGAGGTCTCACCCAGTTGCCCGGGCTGGTCTTAACCCACGGGCTTAGGCAGTCCACTCGCCTTGGCCTCCCAAAGTGCTGGGATTACAGGTTGAGCCACCGAGCCCAGCCTAGAATTTTTTTTAAAGTTTGCTTTTAAAAAGATGTTGAAGACTTTTGGTTTCTACCTTATCTCTCTGGGCATATGCTCAGTTCTGGCCTTGGTGTCCTGGTCAGATCTGGTCTTTATCTGTTTGTACAACTCTTTAGCAGTGAGTGATGAGTGCTCCCCAGCAAGGCCATGCTGCCCAACTGTAAGCAACCCGTTTCTGATCCACTGTGGGGCTTTCTCTATTGACCTGTCTTTAAGTAGCCCAGTTCATGGGATGTTTGAAAGTAGAGTGTAACTAGGCATGGTGGCTCACGCCTGTAATCCCAGCACTTTGGGAGACTGAGTTGAGAGGATTGACTGAGCTCATGGGTTTGAGAACAGCCTGGAAGACCAGCAACATGGTAAGACCTTATCTCTATAATAAATTTTTAGAAAATTTGGAAATTTAGAAAAAAGGCTACTTGGAAGGCTGAAACAGAAGAATTGTCTGAGCCCTGCCGGTCGAGGCTGCAATGGCCATCAGCCTGGCCAACAGAGTCAGACTCTGACTCAAAAAAAAAAAAAAAAAAAAAGAAAGTAGAGCTTGATAGAACCACTGTGGCTTTATGAAGAAACTAAGTTTGGAGCAGTTGGAGCCACCCCAGCTGTTACATGGTAGTATCAGGAGTCGACTTAATCTGCTTCCCAACCTGTATATGGCCTCCCCAGCTTAGTTTAGGCTTGTGTCTGGCGTTGTGGCATTGAGCTCACTTCAAAACTCTTTGGTTTGTGTCCTAGAGGACTTTGCTCTGCCGTCCACTTAAACCAAGAGTATCCAGCTGGTTTTGTGTTATGGAGAGATGGTTTCTGACTGTCCCTGTCATTGTGTACAATGTAACTTTTTCACTTAGTAATTTTGCCAAAGGCATAAATTTAGAGGGAACTAACTGGAAAAAATGCAGATTAAACTTTTTATATGCATTCACCATCTAGTTAGGAAGGCATGAATAATTTTTTTTTTTTGAGTTGGAGTTTAATTCAGGAGTTTAACACGCATGCTGGAGTGCAGTGGCACGCTCACAGCCACCACAGTCTCCACCTGCTGGGCTCAGGTGATCCTTCCACCTCAGCCTTCCAAGTAGCTGGAAATACACATGCGCACTATCATGCCTGGCTTATTTTTTGATTTATTGTAGAGACGTGGTCTCACCAAGTAGCCCAGGCTGGTTTCAAACCCTTGGCTTAGGCAGTCCTCTCATTTTGGCCTCCCAAAGTGCTGGGATTACAGGCTTGAGCCACTGCATTCAGCTGTGTTTTTTTAAACTTTTAAAATTAAATTGATATATATATATTTTTGAGAGTCTCTGTCGTCCAGGCTGGAGTACAATGGCACGCTCACAGTCACTGTGGTCTCGACCTGCTGGACTCAGGTGATCCTTCCGCATCAGCCTTCCAAGCAGCTGGAACTACTGGCATGTGCTGTCATACCTAACTGATTTTACTTGATTAATTGTAGAGATGAGGTCTTGCCAAATTGCCCAGGCTGATCTCAAACTGGTGGACTCAGGCAATACTCTCAACGTGGTCTCCCAAACTGCTGGGATTATAGGCGTGAGCCACTGTGCCCGGCCTTAAATTAATATTTTGAAAATCCCTAGATTATATTTAGAGTTTGTTTTCAACAGGTGCATTCATTACTTTATAGAAATAATTTTCTTTGTTCTTCAAAAAAATTATTTATTTATTTAGTTGAAATCTCACTCTGTTGCCCAGGCTAGAGGGCAGTGGCATGCTCACGACCACTGCAGCCTCAACCTCCTGGGCTCAGGCAATCCTTCCGCCTCAGCCTTCCAAGTAGGTGGAACTACAGGCATGTGCTACCATACCCGGTCTTGCCAAGTGTGCCAGACTGGCCTCGAACCCCTGGGTTCAGGCAATCCTCTCGCCTTGGCCTCCCAAAGTGCTGGGATTACAGGCTTAAGCCACGATGCCATGCCTTAAATTGATTTTTTTTTTAAAGCAGGATTTATTGAGAGGACAGAAAAGCTTCCACAGTGGGAGAGGCCCCAAAGGGGTTGCCCTAAATTGATATTTTGAAAAACCCCTAGGATACATTTAGAGTTTGTTGTCTAGAAGTGCATTCATTACTTTAGAGAAATAATTTTCTTTGATCATTTTTATTATTTGATTGATGTTAACATTACTTAAGTATATTATTATTAGATTTTATTATTATTGCTAATTTAAATCACTGGAAGGTTTAAATTTTACTTAATGATTATGAATATTTAAGAAATCTGGGGCCAAGTGTGGTGGCTCACTCCTGTAATCCCAGCACTTTGGGAGGCCAAGGTGAGAGGATTGCCTAAGCCCATGAGTTTGAGACCAGCCTGGGCAACTTTACAAGACCTCATCTCTACTATAAATAAATAAAAAAATTAGCTCACCTTGATGGCGCATGCCTGTAGTTTCAGCTACTTGGAAGGCTGAGGCAGAAGGATGGCCTGAACCCAGCAGGTCGAGGCTACGGTGGCCATGAGCGTACCACTGCACTCCAGCCTGGGTGACAGAGTGAGACTCCAACTCAAAAAATCAAATCAAATCTGGGAACCACATAGAAATTGGACATCAGGAAGCACATTTGATATTTAAATTTATTTAATTGTTTTATAACACCTTTTGTCAAGTAATAAATGTTTTAGACTGCGAAGGCTATATGGTCTTATTGCAACTACTCGACTCTACCCCAAGCGGCTACAGGCAATATGTAAACCCAGTGGCTATCTTCTTATAATAAATTTATTTACAAAAGTAAGTTAAGCTAGATTTATCCCAAAGGGTATAGTTTGCTGACTTTAGCCCAGAACAATAAATATATATTAGGTGCCCAACCAACTTCAGGAATAATTATGTAGTGGTTTTAACAAGTTCATTTTAAAGTTTGGTTTATTTTTTTAAAGTTACTATTTTTGCTAGGCTCGGTGGCTCAGCCTGTAATCCCAGCACTTTGGGAGGCCGAGGTGAGTGGACTGCCTGTGCCTGTGGGTTCATGACCAGCCAAAATAAAAAATTAGCCTGGTGTGGTAGTGCTTCCTGTAGTTCTGGCTACTTGGAAGGCTGAGGCGGAAGGATCGCCAGAGCCCAGCAGGTCAACATTGGAGTGGTCTTGAGTGTGCCACTGCGCTCTAGCCTGGGCGACAGAGTGAGACTCTACTTGAAAAAAAAAAAAGTTACTATTTTTAAGTGTAGTTTGTTGGCATGAAGTACATTCACACTACTGTATAAGCATTACTTTTTGTCTAAACGAGAGGTTAGTATTTTATATGTAGTATTTTAAACATCTTTTTTTCATTTTATAATATATAAGTTAAAGATTGTTTATTCTCTGCATAATGGATGTACTGTCATTTATTTCCCTACTGATGGATATTTAGATTGGTTTCTAATCTTAACAATGATGTAATGAATAATTTTTAAATATAAATTACTTTGCTTTTGTGTAAGCCTACTTGGGGAACTAAGTTTTGGAAGTAGAATTCCTGAGTCAAAGGGTATGTGTATGTATAATTTTGTTTGCCACAGCAGTATTATATATACCTCCCCGGAGGTTGTATCAAAGAACAATCCAGCAGACTTGTCAATATAGCATATTACCAAAATTTGCCTTTGCTCTTCTGATAAGTGAAAAATTAGTGTATTAGTATAGCCATTTTGTAATTTTTTTTTTTTTTTGAGTTGGAGCCTCACTCTGTTGCCCAGGCTGGAGTGCAATGGCACACTCACGGCCAACCCAGTGTCGATCTGCTGGGCCCCTGTGATCCTTCAGCCTCAGCCTTCCAAGTGGCCGTAACTAGAGGCATGTGAGTCCATGCCTGGCTAACTTTTTTTTTTTTTTGAGTTGGAGTCTCACTCTGTCACCCAGACTGGAGTGCAGTGGCCGCTCCCGGCCACCGCAGCCTCCACCTGCTGGGCTCCGGCAATCCTTCCGCCTCAGCCTTCCAAGTAGCCGGAATTACAGGCACGCGCTACCACACCCGGATGATTTTTTGATTTATTATAGAGATGAGGTCTTGCTGCCCAGGAGGGTCTTGAACCCACGGGCTCAGGCAATCCACTCACCTCAGCCTCCCAAAGGCGGGGGATTACAGGCTAAGCCACCGAGACGGCTCTGGCTAACTTTTTATTTATTGTAGAGACAAGGTCTTGCCAAGTTGCCTGGGCTGGTCTCGAACCCGTGGGCTCTGGCAATCCACTCGCCTCTACCTCTCAAAGTCCTGGGATTATAGGCTGAGCCACTGATCCTGGCCCATTTTGTAATTTTTGTTTTTTTTGAGTTGGAGTCTTACTCTGTCGTCCAGACTGGAGTGCAGTGGCTGCTCCCTGCCGCTTCGACCTGCCGGGCTCCGGCGATCCTTCCGCCTCAGCCTTCCAAGTAGCCGGAATTACAGGCAGGCGCTACCATGCCCAGCTGATTTTTTTGTTTATTGTAGAGATGAGCTCTCGCTGCCCAGGCGGGTCTCGAACCCGCGGGCTCAGGCAATCCACTCACCTCAGCCTCCCATAGGCGCGGGATTACAGGCTGAGCCACCGAGCCCGGCCCCATTTTGTAATTTTTAAAACAGTTTTGAGATGGTGGTCTCACTCTGTCACCCAGACTGGAGTTCAGTCGTATAATCATGGTCCCCTGCAGTCTCGACCTCCTGAGCTCAAGCTATCCTCCCACCTCAGCTTCCCAAGTAGCTGGAGGCATGTGTCGCCATGCTCAGCTAATTTTTATTTTTATTTTTGTAGAGATGGCTTCCTGCTATCTTGCCCAGGCTAGTCTCTAGCTCTTGGCCTCAAGTGATCCTTGTACCTTGGTTTCCCAAAGTGCTGGGATTACAGGCGTGAACCAGCACACCTAGTCTGTAATTATCTTTTAATAAACTTCTAAAATTTTTGTAATTGTGGCATTTGAAAAATCCAGAAAGTCACAAAGAAAAAAAGAATTACCGAAAACTAACCACTGTTAATATTTGGAATATGCACATGCATATATATAAATTAAAATTATATTCTATAAACAGTTTTTGGGATGAGAATAACATTTTTAGGGTGAAGTAGTAAATGTTTTTTATAAAATACATATACTTTTATGCATTCATGCACTACAAAAAGGGGTAAAGAATTTATTGATATTTACCTACAATCCTAAAACCTAGAGATTTCAATGTGTATATATATTATTAGTCAAGTTTTATTTCACATTAATTTATATCAAGTTAGTTTACATTAATCGTTCAGTGGTTGATTTGAACTTTTTTTTTTTTTTTTGAGGTCTCACTCTGTTACCCAGGCCAGAGGGCAGTGGCATGAAACAGCCTCAACCTCCTGGGCTCTGGTGATCCTCCTACTTCAGCTTCTCAAGTAGCTGGGACTGTAGTCACACACCACCATACCCAGCAGATTTCTTTGTTTTTTTTGTAGAGATGAGATCTTGCTATGTTGCCCGGCTGGTCTCGAACTCTTGGGCTCAAGTGGATTCTCCTGCCTAGGCCTCGTTTGGTGCTGGGATTACAGGTGTGAGCCATCACGCCCGACTTTGAACATCTTTGTATTTAAGAATTAACATTTTTTCCTTTGACCTGTCTCTGTTTCTGTAGCCAGGCATGGCGGCACACGCCTGTAGTTCCAGCTACTTGGAAGGTTAAGGTGGGAGGACTGCCTAAGCCGAGCAGGTTGAGGCTGCAGTGGCCAAAGGTGTACGACTGCACCCCAGCCTGAGTGTCAGAGTGAGACTCTGACTCAGAAAATAGGTAAATAAGAATAACCAAAGGAGAATTGATAGCCCTATGATGTTGACTCTTACTGTCCAGGAATAAGGTGTACTGTTCCAATGACTTAAGTCTCTTTGTTCTTCAAATAGTATTTATTTGTTTATTTATTTATTTTTTGAGTCAGAGTCTCACTCTATTGCCCAGGCTGAGTGCAGTGGCATGCTCATGGCCACTGCCTCCTTGAACTGCTGGACTCAGGCCATCCTCCCATCTCAGCCTTCTAAGTAGCTGGAACTACAGGTGTGCGCCACCACGCCTGGCTAATTTTTTGATTTATTGTAGAGATGAGGTCTTGCCACATTGCCCAAGCTGGTTTCAGACTAGATTTTGCTAAGTTGCCCAGGCTGGTCTCCAACCCTTGGGCTCAGGCAATCCTCTCACTTTGGCCTCCCAAAGCACTGGGATTACAGGCATGAGCCACCATACCCAGCCTGAATCCTAGTTTTTAAAACACAAAGTCATAAATGAGACAGTCTTTCACTCCTAATAATTAGTCTGTTTTCTACTGTTAACTGCCTTTATTGTCACTTTACATTTCCTCTCTGAGTCTTGGTTTCTTCATTTATAAACTGAAAAGAAGAATCTGGAACAGATCTTACCTGAAGTTTTTCTTCCAGCTCTGCCCCTGTTGTTTCTGGTGTGATTAATTTCCTAGATGCCTTGTATCTGCCCAGGGGAAAGATGTCTTGATATTGAGACCTGTCTGACTCTAAATGGTTAAGGATTGTCTGAGCTTTGGATTTCTAATCCCTTGTGGCCAGGCTCATATGTCATCATCAAGGTCATGTCAGAAAGCTTCCAGGTCATGTCCACCTTCCAGGGCTGATCTGTTTGGTTGAGTGGTTAGAGGTATAGCGGCCTCATTTGGAATTGCTGGAAATGCCCTCATATCTCCTTGGGAGTCTTTAGTTGTAAGACTTTCTGTCCTCAGATTATCCTCGTGTCTCCCAGTGCGGCCTCATTGTTAACTCTCCTCCCTTTCCCTGTCTGACTCCTGGCCTTCTCTTCTCCCACTGCCCCCCAATCCTCAGGGAAGGAATTGGAGCCTACAGATGAAAAGAACTAGCTTTATAATTAGCTAGGCTTGTGTTTTGATCCACCTTTGTCTCTCGCTAGCTGTGCGATCTTTGATAAGGTTTAGAGAGAATAAATACAAAGTATGAGCACGTGATTACTCCAGGGAGGGCTTAGTGAATTGTCTTGTCCCATAGTAGGTAGTGATAGTAGCTTAATACGCAAAGTTGTGTGTTGAACTCTGTGAGAGAAGCTTTTATACATGACCCGTTGAATCCTTACAAACAGCCCCGGGGGAGGGAAGGAATATTACCATTTTGCATGTGGAGAAACTGAAGACCAGAGAGAAGTGATGTATGCAAAGACACACAGCTGATGAATATCTGAGCCATAATTCAAACTCACCTTTTTGTCACTCCAGGTTATAAGGATTTGAACAATTTTCACTGACCTCCATAGAGTGATCAGCAAAGTGCAAGCCTCTAGAAAATAGCCATTATTCTGAGATTAGCACTACTTAATAGATGTAAATGTTCTTGATCTAAGCTGTCCATTATAGTGGCCACTTGCCTCATGTGGCTATTAAGCACTTAAGCTGTGACTAATGAGACTGAGGAACTGAATTTTTAGCCTGTTAATTTCAGTGTATAGCCCCAAGTGGCTAGTTGGAGCCATTGACAGTGCGTTCCAGAAGCGAGACTGCAGCTCAGTTTCATGTTAGTTAGGAGAGAGTATGCCTTCCTCCCATCTCCTTCTGCCCTCCCCCACCCTTCCCTCTTATCCCCAAGCAGGCAGGTCTTATTTTTGGATGGAGGACAACTTCTGAGTTTAATTTTTGTTGCTTCTTTAATTCTAACAGTGTGAAGAGTGCCAGTGCTGGCAGCATGGGGTCTGCATGGGATTACTGGAAGAAAATGTGCCCGAGAAATACACCTGTTATGTTTGCCAAGATCCTCCAGGTAGAGATTTCTGGAGTCAGGGATACAACAGTATGTAGCTTTTTCCTAGGCACAGCTGGCTGTGAAACAACCTAAGTGTATGTGGTCTTGAGACTCATTTCTTCAGCATTAGCTAGACTCTGACTCCTCCTCGCCTCTGTTGCTGGCCTGAACTTAGCAGGAAGAGTGTGGAGGCCTGACCTGTGCTAGCACATTCCCTTTTCTTATTATGGTAAAAGACATGTGAGATCTAACCTCTTAACAAAATGTTTAAGTCTGCAGGACGGTATTGTTATCCATAAGGTAAATACTGTACAGCATATCTCTAGAACTTTCATCCTGCATGACTTTAGCTCTATGTATAGAACATTTCACAAATGTGAGTGTCATCCTTGTGCAGGAGCCATGCCTATCTTCTCTGGATTGTTCCAATCTCAGCATATGTGCTGCTGAAGTGGCACCTTTTTCTTTTCTTGTGAGCTCATGAGGTTAGGCATGTGGGTGTGTCCTTGGCTTTTGGGGACTGTTGGAGGGTTAGAAACCTGCCTCTGCTCCCTGTGGCAACATCTGTCTTCTGTGGCATCACTGCCACCTGGAAGGGAGATATGCCCCAAGAGAAAGGAGATGTTTGTGTAGAGCCTTTTGCCATCCTCAGCAGTGACTTAGGTTTTTAGCAGGGTTGGTTACTTCCATGACTACAGAGATCACCTGTGGCTCTTGAATGCTCCTTTCTAGAAGCATCCACCTTTTCTAGAAGAGGTAGATTATAAATCTGTGGTTCTTGTCTTGGTGTCAGTAGGATGGTGACATGATCTCCCATCACCAGTGGTGGGGTCCCACCCTCAGCTCCAGTCCCCGATTTCCTTACAGCTAAACAATGCTTGAGCGCCTCTTACTTGTTATTCCTTTTTGTCAAATGAGTTGGGCCTGGTAGGAGCTCTTACTCCCATTTTTGCTTATGAGGAAGAAATTGATGGCCAGAGGACACAAATGACTTTCCTAACCTCATAAAACAAATTGGAATTAGAACTGGCTTGCATGGCTAAATCTTTTGATTTTGCTGGTTGTATAGGGAGAAACTGGCCACCACATCCATTTTCAAGCAAGCAGGTCCCATTGGGCCTGATGACCCCTGTTGTGACCTTGTACTACATTAGTCCATAGAGAAGCATCTACCTCTGTTTGTCCCTTTGTCCCAAGGAAAGAATGTGGTCAGAAGATTAGACTGGTGAGCAAACATAGGCCCTGAAGGGAGATGACTGGCCCAAGATCACTCTACCAGTTGATTCCACACAGGTGATGAGAACCCATTGTCTCTGATCTTTGTCTTGTGAAACAGGTATTGCTACTCTGAATCCTGCTGTTATGGCTACTGTTTGCAGCAGCTACTGCTGAGCCACCCTTCCCCCCCATAATCCTGAGGGCTCCTTAAGGGCACCTTGTAAAAATATTCTTTATTTCCCATGTCTTTCTCTCCATATTTTCCTCTTTAGACATCACCCACACCATCTATATCAAATCCTGTGTAATTTCTGAACTTCTGCTTTAATTACCAAGTCTGTGAATAGACTCTTTCTTGAACTGAGTACTGAATTTTTGCCGCAGGGTTTGCATTTATAGACTGTTTAACTCTGCAATAGATTGGCCCAAAAGTTTGACAGGTTCATTTTTTAAAGGTTACTTTAAAATATTTTTAATAGAATCACTGTATATCTCTACCATGTGCATTGACAAAGCCAGAAAGAGCCCAAAGTTCTTGATAGGAATTACCTAGTTGTTTAAGGTTTTTTTAGCTACTGACAGGTGAACAGCAGTCTGTTTGGAAGCTTTTCCCTGGACCTTTAGAATAGGGAATGCTGCCATGTCACCGTGTGCTTATGTTTTCAGTCCTTCCTAAGCCCTGTAAGGATCGGGATCACTAAAGCATTCAGTTCCTCTGTTGTAACAAATGGGAAGCAGAGGTCCAGAGAAGGAAGGGAGGCCTGATCAGTTAGGTGGTCAGTGATGTATTTGCAGGGGGACTTGCAGCTTCTTTCTATTGTTTTGATAATTCTGTTCAAGATGCCTTTTGCCAGGCACTGGGGATAATACCACGAACAAGATGGTTCCCACTCTTCAGACTCTTAGCGGGGTTGGGGGTCAGAAACAGATGTTAAAGCAAGTTAAATAAATTAGAATGTGTTAGGTAGCAATGAATACTGTGAAGTGGACAAGTGACTGTAGAGGCCCTGATGAGGCTCTCAACTTTGGGGAGGCAGCTGAGGCCTCTCTGAGAAGGTAGTAAGGGAGTCAGCCCTGCAAAGGCCTTGGAAAACAGTGCTCCAGACAGGGGATGCCAGAGTAGAGAGCCTAAGACTGGAGAGTTTGATGTGTTCCAGAAACTGAAAGGAGGCCACCGTAAGGGTGTGGAGAGGAAGGCAGGAGGGAGCTTAAGTCCTATGGGTCTCATTAAGCCAGAATTAGGGCTTTGAGTTTTCTTTTGTGGGCAGTAGGAGGCAGTGGAAGGTTTCAAGTAGGGGAGAGAGAATCCAGGTTCCCAGCCCACTTTCAGGAAATCAGGAAGTGTGCATGCCTTCTTCACTACCTTATCCCTAGCACCTAGTATGGAGCCCAGCAGTATAGTAAGTACCAAGCAGATGAATAAGTGAACAGGATGAATATATAGATCCATTCTTCCAAGAGTTTGTGTGCAAACTGTTGATGAAACAGCTTGGGTTTCCTTCAGGCCATGTTTTGTTTTGTTTTGTTTTAAAGTTAAGAAAGCAGGATTTATTGAGAGGATAGAAAAGCTCCCAGAGCAGGAGGGCACTGGAGGGGCTTTGCCCCAGGCAATGTTTTAACCCTCTTGTCACTGCTTTAGGTCAGAGGCCTGGCTTCAAGTACTGGTATGACAAGGAGTGGCTGAGCAGGGGACACATGCATGGCTTGGCATTTCTAGAAGAGAACTACTCCCATCAGAATGCCAAGAAGATTGTGGCCACCCACCAGCTTCTTGGCGATGTTCAGAGAGTGATCGAGGTTCTGCATGGCCTGCAGCTCAAGATGAGCATCTTGCAGTAAGTGTGGTACTTATAGCTAGGGGGAGGAGTCTGGTTTTTCATAGCCTGGGAGAAGAATAAATTTGAGAAATTGGAAAGCCACAAAATCAATCTATTAGACTGATAACTTTGAGACCATTACTAAAAATTCTCAGATGATAAATATTCTTTTCAAATCAACTTTACTGTGGAATATTTTACATGTAATTAAGCTCATCTATTTTAGGAGTTCATTGAACTGGGCTCAGTGGCTCAGTTTGTAATCCCAGCACTTTAGGAGGCCAAGGTTAGTGGATTGCCTGAGACCGTGGGTTCGAGACCAGTCCAGGCAACTTGGTGAGACCTCATCTCTACAATAAATAAAAAATTAGCCAGGCATGGTAGTGCGTACCTGTAGTTCCAGTTACTTTGAAGGCTGAGGTGGATGGATCGCTGGAGCCCAGCAAGTCAATGTTGGGGTGGCGGTGAGCATGCCTCTGCACTCCAGCCTGGGCAACAGAGACTCCAACTCAAAAGAAAAAAAGAAGAGTTCATTGAATTATTGTATTTTATTTTTTTGAGTTGGAGCCTCACTCTGTCACCCAGGCTGGAGTGTAGTGGTACACTCACGGCCACTGCAGCCTTGACCTGCTGGTCACAGGCAATCCTTCTGCCTCAGCCTTCCAAGTAGCTGGAACTACAGGCATACGCTACCAGACCGGCTAACTTTTTTTATTTACTGTAGAGACAAGGTCTTGCCAAGTTGCCCAGGCTGGTCTCAAACCGCTGGTCTCAGGCAATCCTCTCACGTCTGCCTCCCAAAGCACTGGGATTACCGACTTGAACCACCACGCCTGGTCTTTTTTTAAATTTTAAGTTGAGGTCTCACTCTGTTGTCCAGGCTGGAGTGCAATAGCATCATCATGGCTTATTAGAACCTCGACCTCCTGGGCTAAAGGTAATCTTTCCACGTTAGCCTCCCAAGTAGCTGGGACTATAGGCTGTGCCATAGCGCCCAGCTAATTTTTAAATTTTTTTGTAAAGATGAGATCTTGCTATGTTGCCCAGGCTGGTCTTGAACTCTTGGGCTCAGGTGATCCTCCCACCTCGGCCTCCCGTAGTGCTAGGATTACAGGTGTGAGCTACCACACCTGGCCTCATTGAGATTTGATGTATGTGTGCACCCATGCAGTCATCACCAGAATCAAGGTATGGTGTGTATAGTTTGGTTTGATTTTTGTTTTGGTATACAGTTCTGAGTTTTTGAATTTGTTTTTAATTGTGGTAGAATACATATAATATAAAATTTATTATCTTAACCATTTTTAAGTATACAGTTCTGTACTGTTAAGTCACTTACAATCTCTAAAATTCTTTTCATCTTTCAAAACTGAAACTGTATACCTATTAAACAGTAATCTCCTCTCTCCTTCCCAGTCCCTGGCAATCACTATTCTACTTTATGACTCTATGCATTTGACTTCTCTATAGACCTTGTATAAGTGGAATCATATGATATTTGTCTTTTTGTGAATGACTTATTTCATTGTAATACCCTCAGGGTTCATTCATATTATAGTGTATGTCAGAATTTCTGTCCCCTTTAAGGCTGAATAATATTCTGTTGTACGTGTATATGCCACATTTTATTTATCTTTTTATCTTTCCTAAACATTTTTTTAAAAAGAAGCAGGTGTAGCTGGGCTCGGTGGCTCAGCCTGTAATCCCACGCCTTGGGAGGCTGAAGTGAGTGGATTACCTGAGCCTGCGGGTTCAAGACCCACCTGGGCAACTTGGTGAGACCTCATCTCTACAATAAATCAAAAAATTAGCCGGTGGTGGTAGCGCGCACCTGTAGTTCCAGCTACTTGGAAGTCTGAGGCGGAAGGATCGCCAGAGCCCAGCAGGTCGAGGCTGCGGTGGCCGGGAGCGGCCACTGCACTCCAGTCTGGGCGACAGAGTGAGACTCCGTCTCAAAAAAAAAAAGAAGCAGATGTCTCACTGTGTTGCCCAGGTTGTAGCACAGTGGCTATTCACTGGTGTGATCATAGTTCACTGCAGCCTCAAACTCCTGGGCTCAAGCAATCCTCCCACCTCAGCTAGCTCATCCTAAACAATCTTTTCATTTTTGAGTTGGAGTCTCACTCTGTTGCCCTGGTTGGAGTGCAGTGGCATGCTCACAGCTACCACAGTCTCAACCTGCTGGCCATCCTTCCACCTCAACCTTCCAAGTAGCTGGAACTACAGGCATGTGCCACCATACCTGGCTAATTTTTATTTTATTTTCATTTTAAATTTGGTGTATTATATTAATTTAACGTTTTTGGTTTTTATTGCATAGTTAATCTGTATTTTGAATCTCACCTCCCCATCATTTACAGTCCCATCCCATTCGGTTTTATCCTCCTAGTGTTATGCTGGATGCTAACTCTGAATACAAAAGGAAAACATTAGAGTGGTTTCGCAAAAAGTTAAAAATAAGACTATTATTTGATCCAGAAATCCCCCTTTTGGGTATATATATTCAAAAAGAAATAAAACTAGTATCTAAAAGCAGTATCTGCATTCTTACAGTCATTGCAGCATTATTTCCAATAGTCAAGATCTGGAAATAATCTAAATGTCCACCAATGAAAAAATCGATAAAAAATGCCACACACACACACACACAGCGGAAAACTGTTCAGAATAGTTTTTTAAAATAAGAAAATATTTTCGCTGGGCTTGGTGGCTCAGCCTATAATCCCGCGCCTTTGGGATGCTGAGGTGAGTGGATTGCCTGAACCCGTGGGTTCGAGACCCGCCTGGGCAGCGAGACCTCATCTCTACAATAAACCAAAAAATCAGCCAGGCGTAGTAGTGCATGCCTGTAATTCCGGCTACTCGGAAGGCTGAGGCGGAAAGATCACTGGAGCCCAGCAGGTCGAGGCTGCGGTGGCCGGGAGCGGCCACTGCACTCCAGTCTGGGTGACAGAGTGAGACTCCAACTCAAAAAAAAAAAAAAAAAAAAGAAAAAATATTTTCTTATTTGTGATAACATGGGTGAATCTGGAGGACATCATACTAAGTAAAAAATGAAAGAAAAAGCCAAACTTACAGATGCAAAGGGTAGAATGGTGATTGTCAGCAACTGGTGGAGAGGAGTAGGAATGGGAAGATATGCTTCAAATGTTCTCACTCATAAGTGGACCTTGAACAACTCCCATAATACTATAGCTAAAGGATTGACAGTAGCAGGAAACTATGGGGGGCGGGGGGGCGAGGAGTTGAGATTGACAGTAGTAGAAATCTGCTTGGGGAAGGGGGACACACCTCATTAAAAAGGGTACTTGTACAATGAATATTTGTATACCTAACCCTGAATTGTATCCCACAATTTTAAAATTAAAAAAAATTGTATGGTAAGATGTTTGATGATCTGAGATCTTACAACTTTTAAAAGTATACTAACAAAACATGGAAGTAAGCGCATGTTTATAAATATAAAACAGGATCTTGATTTTTTTTTTTTTTTTTGAGTTGGAGTCTCACTCGGTCGCCCAAACTGGAGTGCAGTGGCTGCTTCCGGCCACCGCGCCTCGACCTGCTGGGCTCCGGCAATCCTTCCGCCTCAGCCTTCCAAGTAGCCAGAATTACAGGCATGTGCTACCACGCCCGGCTGATTTTTTGATTTATTGTAGAGATGAGGTCTCGCTGCCCAGGCAGGTCTCGAACCCGCGGGCTCAGGCAATCCACTCACCTCAGCCTCCCAAAGGCGCGGGATTATAGGCTGAGCCACTGAGCCCGGCTGGATCTTGACTTTTTAAGCAATAAAAAAGTGAATTGATAGTTTTTTTGCAAAGTCAGTATTGTGTTTGATATATAAGTGAAAACAGGTCAAACTGTTTATGCTATGTTAACGTTCACTTAGAATAAATATAGTAGCGTATCAGATGTTCCATTTCTAGTGTAGGAAATAATAGAGCCATGGAAAATATATATGTGTGTGTGTTAAAAATATTGCTTTTATATATCTTGAATATTATCTCTCTCTAGAAATACCTGCATTCCCTGTTTTATATATTTCTTTTTTTTTTTTTTTTTTTGAGTTGGAGTCTCACTCTGTCGCCCAGACTGGAGTGCAGTGGCCGCTCCCGGCCACCGCAGCCTCAACCTGCTGGGCTCCGGTGATCCTTCCGCCTCAGCCTTCCAAGTAGCTGGAACTACAGGCGCACGCTACTACGTCCGGCTAATTTTTTGATTTATTGTAGAGATGAGGTCTCGCCAAGTTGCCCAGGCGGGTCGTTTTATATATTTCTATGATCATGAATTTGCTTTTAAAGTCAGAGTCAGTCATACTAAAATTTATTTTTTTATATGTTTATTGGCTACTTTTATGTATTCTTTAAAAAAGTGTGTTCATTTTCTTTGCTCACTTTTTAATGGGGTTATTTGTGCTTTTTTTGTCAATTAATTTAAGTTCCTTATAGAATCTAGGTATTAGCCCTTCTTCAGATGCATAATTTACAACAATTTTCTCCCATTCCATAGGTTGTTCATTCTGCTGAAGGTTTCTTTTTTTTTTTTTTTGAGTTGAAGTCTCACTCTGTCACCCAGACTGGAGTGCAGTGTCTGCTCCCGGCCACCGCAGCCTCGACCTGCTGGGCTCCGGCGATCCTTCTGCCTCAGCCTTCCAAGTACCTGGAACTACAGGCGCGCACTACCACCCCCGGCTAATTTTTGATTTATTGTAGAGATGAGGTCTCGCCAAGTTGTCCAGGCGGGTCTCGAACCCCCGGGCTCAGGCAATCCACTCATGTCAGCCTCCCAAAGGCGCGGGATTACAGGCTGAGCCACTGAGCCTGGCTTTAAAAAAAAAAATTTATTATAAGGATGTGGGGTACGTTTCAGGGTTAGGTATACAAACATTATTTTTTTTTTAATTACTGTAAAGACGAGGTCTCACCAAGTTGCCCAGACTAGTCTTGAACCCCTGGGCTCAGGCAATCCTCTTACCTCAGCCTCCCAAAGTGCTGGGAGGTGTGAGCCACCACACCCAAGCTAAATTTTCTTGATTAATAAATGAAGTAAAATCGAAAGCTTATGGAAGAGATAGTGTTGGCAATCTTACTCTCTGGCATAGTGGTTGCTCGATACGTATGTCTCTTGTTGGTTTGCTTATCCAGAAAGTTTTAGGCCTTTTGGAACTGGACTTCTGGGTTTTAGTGGCCAGGAGATTGAGGAGTGAAATTGAGTGTGAATTTTCTTTTGTGGCTGCGTTCTATACGTCAGATGACCCAAGTTCATGTAAGCGCTGATAAAGACATGTGGCTCTTATAGGAGTCTGCTAGCTTTTATAACCTGGTGAGACAGCTCTTCTTTCATGGTGTCCAGGTATGTAACCTGCACTAGAACCCAAGTTCCGGTTTCTATCATGTACTCGTCCTACACCTGTCTAACTGCCTCTCCGTGCAATACTGCATGGCCTTGTAAGCTTTCTTTTGGTGTTAGTATAGTCTGTGGCAGGGACTGCTTCTCGTCTATAAAAATCTCTCAGCTGGGCGCAGTGACTGACACTTGTAATCCCAGCACTTTGTGAGGTGGAGGCTAGAGGATTGCTTGAGCTCAGGGGTTCAAAACCAGCCTGAGCAACATGGCGAGACTTCATCTCTACAATAAATCAAAAAATTTCCCAGATGTTGTGGCACTTGCCTGTGGTTCCTGCTACTTGGAAGACTGAGGCAGAAGGATCACCTGAGTCCAGAGGTCAAGGTTGTGGTAGCCATGAGCATGCCACTGCACTCCAGCGTGAGTAACAGAGTGAGACTCCAACTAAAAAGATAAAATAAAATCTCTCAAGTTCTTTCATGAGCCTTCCCATAGGAGGTCATTTTAGTTAAGTTATAAACAGTGACATACTAGTGCCACAAGTGAGTTAAGACTTTGATAGGCCACCACTTGACAAGACTTCCTTTGTGCTGATGTTTCCCGGAAGAGCCTAGTATCAGGCAGAGTACAGCATCTGAGCCCTCAGATGGTAGGTTGAGAGTCTACTTTTTCTCTTACTCTCTGGTACACAAGTTCTGGTGTGACAAATGGTGGTTGAGCAGTGAATATTCAGCGAGGGTCTGTATAGGTTTGGGTATACTATAGCCTCCCCCCACCCCCCCAAAAGAGGCCTGAACAAAATGAAAGTTTCTTTCTCCCACAGTGTATGATTCAGGTTTGGGCAGGGGTCTAGGTCAGGTAGGTGACCTTCCTCTACAATCCATCCATGGACTTGGGGACATAGTTTTCTTCTGTCTTACGGCCCTGGCATTTTCTTGGAATTACCCTCATCTGCCTGCACCTTAGCTCTGCCCTAGCAGAGGCAGGGGAAGCTAGCCAGGTGGCCACATGTCCTTCTTAAACTCAGGAGTAGGGGCAAGGATGGGTATAAGAGGAGAAAGTGAGTGTATTAGTCTGTTTTGTGTTGCTATAAAGAAATACCTGAGGCTGGACAATTTATCAAGAGGTTTCTTGGCTTCTGGCTCTGCATGGTGCTGGCATCTGCTTGGCTTCTGGGGAGGCATCAGGAAGCTTTTATTCCAAATGGAAGACAAAGGGAACCAGCGTGTCACACGGCAAGAGTGAGAACAAGAGAGAGAAGGAGGTGCCAGACTCTTTTAAACAACCAGCTCTGAGTGAACTAACAGAGCGAGACCTCATTTGTTATCATGAAACAGTACCAAGTCATTCATGAGGTATCCATACCCCTGATCCTGCCACCTCTCACTAGGCCCCACCTCTAACACTGGGAATCACATGTCTGTGTGAGATTTGGACGGACCAGCCATCCAGACTTTATCAAGAAGGGAGATTGGATGCTGCGACAGTTAGCAGTCACTGTGACAGTATCTGTCACAATGAACGGAATCAAATAATAGCCCTGGATAGAATGCCAGAGACTAGATATTCCCTCACATTTTGTAAAATAAAAAAACTTTACTCCATATAAACCAACTGAGTTTGTTCTTAAAAGATACCAGCAAGCCAGGCTCGGTGGCTCAGCCTGTAATCCCACGCATTTGGGAGGCTGAGGTGAGTGGATTGCCTGAGCCCGGGGGTTCCAGACCCGCCTGGGAAACTTGGTGAGACCTCATCTCTACAATAAATCAAAAATTAGCTGGGCATGGTAGCGCATGCCTGTAGTTCTAGCTACTTGGAAGGCTGAGGCAGAAGGATCACCGGAGACCAGTAGATCGAGGCTGCGGTGGCCGGGAGCAGCCACTGCACTCCAGTCTGGGTGACAGAGTGAGACTCGAACTCAAAAAAAAAAAAAAGATACCAGCAATTAACCGAAGTAGGTGGAAAGTGGTCCATGCATGGCCTGGGGAACCCTCAGGTGATGCTCCTGATGGTAGACCTTCCTGTATTTTCTTTCATTTGAGGATTCTATCAGATGCTGCTCTCTTTCTTCTTATTGAAATAAAGTACTCCTGGCTCTGTTCCATGTTCTAGGGCCTAGTCCCTTCTGAATCCCAGTTTAGATCTGTTATCTTTGTACTAGAATTAAAATTGACTTTAATTTGGAAGAGAGCATATGGAGATCAATGAATGGAGAAAAAATCCTGAGAGCTTCCCAGCTGCTCATGTCTGTAATCCCAGAACTTTGGAAGGCCAAGGAGGACAAGGCGGAGACTTGCTTGAGGCCAGGAATTTGAGACCAACCTGGGCAACATAGCGAGACCCACATCTCTTAACACTTTGCACACGCCTATGTCCCTCTAAGGGGACATCAAATCCAGCAAACCACTTGAATGTTCCCTGCTAGGGGACATAAAGAGATTGTTGCTGATTATACACGACAAACTTATGCAAGAGCAAATTTTTCAAAGTGTATATCCTTGAAGTTTTCTATTCAAATTGCATGATAAAGCAAATAAAGAGATGGTATATATACTGAGATATGATCAATCAATGGAGAAGTGGTTTTCAAGAATCACAGGTGTGTCTTTCCACATCTCCGGACAACAGACTGGACAATAAATTACATATCATTAATGTGGGGGGAAGAAAACGAGACTGAATTGTCTGCTCAAATGGAAAAACACCAGGTGTTAGTTGGACATGATGGCGCCTGCCTGTAGTTCCAGCTACTTAGAGGATGAGGTGGAAGGATTGCCTGAATCCAGCAGGTTGAGGCTGCGGTGGCCGTGAGCATGCCACTGCCCTCCAACCTGGGTGACAGAGTGAGACTCCAACTCAAAAAGAAAAGAAAAGAAAAGAAAACACCAGGTGGAAGATGTAAAATAAATTACTATTGCACAGTATGTATCAATGAACCTGCAATGCATGTCATGACTGTTTTATACATTGCCATATGTTAGAAACATAAGGTGTAAAATTTTGCTTTTTTTCTCATAAGTTCCTCAGTATCTAAAATTCATTAGAAGCCAAATATTATTACAATAAAATAATTGGTTCCAACACTATAGTTTTTTTTGTTTTGTTTTGTTTTGTTTTTTTGAGTTGGAGTCTCACTCTGTCGCCCAGACTGGAGTGCAGTGGCCGCTCCCAGCCACTGCAGCCTCGACCTGCTGGGCTCCGGTGATCCTTCTGCCTCAGCTTTCCAAGTAGCCGGAATTACAGGCATGCGCTACCACGCCCAGCTAATTTTTTGATTTATTGTAGAGATGAGGTCTCGCTGCCCAGGAGGGTCTCGAACCCGCGGGCTCAGGCAATCCACTCACCTCAGTCTCCCAAAGGCGCGGGATTACAGGCTGAGCCACCGAGCCCGGCTAGTATTTTATATGAAGTGATTAATTTTTCACTATTTCATTAAAGAGTGCGGTCAGATTGCTGATAAGTGATCCACTAGATGTCTCTGAGTGCAAAGGTCTACTAATAATACAAATTTAAAAATAAATAACAGAAATATTCTGGGAAAGAGGGAGGCAGCCCTAGTATATCTGTGTACACATGGATAGTCCCAGCTCTCAGGGCTCAGGGTCTTCATTCTAAGAAATATTGTTTCCAAGTGACCTGATGAGTTTATTTTCAAAGGCAAATAATGAAACTGGAAGTAACTTCAAAGCATCTGTCATCATAAAATACGTGGCCTGGATGGCTATGCAGACCTTCTTCACAATTGACAGAACTTGCAAGGAAAGGCCAGGTCACCATCCTGGTGAGCAGTAGTAGCACTTTCAGTTCTTAGCTGGAAGGGAGGATGCAAAGACTTGAGAGATTTTTGTAAAGCGCAGGTCTATACTGTGGCTCGTGTGCTCCATGTTAACAGGTCTCAGATGACAATGGACTCTAAAGCCAATGACCCCTACTTCCTCCAGCAATCATACTTTCAGAGATGTGTCTCTGGTCCTGGATAGGGTTCTCCGACAGGTGCCCATAGTCATTTCCTCTCCTTTCCCAGGGAATAGGAGTGGTAGAGAAGAAGAATCGAGAAGGCATGTTTACAGGCCCTTGGGAGAAGAATTTTAGGTTCTGCAACATCACTGTATGCTTTCATGTTTATGACCAGTTCCACTTTTGCAGGCAGGCTTAGGTAATAGGCGGGGGGTTACCCATATGGGGAGTTGCTGGTGGGTTAAGCTGCTCACATGCAGTGTTCTCTGGAGGCTGGGAAGGCACTGTTGGCACTTTTACTGTGGGGTGATTCATCTTTGTGGGGGATTACCTGAGCGTTACGGGATGTTTAGTGCCCTTGTATTCTATGAACTAAATACTAAATGCTAGTAGGTGCCGAGTGCGGTGGCTCATGCCTGTAATCTCAGCACTTTGGGAGGTGGAAGCGAGAGGATTGTCTGAGTCCAGGGGTTCAAGCAACTTGGAGAGACCCCAACTCTACAGTAAATCAAAAATTTAGTCTGGCATGGTAGTGTGTGCCTGTGGTTCCAGCTACTTGGAAGGCTGAGGTGGAAGGATCACCTGAGCCTAGCAGTATGAGGCTGTGGTGGCCATGAGCATGCCACTGCACTCTAGCCTGGGCGACAGAGTGAAATTCCTACTCAAAAAATAAAATAAGATACAATGAAATGAAAGGAAAGGAAATGAAAAGGAAAAAATAGCCAGTAGGTAGCTCTCAGGCATTGTGATAACCGGAAAGACCCCACATGTTTCTAAACCTCTTTCTAAATAAACTAAATGCCAGTAGCTTATCTCTGTCCTCACACTTGTTTCCAGACACCCCCTGGGCACTGCCATCCACTGTAGACTACTGGTAGTGAGCCTTAAGTAAGAAGCACTATTTCTCTGTAGTTTCTTCCTCTCTTCCTTCCTTCTTTCTTCCTTTTGTTTAATGATCTAATGTTATAATGGAAGTTCTGGGTTGTAAAGTCAAAAGGTAAAAGTTTATCTAAATAATGACTTTTTAAACGTTTAAAGATAGATATTTCACACTAAAGAAATACATTTTATGTTGCTTACATATATAAAATAGAAACTAAGATTGCACAAAACGCCTAGTCTTACATAGAACAGTGCACTCTGATATTTTTTATTCTATTCTTTTTTCTTTTTTACAATTGATTATGATCTAATAATTTAATGGCTCTCTGTTGGGTTAAAATTCAAACAGTAAATTACACTAGGAAAATTCCAGAATTATCTATGGAGTTTTATGTGCACATACCTGTAAGGCATGCCTTTCAATAGATTCTCAGAGGAGTCTATGACCCTAAACAGGATAAAAATCTGTTATTTTATTTTATTTTTTAAAATTCGAGTCAGGGTCTCACTCTGTCACCCAAACTGGAGTGCAGTGGCACAATCACAACGCACTGCAGCTTTCAACTCTTGGGTTCAAGTGATCCTCCCTCCTCAAACTCCTGAGTAGCTAGAACTAAAGGCATACGCCACCATACTCAGTGAATTTTTTATTTTTGTAGAGATGAGGTCACACTATATTGCCCAGGCTGGTCTTGA
Source organism: Cephalopachus bancanus (assembly GCA_027257055.1). Taxonomy (NCBI): domain Eukaryota; kingdom Metazoa; phylum Chordata; class Mammalia; order Primates; family Tarsiidae; genus Cephalopachus; species Cephalopachus bancanus. The sequence continues at coordinate 945,288 of JAPVLO010000447.1, read as the reverse complement.
GCTCCTGGTCTAAAGTGATCCTTCTGCCTTGGCATATCACAGTGCTAGTGTGAGCCACTGCTATAATTATAGGTGTGACCTCTATTCTTTTCTTTAATAACAAACTTTCCTCTTTGGAATGATGAGAATAGAGTTTAGAAGAATTTTTAGAAACTTTACTATGAATGGCCTATGATTTTTTTTTTTATTCTCTGGGTTATCACTGCATTTTTGTAGTCAAGTGCCATTTCATGCCAGGATTATTGTGATTATTTACTAATAAGTTAAAATTATGTTTAGTAGTCATATTTGAAGAGCACTGTGCCACCCAAAAAGTACTGCCATTCGGATTAATTCACTTCATCTGTATAAGACTCAGTGGTTGATGGCAGATGATTAGCTCAGTTTGACAGACGAGGAAACAAGATTGAAGCTGGTTGAGTGAGTTGTCCCAGCTGTGCTGCTGATCGGTGGCGGAGCTGAAAGGCAGTCAGGTCTTCCAGCTAGAAGTCCAGTCCCTGTCACTGTGTGTGTCTGTGGTGGGAGCTCACTGAGAAGTGGTCTCCTAGGAGACCGAGGATCACATTCCCTCTTGCTTAGCAGATTGAAGTTTGTGGCCAGGTGGGAGCGACTCTCCCTTTTGTTGGGAATGTTTGGGCATTGAGAAGCCCCTGCAATGATGCCAGTTATTCCAAAGCCTTTTCCCTGTTTGCCCTTCCTACAGAAGCCGGGAGCATCCTGATCTGCAGCTGTGGTGCCAGCCTTGGAAACAGCACTCAGGGGAGGGGAGGTCTCATTCCAAACACATCCATGTCACGGACACCAGGAGTAAGGAGGAAACCCCAAGCTATAGAACTTTGAATGGGTCAATGGAGAAGCCCCGGCCCCTGCCTCTGCCCCTGCCCCAGTCTGTGGAGGAATCCTATATCACCAGTGAGCACTGCTACCAGAAACCCCGTGCCTATTACCCTGCTGTGGAGCAGAAGCTGGTGGTGGAGACGCGGGGTTCTGCCCTGGATGATGCGGTCAACCCCCTCCACGAGAATGGTGATGATTCTCTCTCCCCACGCCTGGGCTGGCCTCTAGACCAGGACAGAAGCAGGGGAGATAGTGACTCCAAACCCAGCTCCCCAAAGGTATGTTGTACTTGTACTTATTCTTCATTCAATGCTTGGATACTTTTAAGTTCTCCTCCTAGGGTTAAATGTTCTGTTATTAATAAAGCCGTATTTAAATTTGCTTATTATAGATGTTTAAAATGAATACAGGCTGGGCATGCCTGTAATCCCAGCACTTTAGGAGGCCAAGGTGAGAGGATTGCCTGAGCCCAGGGGTTCAAGACCCGCCTGGGCAACTTGGCAAGACTGCAATAATTCAAAAAATTAGCCAGGCATGATGGAGTATGTCTGTAGTTCCAGCTGCTTGGAAGGCTGAGGTGGAAGGATTGCCTGAGCCCTGCAGGTTGAGGCTACAGTAACCGAGATTGTGCCACTTCACTCCAGCCTGGGCAACAGAAGAAGACTACAAGTCAAAAAAATAAAAAAATAGCTGGGCTCAGTGGCTCAGCCTGCAATCCCGCGCTTTGGGAGGCTGAAGTGAGTGGATTGCCTGAGCCCGCGGGTTCGAGACCTGTCTGGGCAACTTGGCGAGACCTCATCTCTACAATAAATCAAAAAATTAGCTGGGCGTGGTAGCGCACACCTGTAGTTCCAGCTACTCAGAAGGCTGAGGCGGAAGGATCGCCAGAGCCCAGCAGGTCGAGGCTGCGGTGGCCAGTAGTGTGCCACTGCACTCCAGTCTGGGCAACAGAGTGAGGCTCCAATTAAAAAAAAAATAAAAATAAAAATAAATTAAAAATTATGTGATACGACATGACATAGAAATGTCAGGAGAGTCCACTTATGCCAAAGATCATTGGTTCCAAGAAACACCAAAAAATGACCTGGTCGGTGGGGGTGGAGAGTGAGCAGTAGCATGGAGAAAAGGGTCAGGAAAATTCAGGTTTTCTTCAGGGCACTTTACATTATAATTGCACCTAGGTATTCACTCTTAGTATGGGCAATCAATGAGTTTTGTTAGGCATAATCATCTTCAGTCCAACTGTATGGTAACTTTACTTTGACTTTTACCTTGGAAACTCCTTTGTAAGAAGGGTTCATTTTGTCAAAATATTTGCTGGTTTCATCAGTTTTTCCTGGAACCAGTCTCAGTTTTATTTACTCTTCTGGAGCCCCTTGTGGTCACCTCTTTGCCGATGTTTTCATCTTCAACTGTTCACTGGTTTTCTTGTACCTGTCCTCAGTTGTCAGTGAGGCTTTGTGTGATTTCAGAGCATCTCTGCCTTATCAGCCTTACTTCACAGACTTTTCTCCTGCAGGTTGCTGTCACCAGCCTTAGGTGTATTGCTGCCTGTTGCTGAGATGGAGCATCCTAGATTTTAAGCCTCTTCAGGGTGGGAATTGTGCTTCATTCATCCATGTGCCCTTGCCAGTGTCTTAACAGTGTTGACCAAGGGTGATAAGGAAACAGTCTTTTGAGACAGATTCAGTATCAGTTCCAGGCTAAACCCCTTACTGTGTGGTTCTGAGTGAGTGATCTCACCTCCCTAATCAGACTGTTTCCTCACCTGTAGGATAGGACCAGGGACTGTGTGCCCCTCAGTTACGATGGAATGTATTTGTGAACAGCCCCTGACACCTTGCTTTGCACATAGTAAGGACTGAGTAAATATTAGCTAGAATCTATTTTATTTCAAATGAGCCAGTGAAAGATTGAGATTCCAAACCCCAGAAAACGTTTGTGGCCCTGTGGACAAGGCAGATTCTTAGAGGAGTCTGGCACATAATTCAAAATCAGGAAGTAACTGGGACTAAGCAAGGCAGCCAGGGTTTAAACTCTTTTTCATGATGGTGAGTTGACACTCAGCTGGCATTGCTCTTATGTGTTTCATCCTGTTTCATCCTCACACACCTTCAAAGCTGTGTTCACTACCTCCACCTCCCCCTGGAGGGAACAGAGGCTTAGAGAGGCAAAGGAACCCATCCAGAGTCACAAATACAGCCAGAGACAGAGCTAAGACTTAAAGCCTGTGTGTGTGTGACTCCCACTTACTAACCCTTGTCTATACTAACTTGTTCTAGTCAGCTCTCAGGGCTCGGGAAGCCATTCTGTGAAACTACTTCAGGCCTAGGGCATTGGGCCAGTCAAAGGAAGCAGCTGTGGGCCCCTGGAGCCAGAGGTCTGGGCTGCCCTGAGTTGTTGGCACTAGTATTGGTAAGCTTCTGTCCAACTCCCAAGTGGGCAGGAAGAAAGGAAGATAGGGAATTGGAGTAAACTACAATTGGTTTTTTGGTTGCAAACCTTGACTGACTGGAAAAGGGGCCGGAGGCTATCTCTACTCAGTAACTTGCATGCTGCTGCATCCCCAGGTGAAGGACTATGTCTCCAAAAAGGCCCTACCAGAGGAAGCCCCTGCTCGGAAGCTGCTGGACAGAGGCGGAGAGGGGCTGTTGAGCTCCCAGCACCAGTGGCAGTTTAACCTGCTGACGCACGTGGAATCTCTTCAGGATGAAGTCACGCATCGGATGGACTCCATTGAGAAAGAGCTGGATGGTAAGGCTCTGTACTTGGCCCTGTGCCCACTGGCGTGCACTCTGAGCACCCCCCAGAGGAGCTGCTTTCTGAACCCCCCGACCTGGCTTTCCAGGGACAGCTGTATTCTTACCTTTTCTTCTTTTCAGCTTCACCCCAACTCTGTTCTTTCCTCAAGAGGGCTAAAAGCCTTACATTTAGTATTTACCGGGCAATTTGAAGGTCTACATGACATCAGGGGTCCTGCCTCACTTGCCCAGTCCCTCCTGCAAAGGCAGGCATGCAGGAAAAGAGCAACTGGCAACTCTGCTTACAGGAAATGTGTAATCTAAGCCAGTCTTTACAAACAAGATTCTGTGGGGAACTACAATTTTGACTTGAGTTTTTAGGATGTCTGAGGATTTAATCTGAAAACCGGGTCCAAAGAAGATGCTATTGCCTTCCCCATGGTCCTGGTTTGTTCTTTGGCCCAGCAGACCTAGATAGCCAGGTTTCCTCTCAGGAGCTCCACACACTCCTGTTAACCAAGCTCAGAGATTATCAAATGGCATAGACTCTTCTAGTCTGTGCCTTGCTGTTGTTCCTCCTGTGCATGCTCCTGGGCCACCACAGTATTGGGAGTCTTTGTTGGGCCTGGAACCAGATCCAGGTAGTTTAGGTGACCTTAAGAGGGACCTCTTAGCAATTGTGGGATCATCTTGCCAAAGACTGGCTTTTTGTGTGTGTGTGCTTGCTGAGCAGTCCCCTGATTGTTTTTGTCTTTTGAGTTGGAGTCTCACTGTGTCACCCATGCTGGAGTGCTGTGGCACCATCACATTCACCACAGCCCCTACATCCAGGGCTGAGACTTCTGTCTCAGTCTCCTGAGTAGCTAGGGCTACTAACGCAAACTACCATGTCCTGCTAATTCTTTGATTTTGTTTTTGTAGAGCTGAAGTCTCACTATGTTGCCCAGTCCAATCTTGAACTCCTGGGCTCAAGCAACCCTCCTGCCTCGGCCTCCTAAAGTGCTGGGATTACAGGTGTGAGCCACCATGCCCAGCCACAGAAAATTAATTTGGACTGTGTTGCTGTAAAGCATTTGAGCTTTGCCCCAGGAGTAATACTTTGTAGAGAGGGCACTGACTCAGCGTTGGCTGAAATGACCCTCCCATGAATGACCAGATGGGATAAGGTACTGAAACTCTTACTGGTGTTCTTGCAAGTCTAGTGTCTTATCTCTGAGTCTTATCTCTCTCTTCTGCTGACAGTGTTGGAGAGCTGGCTGGACTACAGTGGGGAACTGGAGCCCCCTGAGCCGTTAGCCAGGCTTCCACAGCTCAAGCATTGCATCAAGCAGCTGTTGACGGACCTGGGCAAGGTGCAGCAGATCGCCCTATGCTGCTCAACATAAAACTGGGCACCCAAAGCTAAAGGGGGCACAATCCTGGAGCACCTGCAGGAGGAGCTTCACATATTTAAATAAATAACCCTAGCATGCCGAATGCACGTGACCGACGGACTTCAGGGATCTGGGCAGGAGTGTATGGATGTTGGACACAGGCCATTTTGGCTGAGGCAGGGCACTCTGATCTCAAAGCCTACCAAGAAGGCAGCAAATAGACTCTTGTGATTCCCTTCTTCTGTGCGTATCGTTGAATGAAGAGTCTTTTTGCACAAACTTCACTTGAAATCGTGCCACTGATGATAAATGGAATGAGAGCCAAAAACATTTAGTTGGAAACAATTGTAAATTGAATTTGCAGTTTATTTAATGGACTTTTCTGTTGGATTGGGGCACATGCCAACCCTTTGGTTTCTGCCTGGCATGATGTTTGGGCAGCAGCCATCATTTTCGTTTTCTAGCTTCATGGGAATGTTGTGACCTCGCCATTCTGTGGAGGTCAGGAAGAAGCAGAACCTAGGCAGCCTTGCCTTCTCCTTAGGACTCTTCACTTTTCTCACCACATCTTCTGCATGACTTCATGGTACTGGGGACAAGTTTTATGTGCTTTCACCCCAGAGTGGGCTGGGTTATGGCTTTTGTAACAGAGGCCCTACCTCCATGGAGAAGCTAGAATCTTACTGTAATAAGAATCCAGAAAGAATTCCAAACAGAAACAGGCAGGGTCTGGGACCCAAAGGACAGCGTATTCGACCTTTCTTAGTATTGACAACTTCCCAGTTCTATTTAATGTCCAAAAATGTTTCCAAAATTTTGAACTCTTTCACTGTAAAGATTTGTTACAAAGAATGTGGTTTGGGGAATTACCATGTTTTATAATGTAAACAAACTTCAGATTCTACACATGCCACTTTTCTCCTTCCCTGAAGGGTATGTTCAGTAGTTGGCTTTTTCAGAATTGTTACTATAACACTTTACATTTCCTGTTTGTATTATTTTGTGAGATCAAGGTGATTATGCTGCTTAAGGTCGAGGTACAACCTATTTTCTTTGCAGGTTATGGTTCTACATGTAGTTGCTGTATTTTGTTTTGTTTCTCCTTACTAGGCAAAGTTAAAATGTTCCATGCTTTGAGGAGTGATCCATTTCACTACTTAAGTTTTCTTATTACTGAAGGCAAAATTCAAAGCACAGTTGTCCATTAACACAAGTTAATTATGGGTTTGTGAATCTGTAATGTTATATGCTGCAATATTTACTATGTAAACATGAAGTAGCCAGTATCTCAATAGTAATGACAGTATCTCCAGCAGCCTTTGAAATGGTTAGGCACAGGTCATTGTGGTCATTAATTCAGGCCTCTGTCCTAAGGTCTGTTTCAGGGAATGCACTGTCTAGTGATTTGTTCACCATTTGATATAAAATGAATTATAGGACAAGTATAAGTTGACCTGCTATTGCTTACCCATCAAGAGGGAATACATGTGGCTTTAACATCTGTAATAAAGATGACATAATTCCTGTAGAAAGGGCTATTTCTCACTGCTAACACCATTGTTTCTAGTGTGGGAAGAAATGCCCAAAAAGTGTGCATGACATCTGTTCAGACAGCTGCATTTTAAGAATTGTGTGATGCTTGTCTGAAGACAGAAAACAGGATGATTATCTATAGCCACAACTGTGAGGTATGATGATTGTTGTATTATTAGATTACTAATTTTTCTTTTCTAAAAATACATTGAGTATGTCACATCTGTGGAAGTTGTAACTTTTAAGGTAGTCAAATTCATGTCTTTTTCAAAGATGGAAGCAGAAACTGAATTACCCTAATTTTGTCAATTGTCCATTATTGGGCTTATTGTTTAGGTTATGTAAAGGAAATAATCCCTTTTCACTCATTGTGACTTTTGTGCTTAGGGAAGCAGGAAAGACTCCCCAAGTTCTCATAACCTCAGTGTCCTTCCCTAATTAAAAGCCATGTTGAGGGGCTCCATTCCCATATCCTGGGTCAAGTTGAGTTAACCCCAAGTTGCAGCACTGGAAACTGTTATTTACAAACATTGCTGTTACCATTTAGAAATATGTGCACTACCTAAGTTTTATCTTTTGAGAAAAACTATCCACCTATAAAAAATTACCTTGAAAAAACAGTTCTGGTTTGACTAATTGTTTTATTTCTTTAAGTGATAAGTGTATGCAAGGTGGATCCTTGATGAGCCTACATTGCACTGTGGATACATATCTATGTTTACGCGCTATTAGAACAGAAAGTGCTGTAGATAGAAATGTTGCTTTGAAGCAATATTTGAAAAACATGCAAACTTCTGTATCTGTATTTGGAAAAAATAAAACAGGTTTTTGTTGCTATGTTTCAGTCACATATTACTGAATTATAGTCATGTGCCATATAACGTTTCTGTCAGTATTGTCCTGCATATTCACGATGATCCCATAAGATCATGATGAAGCTGAAAAGTCCCCACTGTTTGGTGATGTCTTGATGGTCCTACTGCATAAACCTTTAGTTTTTAACAAAAGTTTTAAAAGTAAAAAAAGCAAACTTTACAACAGGAAAATGCTTATAGCATAAGTATAGAAAGAAAATAGATTAGTATAGTTGTGCAGTGTGTTTTAAGTGTTATAACAAAAGTCAAAACGTTAAAATTTAAAAGTTTATAAAAGTTACAGTAAACTAAGGCTTATTTTTTAAAGTAAACTCAAGTGTAGCCTAAATGTAGTGTTTATAGTCGAGTAGTGTAAAGTCCTAGGCCTTCACATTCAGTTATCACTTACTGACTCACCCAGAGCGACTTCCAGTCCTGTAAACTCCATTCATATAAGTGCCCATACAGATGTACCTTTTTTTTTTTTTTTTGAGTCGGAGTCTCACTCTGTCACCCAGACTGGAGTGCAAGTGTCTGCTCCCGGCCACTGCAGCCTCGACCTGCTGGGCTCCAGCATCCTTCCGCCTCAGCCTTCCAAGTAGCCGGAACTACAGGCACGCGCTACCACGCCCGGCTAGTTTTTTTTTTTATTGTAGAGATGAGGTCTCGCCAAGTTGCCTAGGCGAGTCTCGAACCCGCGGGCTCAGGCAATTCACTCACCTCGGCCTCCCAAAGCGCGGGATTACAGGCTGAGCCACCAAGCCCGGCTTGATGTGCCGTTTTTAAAATCTTCTTTTCTTCTCTTCTGATACCTTTGGTATATCTTTTATACTGTATTTTACATTTAGATACACAAATACCATTGTTATAATTGCCTGCTGTATTCAGTACAGTAACACACTGTACAACTTTGTAGCCTAGAAGCGATAGGCTATACCACATAGCCTAAGTGGGTAGTATGCTGTACCATCTAGATTTGGGTAATTACACTCTGAGGTTCACACAATGACAAAATTGCCTAACACATCTCTCAAAACATGTCCCTATCATTAAGCAGTGCATGACTGCTTCAAGTTCTTCATTCAACTTTTACTATGTATTAATCTTTCCCAAACATCACCTTTAAAAGGAGGTCTGCTTTTTTACCTACCTTCAGAGCTATCTTTTGCAGGGAGGCAGGTGCAAACTCTAACAAGAAAGGATGCAAAAATACTTTCGAATGTGTCTTTAATATCCAGAAGCAAAATGCCCCACACCAACTTCCACCTCATTCTGGCTCATGCTTTGTGGTGTGAGCTACAGGCGTTTTAGATTTTGATTGTTCAAAGCAGTGCAAGAAGACAGGTTTGGCCTTCCTTATATTAATAGATGGCACTCGCTGCAGTAGGGCCTTTCTGGGACCAATCCAAGCTGCTCATAGACCCCACTAGCTCCTCCCTGGCAGAAGCCTTTAAGAACAGAGCAGGCTTAAGATTTAATAGCAGGTCATCCCCATTACTTGCCAAATTCTAAGCAAGTATGCTATTTAAAAAGCAAAAAGCAGACAACAAAACGAGTAGCATCAGGTAAAGTCAATTCACACAATTCTTAAATCCTACCAGAGACCTGAAGTTTGGCAAGGAAGTGAGCAAGGCTGGAGGCACAAACCACGGCTCACAAGAACTAGTCTATCTGCAAGAATGTGCTGTGAAACGTCACATTAAAATAGGACAGAGGGTGGGGCAAGTCGGTGACTATTGGTATAGAGGTAGCCGCTTAGACCAGCATTTAATAGTGCCAGCTGTTTTGCCTGCAGGAAACCCAAGCGGGTTCTTGGGTGCCTGAAAGAAAAACTGCTCGGATGTGGTGAAGGGCTGGCCCAGGCCATATCTTTTTTTTTTTTTTTTTTTGAGTCAGGGTCTCACTCTACCGCCCAGACTGAAGTGCAGTGGCACAATCACGGCTCGCCGCAGCCTCGACCTCTTGAACTCGGGCGATCCTCCCGCCTCAGCCTCCCCAGTGCTGGAACTACAGGCCCGCGCCACCACGCCCGGCTAATTTTTAAATTTTTTGTAGAGACGAGGTCTTGCTATGTTGGCCAGGCTGGTCTTGAACTCCTGGGCTCAAGCAATTTTCCCACCTCGGCCTCCCAAGTGCTGGGACACATGCGTGAGCCACCGCGCCCAACCCCAGGTCCGTATATCTAAGGCGCCCACAACAGCCAACTAAGGCCCAGGGAATAGGAAACAAAGGACTCCCAACTTCGTTTCGCCATCAGCCAGAAATGAGGTGGGAAGTAGGCTCGGCAAAATAAACCCAATAAAGGACGAACGAAAGAGACACACCAGACCACAGGAGCTGCCAAAACTTGTTTTCATTAACACGGGGTGGGATGCCAGGCTCAGGCCCCGGACCCGATCGTGCCCAGTCCAGAGCGCCCGGTCCGGGGAGCCGCTCATCCAGTGATGCGCACGTCAGAGCGGCGGCGGAGCCGCCGGGCCCGCGCCGCCTCGGGCAGGATGGCGAGCAGCTGCTCCTGCACCAGCATCTCCACGATCTGCTCCTTGGTGCGGATGTCGGGCCGCAGCCACTGGCGGGAGAGCTCCCGCAGCTGCCGGAACGCCTCGCGGGGACCCGCCGCGTCCTGGTAGCGGAACTGCCGGAAACGCTGGCGGAACGTCTCGGGGCCAGGCCGTGAGCCGCCGGGGACCGGAGGGGGGCGTGCCGCAGCTTCGGCCTGAGGTGCGGGGCCCAGGGGTGCGGGCCCAGGAGGTAGCTCCTGCGCTGCGGAGGCCGCCGCCGGAGGCCTGGGAATCGCTTCAGGGACCGCGGCGTCGGAGCCCGAGGGCTCGGGGGCGGGCGGCAAGGCCTCCAGGAACGCAGAGCGACCCTGAGGTGGGCCGGCTCCCTCCGCTCTTTCCGGCGGCGGTGTCGTCGGGTTTTCGGCGGCCGTCAGGCTCGGTTCCATCGCCGCCATGGCTCCGGCGTCACTCTTTGTCTGGCACCGCAGACTCGGCACTGCGTCTGCGCCTGGGCGGGGTGAAGGAGGAGACCCTTCCCGCTCGAGGGTCTAGTCCGTTACAACCCTTGCGGGGTGCAGAAACGAGGCGGCTGCGAGCACGTAGCTCACTTGCACCAGCCGGACGCCGGGGCAGCCGGAAGCGGAAGTCCTTGAGTGCTTCTTTACGGTAGGTCGCGCGCGAGCACCGGAAGCCGGACCCAGTATCCGGGCGGCGGCGCCACCCCGCGTTCGCGCGTTGTGTGCCGAAGGCCGACGTAAATTGCGGAGGGCCCCTCTGGTGGTGGTCCGCACAGTCTCGCCGAGAAGGCGGACGCGAATTTCGAAGACGACTTCGCGTCGGGGGCCCTAGCCGAGTGACACGTGGGCATGCAGGAGGCGCGTCTCCTTGCTGGACTCTGGCTAGGGTCAGCCCGGACAGCCCCTCGGTCACGATCGACTGGCGCTTGGCAGTGACCGGGAAAGGGCCGCGGGCGTGGGGAGGGGCGAAGGGACGGTGCAGGAGGTCCTCCCGCTTGGAGAAGGGCAATAGCGCCCGCCTGACCTCGAGGATGACAAAAGCCACGGGTGCGAGGTCCTCACGCTGCCCACCACAGAGCAGGTGCTCGGGAACCTTGGGCCACTATTCTGCCGTGTCCTCCGAAGCCCGGGGGATAGCGGGCCTGTGGATTCTGCTTTTGACTCATTATTAAATGAGCTGTAAACACATTGCCCTGCATGGCGGCCACTAGCCACATGTGCTTACTGAACCCTTGGGGCGCAGTTAGTCTCCATTGGGACTTGCCGTAATGTAAAATACGTGTGGATTGAGCACGAAAAATAATGTAGAATACCTCAATTTTTTATGTCGGTTACATGTTGGAATATGCTTTGCATGTATTGGGTCAAATAAAATACTAAAATTAATTTAATCTGTGTCTGTACTTTTAAAACGTGGTCACTAAAACAATTAAATGACTTGTATGGTTTACATTATATTTCTGTTAACCAGCGCTGGTCTAGAGTATTGGAGTCAGGCTGTGTTGGTGGAGACCCCTTTGCAGGGTTTATTTGCCTCACCACCTCTGGCGGTACTAGCACCTGCCTCAGAGTTGTTGGGAAGATTAAGTAAGTAAAGCCCCTGGAAAGAAAGGGCTTTGCAAATGTTGGCTGTTGTTTTCATTAGGTAAATTGTTTGCTATCATCAAGCTACAGTTTTCTTACCTGTGAAATGTGGATGTAATAGAACTTACCTACTAGAGGGTACTGTAAGATGATGTAAGATGATGTAGAAGCAGGTGGCTGTGACAGCCCCTGAGTAAATGGTATTATGTTCTGACAGCTGACTCAAGATTTTGATCCCCATTTCACAGGAAAACTGAGCCCCAGAGAGGGACAGGGACCTCACATGAAATGTTTTGTTTGGCCGTTGCAGTCCCTTTGAGCTCAGTGCAGGATGCATGAACTTGCTTAACAGCCATTAACACCACTAGCCCTGAGATAGAGCTTGCCCCTCCCACAGGATGTCCTCTGGATGGATACGAGTGGATCTCTTGGAACAGTTTCCATGGCCTAAAAACCTTGAAAGTTATCCCAGCCGGGCTTGGTGGCTCAGCCTGTAATCCCGCGCCTTTGGGAGGCTGAGGTGAGTGGATTGCCTGAGCCCGCGGGTTCGAGACCCGCCTGGGCAGCGAGACCTCATCTCTACAATAAATAAAAAAAAATCAGCTGGGCGTGGTAGCACGCGCCTGTAATTCCGGCTACTCAGAAGGCTGAGGTGGAAGGATCGCCGGAGACCAGCAGGTCGAGGCTGCGGTGGCTGGGAGCGGCCACTGCACTCCAGTCTGGGAGACAGAGTGAGACTCCAACTCAAAAAAAAAAAAAAAGAAAGTCATCCCGATGGGTCCTTAATTTTTTTTTAGTGCTGACATGTAAAACTGGGAGATTTCACATGCAAATCTGGTCTTCTAGAGTCGCACATTACCATGCCCCGCTTTTTTTTTGATTTATTGTAGAGATGAGTTGCCCAAGGCTGATCTTGAATCCCTGAACTCAGGCAATCCTCTTACCTCAGCTTTCCAAAGTGCTGGGATTACAGGCTGGAGCCACTGCACCGAGCCTGTATACTTCTTTTTAAAAGCTTTTTGTCTGGAAAATTAATTCATCTCATAGAAAATTGCAAAAATAGTACAAAGTGGTCTCATGTAAACTTCATTGCGCTTTCCCCAGTAGTAACATCTTGCATGGCTGTAGTGCAATAGCAAAGCCAGGGGAAATTGACATTGGTGCAGTCCACACACCGTGTTCACATTTTTCCAGCTTTATGTGCACTCACTTGTGTGTATGTGTGTGTGTAGGTCTTTACAGTTTTATCACATGTAGATTCATGCAGCCATTACCACAATATCTAGAACTGTTTGATGGCCACAAAGTTCACTTGTGCTATTTCTTTATCTATTTATCTCCCTTTTCCCCGTTCCTAACCACAGGTAGCCCTTAATCTGTTTATCTAATAATTTTGTCATTTCAAAAATGTTTTATGAATGGAGTCGTACAGTATGTAACCTTTTGGGACTGGCTTTTTTCACTCAGCATAATTTCCTGGAGATTCATCCAGGTTGTTGTGTGTGTCAACAGTTTGGTTCCTGGCTAGGCACAGTAAATTCACACCTGTAATCCCAGTGCTTTAGGAGGCTGAGGTGGGAGGATTCACTTGAGATCAAGATTTTGAGACCAGCCTGGACAACAGAGTGAGACCCTGTCCCTTCAAAAAATAAAAAAAAATTAGCCAGGCGTGTTGGCATGTGCTTGTTGTCCTAGCTTCTTGGAAGGCTTAGGTGGGAGGATTCCTTACGCCCAGGAGGTTGAAGCTGCAGTGAGGTATGATTGCACCACTGCACTCTAGCCAGGGTGACGGATCAAGACCCTGTTTAAAAAAAAAAAAGTTTGTTCTTTTTTATTGACATACTACAGTTTTTGTTGTTTTTTTTTTTTTTAATGTACTACAGTTTATTTAACCATGCACCCATTGAAGGACATTTGGGTTGTTTCCACCTTTGGGCTATTATAAATTCAACTACTATGAATTATTTTATGATATGGCTTTAGGTAATCATTTATCTGTCTGAGCCTGCAGACAGTAACTACCACACAGGATGGCTATGAATAGTTAATGAGGAAATATATGTAAGGGAACTGTTACGGGGTCTGGCATGAGGTATGTACTTGGTAACTTTTTTGTGTGTGTGTGTGTTGGAGTTTCACTTCGTTGCCTAGGCTGGAGTGCAATGGTATGCTCATGGCCACCGCAGCCTTGACCTGCTGGGCTCAGGCGATCCTTCCGCTTCAGCTTTCCAAGTAGCTGGAAACACAGGCACACACCAACACGTCTGGCTAATGTTTTGATTTATTGTAGAGATAAGGTCTTGCCAAGTTGCCTAGGCTGGTCTCAAACCTGTGAGCTCAGGCAATCATCTCACCTTGGCCTCCCAAAGTGCTGGGATTATAGGTTTGAGCCACTGCGCCTGGCCTTTCTTAGTAACTTTTAAAAACAGTGATAGTTAGGAAGAGAGAGTTTACTTGAATATGTAAGTTCTTGTATGCAGTATTTTTTAAAGTGACAGCCTTTTAAAAATTATTTAATTATTATTTTCTTTCTCCCCCTTTTTTCCATTTAATTATTATTAACCATTCTTGAGCATCTGTGTATACGTGACACCTTATTTACAGGTGAGAAATTAGTCTAGAGAGATTAATTGACTCACCCAGGTTCAACCAACACAGGGCAGGAATGGGATTCAAACCCAGGTTTAACCTAGAGACAGCAGGAGGCATGGAAGGACTTACATAGGGGAGGCAGTGATCGGGGCTATGTTTTAGGAGACTCAGTCTTGATGCACTGTAAAGAATATTGCTTTATTGATGAATACTTTGTATTATTTATTTTTTTTTTTTGGAGTCTCACTCTTGCCCAGGTTGGAGTGCAGTGGCATGCTCATGGCCACTACCGTGTCGACCTACTGGATTCAGGTGATCCTTCCACTTCAGACTTCCAGATAGTTGGAACTACAGGCGCACACCACCACATCTGGTTAATTTTTTGATTTAGTGTGGACACAAGGTGTCACCATGTTGCCCAGACAAGTTTCAAAACCCTGGGCTCAGGCAGTCCTCTCACTTCAGCCTCTCAAAGTGCTGGTATCACAGGCATGAGCATAGCACCCAGATTATTTTTTATTTATGTAATTACTAAAATAATTGGCAACCATCTAGTGCTTAAAGCTCTTACCATATTTTGAATTATATGTATCTGTTGCTATCAAATCGATTTGATTTCTGAGTTTGAAAAGCAAGAGTTCTGATGGCAAGAGTTTGGATGGTCAGAGATACCTGTACTTCCCAAAACTATAATCCCAAAGGAGAACTGATTGAAATATTTTGCTCTGTTGCCACCATTCTTCTATAGAGATACGTGCGATTCATAGAACCTTAGGATAGTCAGCATCTTTACTTCACAGACAGGAAGCTAGTTCAGAACGTAGAAGCACCAGCCAGGGTGGAACCCAGGCCCAGCAGTGAATGAAAGTGCTGGTGCTCCGCGTCGTATCCAGCGTTGAGTGGTGTCATATGTCAACAAGCCATTCTAATAAGCGTTTAGTGGTGTCTCACTGTGATTGTCAGTGAAAGTTTCGTAATAACAAATGTCATGAGCATATTTCATAGGCTTATTTGCCATCCCTGTATCTTCTTTGGCAAAGTGTTCAAAACCTGTGTACATTTTTTATTGTTGTTCTCTTATTGTTGAGGGTTTTTGTTTTGACTTATCCTAACACAGTTTTTAGAAACATTGTGGTCAAATATACATAGCAAAAAATTTACCATTTTAACTATTTGTAAGTGTATAGTTCAGCAGCATTAAAAGTACCTTCACATTGTCCTGCAACCATCACTACCACTTGACCACAGAACTTTTTCATTGTCCTAAAATGAAACTCTGTGTCCATTAAACAGTAACGCGTTATCTCCCCTCTTTCTAGGCCTTGGGAACCACTGTTCCACCTTCTGTCTCTTTGAATTTGACTATTCTAGGTCCTTCATAGTGCAAACATCGATTTGTCCTTTTGTATTTGGTTTATTTCACAGCATAACGTCTTCATGGTTCATCCATGCTGTAGCATGTTTCAGAACCTCATTTCTTTCTAATGTTCATATATATGAACATTAAGGCTGAATCTCTGTATAACACAAATACACACACACACCCCTCATTTTGTTTATTTATGCATCTGTCATTGACATTTTAATTGTTTCTACATTGTGGCTTCTGTAGATAATGGTGCTATGAACGTTGGTGCACAGATCTCCGCTCAAGTCCCTGTTATCTTTTTTTTTTTTTTTTTTTAATTTGGAGTCTCACTCTGTCCCCCAGGCTGGAGTGTAGTGGCACACTCACAGCCACCCCAGCGTCGGCCTGCTGGGCTCAGGTGATCCTTCCACCACAGCCTTCCAAGTAGCCAGAACTACAGGCGTGCGCTACCATGCCCAGCTACATTTTCTTTTTTTGCTGTAGAGATGAGGTCTCACCAAGTTGCACAGCTGGTCTCGAACCCATGGGCTTGGGAAATCCTCTCACCTCAGTCTCCCAAAGTGCTGGGATTATAGGCTGAGCCACCGAGCCCAGCCAAGTCCCTGTTTTCAATTCTTTTGGATCATGTAGTAATTTTATAATGAATTTTTTGAGGACCAGCCATACTCTTTTCCACTGTGGCTCCACCATTTTGTGTTCCCACCAGCAATGCACAATTTCTCTACGTTTTCCCACACTTGCTATTTTTCTTTTTTTTTTTTTGAGTTGGAGTCTCACTTGGTCGCCCAGACTGGAGTGCAGTGGCCGCTCCCGGCCACCGCAGCCTCGACCGGCTGGGCTCCGGCGATCCTTCCGCCTCAGCCTTCCGAGTAGCTGGAATTACAGGCACACACTACCACGCCCAGCTGATTTTTTGATTTATTGTAGAGATGAGGTCTCGCTGCCCAGGCGGGTCTCGAACCCGCGGGTTCAGGCAATCCACTCACCTCAGCCTCCCAAAGGCGCGGGATTACAGGCTGAGCCACCGAGCCCGGCTTATTTTTCATATTTTTAATGTAATTTTTAAAATACTTTTTGAGTCGGGGTCTCACTCTGTTGCCCAAGTACAATGGGATGATCTTGGGCTCAGGAGAGCCTTCAACTTCAGCCTTCAAAGTAGCTGGGACTACAGGCCTGCGCCATCATGCCAGGTGATTTTTAAAAAATTTTTTTAACTTTTGTTTTATTTATTTAATTATTTTTTGAAAGCAGGATTTATTAAGAGGACAGAAAAGCTCCCACAGTGGGACGGGACCCAAAGGGGTTGCCCAAATTTTTTATTTTTTGTAGAGACAAGGTCTCTCTATCTTGCCTAGTCTGGTCTTGAACTCCTTGGCTCAATCGATCCCGCCTCAGCCTTCCAAAGTGCTGAGATTACAGATATGAGCCACAGTGTCCAGTTAATGTGAAATATTAAATAGAAATTTTAAGATAAGTACCAATGGGACAAGAAATTCCAATTTTTAACAGATTTATTAATCCTATTATTTCAGTTACACACACAACACTCAATTACACGTTTCAGGGTGCCAGCTGGGATTGTGGTGAAGGAGAAGTATGTTCAGCCAAGGAGTCGGTTCAGATAAAAAAGCCCCCATAAACTGGGCTCGGTGGCTCAGCCTGTTATCCCACGCCTTTGGGAGGCTGAGGTGAGTAGATTGCCTGAGTCCACGGGCTCGAGACTCGCCTGGGCAACTTGGCGAGACCTCATCTCTACAATAAATAAAAAATTAGCCAGGCATGGTAGCGCGCGCCTGTAGTTCCAGCTACTTGGAAGGCTGAGGCAGAAGGATCGCCAGAGCCCAGCAGATTGAGGCTGCGGTGGCTAGGAGCGGCCACTGCCCTCCAGTCTGGGCGACAGAATGAGACTCCAACTCAAAAAAATAAAAATAAAAAGCCCCCATAACATTCTATTTCTGCTTTTTTTTTTAAAACCAAGTCTCTGGTTTCTCTACTGATTTTATTAACTTCTTTATGATAGCCTATTTTGTCAAGTATTTTTTATCTTGGGTTGAAGATCTGTTTTATTTTATTTATTTACTTTTTTAGAGACAGGGTCTCACTCTGTCACCTAGGCTGGAGTGCAGTGGCGTGACCATAGCTCTCTGCAGCCTTGAACGCCTAAGCTCACACAATCCTCCCACTGCCTCAGCCTCCCTAGGCTACTGGCGGGTGCACCATCATGCCTGGCTAATTTAAAAAAATATATTTTTGGAGATGGGGGGGTCTTGCTATTTTGCCCAGGCTATTCTTGAACTTCTGGCCTCAAGAAGTTCTCCTGCTTCAGCCTCCCAAAGTGCTGGAATTGCAAATGTGAGCCATCAGGCCCAACCTATTTTTTTATGTTTTGATGAGCTGAAGATGGCTGGTCTATGTGCTCAACCTAGCTGGACTATGTAATTGACTTAGTTACTAATCATTATTGTTCCTAATGAGCTCATGTACATTTAGGGGCTGAGATCAAACTTTTGCCCTTTCTCCTTGTGCTGGTTTCTATTCCATTTCAAGTCTCCTGGTTCTCAATTTTTTGTGAACCTGAGTTTACTGTGGTGCTGTGCCAGTAGCTTTGCACTCTTTATTGCACTGTGTTGATTTTTGTTTTATTCTTTTAAAATGCATCCATTCAGGCTGGGTGCGGTGGCTCACGCCTGTAATAACAGCACTTTGGGAGATGGAGGCCAGAGGATTGCCTGAGCCCAGGGGTTTGAGATCAGCCTGGAAAACTTGGCGAGACCTGGTCTCTACAATAAATCAAAAAATTAGCCAGATGTGGTGGCGCATACTTGTGGTTCCAGCTACTTGGAAGTCTGAGGCAGAAGGATCACCTGGGCCCAGCAAGTAGAGGGTGCGGTGGCTGTTGAGTATGCCACTGCACTCCTGCCTGGATAGTGAGACTCCTACTAAAAAAAAAAAAAAAAAAGTATCCATTCATTTTGAATAGGACACAAACACACACACAGTATATATAATACAAAAGTCAAAAGAGTAACATTTCGTCGTTTCAGTATCTAATCTTGGACTATTATTGCTAGTGCCTTTATATCTTTAAATATGCTTACACATCTGTTTCTTGGTAACTCCATTTTGGAAGGTGCCTGAAGACTTACAGTTGTAAAAACGGAAGAAATCCACATACTTACACTGTCCCCCGCGTTTTCTTCTTCTACACCGCCACACCTTATTTCTTGGCTCTTATAAAGCATTCATTTCCAACTCCTCCGCTTGCTTTTTGCAGTCTCACCCTCTGTTTTCAGCAAGACTAGAATAGACACTTTTGATGTTTCTGAAATGACCTTCACTTCTGGGATGGTAACTTTTTTTTTTTTTGAGTTGGAGTCTCACTCTGTCGCCCAGGCTGGAGTGCAGTGGCCGCTCCCGGCCACCGCAGCCTGGACCTGCTGGGCTCCGGCGATCCTTCCGCCTCGGCCTTCCGAGTAGCCGGAATTACAGGCGCGCGCTCCCACGCCCGGCTGATTTTTTGATTTTGTTGTAGAGATGAGGTCTTGCCTGCCCAGGCGGGTCTCGATGGTTACTTTTTAATGACTTCCTTCCTGAGCTCAGCCGGAGTCTCAGTCCTCTCTGCTGGCTGTCTCAGCAGCTCTTCCTTGAACTGTTGCATCCTCGTTTTGATCTCCTGTTTTAAAATTCATTAAGCCCTTTGAGCTCTTTGTTGTTCATGATTACCATCTGTTTCATATTAGGTTTTTGTGTGCGTGTGTGTGAGTGTCTTTCATCTGCTATGTGTTTTTCTTGCTCCCTGCCTCCCTCTCCTGCTTGCTTTGTCATATGCTTGTATCTGGTGCTGTTGTTTTTTAACTTTAACTCCGTTAGACGAAGCGAGCTCTTCCTGGACCAGTTACTTGCTGGGGCTGTGTGTGGAGATCCGCCTGGATTAGAGTTCCAGGCTGGCAGGAAGTCTCCGGCTTCACAGGGAAGCTCTTCGTGACGGGTTTGCGTGGGTGCGTGAACTGCTCCGGCCCCTTCTAGTCGCAGCAGCGGGAGCTTGGCGGCTGCACAGCTCCCGAAACGGCGTGCCTGCGTGCTCTCGGTCCCTCGTCCCCCGCGCCTCTCAGTGCCAGCGGGAGCAGGGAAGCCCCACAGCCAGCCCTTCCTTACGATCCCGAGGTGTCACGGAAGGTGCTGCGGCTTCTGCGCTCAGGGCGCACCGTCCGTTTTGGAGAACTCCGAGTTCCGCCGGCTTTTCCCGGGCCGCAGGCTTTTTGCTGGCATCAGCCCTGTGCATCCTCTCCACACCCTCACTGCTGCACAGGCCGAGATGACGAGGCGACGAGGCGACGAGGCGACGGTCGCTCCTCTCCGGCCGCTGAGCTGCTCAGCCTGTTCTGGGGAGTGAGTGCCTCCACAAGCAGCCTCCAGGGGGCAGCTCGGAGGCATGCTCCCTGCAGCCTTCTGTGGCTCTGGCAAAAAAAAGTTTTCATGTAAAAAATCCGATTATTTTTTTCTTTAGCGCTGCTGAAGTAATGAATTATGTTTAAGGACTCTCTGTTAGCCATCCTTGCATTCCTGGAATGATACTTTGTTTTAAAATGCACTATTATATTTGCTTGTTTTGAGATTTTAAAGCAATATTCATAGATGAGATGAATCTATCACTTTCTCTTTTTATGAAACCTTTGTCAGTTTTTATTTTTTAAATTTTTTGTGGAGATGAGGGCTTGCTATGTTGTCCAGGCTGGCCTCAAACTCCTGACCTCAAGACATCTTCCTGCCCAGGCTCCCAAAGTGCTGGGATTACAGGCTTTTATAATCAGCAACAGGAAGAATATTCTCATCTTGTAACCACGCCTCCTGGAACACCTCACATTTTGGTCGCATACAAACTCCCTGGACATACCCAGCCTCTCTGTCAGGTTTTACTATCCATGTTCTTCTCACTTCATAAAAAAGAATTTGGTAGTTTTCCTACTCTTTAGGCTCTGGAACAGTTGAAGAAACATTGAGATTATCTTGTGAAACCTTTGAGACATTTTTTTTTCTTTTTTGGTGGTGGTGGTGGTGGTAAGAGGGCTCTTTTACAACTTCTCTATTTTTTTAATGAAAATTAGTATATTTAGATGGTTTCTATGAGGATCACGTTGGTAAATTATGTTTTCCTATAAGGTTATCTATAAAAAAATCCCAGTATTTGTTGATGACTAATTCAGATTCTTAAAAAAAACTGTTGAAAATTGTCAGCAGGCTATATATGGTCTATGACCACCATTTTGCAACCACTGACTATAGTCAAAGAATTTTAGAGCTGAAAGGACATATGGATCTCTACTGGTTTGCAAACAAGTAGCAGGTCTGGCAGGCGACTTAATCATATGAGATGGAGAGCCGGTTCCCCAACTGAAGACAAGCAAGTCAGTTGTTAACAGTTTTCCAAGCATAACACCATGCACGGGTCTAATGGAGCAGTCTGCAAGTTCAACGGGTCCATGTGGGCTGCGGCTAGTTCGCTCTGCCAAGCCAGCCTCTTTTGCTTGTAACCACACCTCCTGGAGCACCTCACATTTTGGTCGCATACATACTCCCTGGACTGGCCCTGCTCTCTCTTCACACATCCTTTGTAGCCTGCTTGCTTTATTTATTTGTTTGTTGTTTATTTTTTGAGTTGGAGTCTCACTCTGTCCCCCAGGCTGGAGTACAGTGGAACGCTCATGGCCACTGCAGCCTGGACCTGCTGGACTCAAGTGATCCTTCTGCCTCAGCCTTCCAAGTAGCTGGAACTACAGGCACGCACCACCACGCCCGGCTAATTTTTTGATTTATTGTAGAGATGAGGTCTCACCAAGTTGCCCAGGCTGGTCTCAAACCCATGGACTCAGGCAATCTTCTCACCACGGCCTCCCAAAGTGCCGACACAGGCTGAGCCACTGCACCCAGCCCTTTGTAGCTTTATTATAACAAGACTTTTTCGGGCATTTTACCTCCCATATGTGAACTAACCATGAGCAGGGACCACATTGTATTCACCTTTATGTGTTTTGTACCTAGCTGAAGCTCTGTAAACATTTGTCTTATAGCTTTTATAATCAGCAACAGTAGGAATATTCTCATCTTGAAAATAAATTATTGTGGAATTGAATCTTACTCTATGTAGGATGGAAATGAGACCCAAATGGTTAAGATCACATAGGAACAGGAGCAGGACTTTTTCTGGCATTCTACCCTGTTATAGTTCCATTATAAAAATCAGGAACTGTAACAAAAATGGGACTTCCTTAATTTTCAGAACCAACTTTAATGTCTGACTCTGAATTTCCAGGCTACCTCCTTGTAGATGACTTATTTCAGATGTCTTCAAGTCAATTAAAACCTAATCCAGTGATTTCAAGTGGTTATAATTTCAGGCTTATTGACTCATCTTGGTCCAGTTCATAACTCTCCAAACTTCCTACCTTTTTTTCTCCAATGCTGATCCACTTCCTGGAGAAACTGTACAACCACAGCTGTCAGGAAGTGAGGTTGGCAGTGTTT
Organism: Cephalopachus bancanus; assembly: GCA_027257055.1. Lineage (NCBI taxonomy): Eukaryota > Metazoa > Chordata > Mammalia > Primates > Tarsiidae > Cephalopachus > Cephalopachus bancanus. The sequence goes on along the minus strand of JAPVLO010000447.1, from coordinate 923,365 downwards.
ACTTCTGTAGTCTCATCAGAACCTCCTTAATGGCATCTTTGATGACCTTGGTTAGTCTGGATACTGTCCTTGTCACTCTTTGATGCTCAGGCAACTCAAGACTGATGGGACACCCTTCTGCCTGGGGCCACCTACTCCCATTTCTCTTGCTTTCTCCAGGCCCGGTAGTTTTTCTCAGAAGCTTCTGAAGTTTTGTAGGGAATCCTGTTATATGTCTTTTCTCAAGACAAGGTCTGCGGTGGGGGGAGAAAAACTCCATACTGTGTCTCTCTTTTTCTGAAATTTCTCTCTTGTCTACCTGAGCTCTTTACATCTTTTCTCAGTGTATGGGGAAACCAGTTCTGTCCCTTCTTACTTTTGTGTGTGATTATGTCTCACATTCAGAGTGGTGGCTTTGTCATTCTTTCCAGCCATCTTCACTGCATTCAATGCCCTCAACTAGAATGGAATAGAAGATCAGGTGACATCTGAAATCATAGATTTTACTGAGGATCTTGCTCCAAGAACAAATTGAGATAATTGATTGTCATCTTTAATCTGGTAGAAAAAAGTACTTTAGACCCTGTGTTCTGCTGTGCTTTTAGAAGGATCACAGAGTCATTTGAGCTCCAATCACCAAGTTCCTTTCAACATTTGATACTTTGTGTGGTTGAGGACTTTGATTTGCTGAGTTTTTCTGATTGTCCTGATTTGACAAGAGTATTAGACAGTGCTACATACCCACACTCCAGGGTCTCCAAAGTCTGTGCCTCAGCACGGCCCCAGGCTAAGTGGTGGATGTGTCCCGTCCCCACCTCAGCCCAGAGCCACTACTCTCTTTAAGACAGCTCCATGACTCTGGCGGCCATTTAGATACCTTGAGTCCCAGTCTTCTCATGTATGAAGTTGGGCATGAGTTGTGTGGTTGTGAGGATTAACTGAGATAAGTCCTGTGAGTGCTCAATAGATGTCAGACTCCCAGAGTCCCTTCCTACTCCCTTCCACCTTCCAGAATCTTTCACTGTGACTTAAGTAGGTTCTGAGAATGATTTCTCAGAACAAGTCTTCCTGCAGCTGGTGGTAGGGTTTCAGGAGTGGGGAGGAAAGCCATTTGTTTCTAGGATAACTGGACTGATGGGGAAAATTTTGTAGTCATCCCCTTGCAAGGTAAAGGGGCCAGTTGTGACATATGCCAGCTCAGGAACCATGAAGAGATACAGGGTGACTCATGCCTGGCAGCTCCTGAAGAAGGAACTGGTGAGAAGGGTCAAGGGCCCTGGAAGGGAAGAGTGGAAGACAGAACAGACCAGCATTCTGAGGAAGGAAGAGGCAGGTGCAGGAGGAGGCCTTGGATGAACGGTGGCACCCCTGGGCCTTTTGGAGTCACAGCATGGCACAAAGGAAGGAGCTCTAGACTAGGCTTCAGGAGGACTGATCCCTCACTTTGGGCAAGCCACAGGCCACCATACTCTGAGCCCCTGCATCCTGTTCTGTACCCAGCCTTTCTGGTATTATGAGCCACCATGCTACACACTTTCCTTTTTTTTAGTGATAAAGCAAGATTTATTGAGAGGACAGAGACGCTCCCACAGTGGGAGGAGACCTGGAGAGTTGCCCCTACACACTTTTAAAAATGGCATCATGGTTCACCTTTCTCCACTCAAAATCGTTTCAGCCTTATCACCTCGGCACACACAGATGTGATGCGCTGTCTAACCCTATGACTGTACCATGATGCATTGATCCCTCCCCCTACTGATGAACACTTGTTTTCAAGCCATTCACGGTGACAAATGGTGCTGCCACGATCACCCTCATGGCTACCACCTCCCTGTGACCTACGTGAGTTTCCCTAGAGGATATGTAAGTTGTGTATAATTACTTGTCTGTAATGTCCACACATTCTCAACTTCATAAACTTGCTAGATTGCTTGACAACCTGGCTGTAACGTGTTTCCAGTTGCCCAGTGATGAATGTAAGATGGCATCTTGTTATTTAATGTACTTTTCCATTATATCTAGTGAGGCTAAGATTCTTTTCATAATTTATAGATGATTTGAGTTTTCTTTTTGAATCACATGTTCATATCCTGTGCTCATTTTGCTATTGGGTTATTTGTATTATTCTTTTGATTTGTAGGATTAGAAATGAATAAATTTGAATAATAATCCTTTGTTGATCATATGCATAGCAAATATATTCTTCTAGTCTGCAGTTTGTGTTTCACTTAGTTTCTGATGTACTTTTTAGCAGAAATTAGTACACAGAAGTTTTTATTTAGTTTTTGCATTTTGCTGTACTGTACTGTGTTGGCTTTATGTATATGTATGTGTTTGCTGAATCATCAGAAAGTAAATTGTATACTTTATGACATTTCTTTCTTAAAAATAAGGACATTGGCCAATCCCCTCTGGTCCCCTCCCACTGTAGGAGCTTTTCTGTCCTCTTAATAAATCCTGCTTTCTCAAAAAAAATAAATAAATAAGGACATTATCTCATATAGTCACAATACCACTATTGTACTAAGAAAATTAGCACTAATTCCCCAATACCATCTAATATTGTCATATTCAATTTCTTCATTTGATCCTAAAATGCCTTTTATAGCTTGTTATCATGAACCAGGATCTAATCAAGGCACATATCTTTTTGTATCTCTTGAATCCTTTTTAATCTAGAACAGCCCCTGTATCTTGTTTTCCTCTCATAAATTGACCTTTTGAAGAAACTGTGCTAATTGACTTATAGACTATTTGTTAGGTACCAGAATCTTGGTGAGACCTCCAAAAATGGTGCAAAAGTCATTGCAATTTCAGACCGTGAATTTTAAATCATTATAACACATCTTTATTAATCAATATGGGAATCATTACAATTTACACATTTTTGCCAATAAGAAATAAGTTTTTTTATTCCTGTAGTGTAAAAATTCATGCTTTGGGATTCAACAAACTCTTGGAAGGCATCTTCTGCATCCTGCTGGTAGTTGGAAGCATTGTACCTGCAAAAAGTTGTCAAGATGCTTGAAGAAGTGGTAGTCAGTTGGTCAGGTCAGGTGAATATGGTGGATGAGGCAAAACTTCGTAGTCCAATTAGTTCAACTTTTGAAGCATTGGTTGTGTGACATGTAATCAGGCATTGTCATGGAGAAGAATTGGGCCCTTTCTGTTGACCAATGCCGGCTGAAGGTATTGCAGTTTTCAGTGCATCTCACTGATTTGCTGAGCATACTTCTCATATAATGGTTTTGCCGGGATTCAGAAAGCTGTAGTGGATCAGACCAGCAGCAGACCACCAAACAGTGACCATGGCCTTTTCTCGGTGTAAGTTTGGCTTTGGGAAGTGCTCCGGAGCTTCTTGTCGGTCCAACCACTGAATTGGTCATTGCCAGTTGTCGTATACAATCCATTTTTCTTTGCACATCACAATCCGTTTGAGAAATGGTTTGTTGTTGTGTAGAGTAAGAGAAAACGACCATTTTTTAAACTTTCAGTCAGCTCACTTATTGAGCTTTTTCACCTTTCCAGTTTGCTTCAGATGCCAAATGACCATAGAATGGTCAACGTTGAGTTCTTCGGCAAATTCTTGTGTAGTTGTAAGAGGATCAGCTTCGATGATTGCTCTCAATTGGTCGTTATCAACTTCCAATGGTCGGCCACTACTCTCCTCATCTTCAAGTCTGTCTTCTCCTTTGCAAAACTTCTTGAACCACCACTGCACTATACGTTCATTAGCAGTTCCTGGGCCAAATGCATTGTTGATGTTGCAAGTTGTCTTCGCTGCTTTACAACCCATTTTGAATGTGAATAAGAAAATTGCTTGAATTTGCTTTTTGTCTAACTTCATTTCTACAGTCTAAAATGAATATAAAAAAACAGCAAGTAATAAGTCATTAGCAAAAAATAAAAAATAAAGCAAGAAATGCACATTCAAATGATGTATAACATGCACACATTTATTTTAAAAGGTATCCCAATATCAAACAGCCAATATCAACAATGCAGAGACCAAAATTACTTTTGCACCAACCTAATATCTAGCACTAATGTTTTAGCACGGTAGAGCTGAAAGTTTGGTTGAAAAAGTAGATTAAGATGACAATAGGCCATTTTCTCTGTGAGTTAACAGGATTCGTTAATTAGCACATGAACTCTTTACTTTTGTCCAGGAATAGGGTTGATAGTCTCAGTTTATTTTTAATTTGAGAGTTTTCCCCTAGAAAAAGAAACATAAACTTGAATATCTTTTTGTCCTGGCCACCTGGCTGAGGGGAGACTAGTTGAGCCATGGTGGAAGCCTGAAAGGGCTTCCCAGAATCCTGGTGGGACGGGGGATGCAGGCGGGACGGGACATGCGGTTTGACTTTGCGGCAACGAGTAGGGCTGGCACTGGTGTGTTGCCAGGTGAGGGGGGGGCGGCAGGGGGACGAGAGGCAGAGCAGGAAGGAGGTCAAATAATTAAAGGAGTTGGGAGTGTGCCACAGGAAGCGCAAGGGGTCTGGATGGTGTCATTTTGAAGACCTCGGGCCATTTTCCCTTGTGGCAGCTATAGAGGTCAAGCTGACGGAGAGTATCAGAGCCAAGAGACCTGCCTTGGGCCCATCTCCTGGTTGCCTAGGCGGTATTGAGGAGATGCTTAGGGCAGATGCTCCTCTCTAGTGAGAGGATCCCGAGACCTTCTCGAAGGCGTTTCAATAAGGGGGGCTTAGTCACCCGTCTTGGGTTTTCCATGAGGAGTAATCCTAGATGGGGAGAGAGATCGGTCTTAAGAATGGTCCCCGAGAGCCCAAAAGAGAGAGAAAATGCAGAGGGCCCGGGCCCTAGCCAACCATCCACATCTTCAGCCAGCGTCCTGGGCAGAGGATCAGTGGAATTAGCCTGAGTATGTGGGTAATGAGTGACAAGGGCATCCCCTTAGCTCTCTGACCCACGCTGGAGGCAGCACTTCCATAGCGCAGAGGGCTCCAGGCCCCAGTAGAAGGCTGCTCCAAGACGTGCACTCAGGATACTTGGCCAAGATTTCCACAGAAGATTCCAGACCCCAGCAGGAAAAACTCTCTAGCAGGCCAGAAAGCAAGCCTCTCGGGTCATGTTTAAAGACTTCCTAGCAAGGAAGAGGGTGGTGCATGGACTCACCAGTGAAGATGTAGTTTCTCACTGGAGAAGGCTGAGGTGACAGAGAGAAGTCCGTTCGATATTTCTTGTCACAGGTGATGAGATTAAGAGTGAGTAGTGACTGGGCTCGGGTGGTTTAGCCTGTAATCCCAGCACTTTGGAAGGCCAAGGCAAGTGGATTGCCTGAGCTGGCAGGTTCAAGACTAGCCCGGGCAACTTGGTGAGACCTCATCTCTACAATAAATCAAAAATTAGCTGGGTGTGGTAGCACATGCCTATGGTTCCAGCTACTTGGAAGGCTGAGGCAGAAGGAGTGCCAGAACCCAGCAGGTCGACACTGGGGTGACTGTGAGAGTGCCACCGCACTCCAGCTTGGGCAACAGAGTGAGACTCCAACTCAAAACAAAAAAAGAGTGAGTAGTAAAGGAAAGGATTCAAGCACCTTGTCTCTCTCCATGGAGAGATTTGAGTTGGAAAAAAGAGCGTGAGAGAGTAAGAGTGCAGCATATCTCAGTAGGACTTCCAAAAACGTTAGGTTAAAATATCCCGGGAGGGGCCTCCAAAATGTTAGGTCTGTGATCCGGTGCTGCATAAAAGATGCAAAGAATTGCACAGAAGTTAGATTGGAAAATATCATTCATTTAGCAAGTGAATTAGAGAGAGGGGGGATTTACCTCCCCAAGGTAAGGAAGGGGGCCAAAGCTAGGAAACATTGCCTGGTCATAGCTCAATTGAGCACATGGCCTGGCCAGTATTTAGCAAAGCAATGGCAACTGCAGTGTGAAGTTGAATGCCTTTTAAAACTTCCTTTTGATGGGAGCAGGTCATTAAGGTGATTGAAGTGGTCTGCTCCACATCGTCACAGAGGGTACAGGTAAGCACAGGTACTGGCGTCAGGTGATGAATGGCAGGCAGATGGGTGGGCTAGTCACATGTTGCTGTGCTGATGGGGTCTGTGCCATGAAGGTCACAAGGGCTGGGGAGGGGGTTGTAAAGCAATTATCAATAGCTACCTCTGAGAAACTGGTTCTGTCCTTGGCTAGAATTAGAGGGTACATTAAAGTGAAATGCTAGGAAAACATGACAGAACGAGGCAGTGTTAAGATGACTGCTCACTGGGTATACTGACTCCATCTTTGTCCTTTCACTGTTCTAATTTCTGGATGTTCTCCTGTCCCCTGTACTACTTGGTTATTAAGAGTGGCTGCCCTTAGTCCTAAATTTATATTGGGATTAAGAGGCTGATTTTTTCTCTGTCCCGATTCCAAATTCCCAGGGAAAAGTTGGGATGGCCCATCTTGGCTTTGGTGTTCTATTGGTTTTCTATTGCTGCTATAGCAAATTACCATGATTTAGTGGCTCAAAACAGTGCAGATTTATGAACTTATGGTACAGTCAGCTGGACGTTGACACAGGTGTTCTTAGGTTAAAATCAAAGGGTCAGCTGGGCTGCATTCCTTTCTTAGGCTCTGGGAAAGAACCCATGCCCTGCCTTTTCTGCTTCTGAAGACCATCCACATTCCTTGGTTTGTGGCCCTTTCCTCCATCTTCAAAGCCAGCAGCATTGCATCCTTCAAACCATTCTTCTCTCAGATTTGTCAGATTCCAGAATCCAGGCTTCTCATGTCACCTCCACACTGTCTGCAGTTACTTGTGCCCTTTACTTTCTGGATGGAAGGAAGGATTTGACATTTAACTAGTGGTGTGCTGTGTTTAACAACTGGCTCCTGGGGAGAGGATAGCCCTGATTTGTAGTAGTTGCCAATTTTTGCCACATAACTACCTCTACCGTGGCCAGTTTCAAGCTAACAACATAATTTCAACAGGCTTGCAAACATTCCAAAAATGTAGCCATCACTCCAGCACACCATCACTTTTTTTTTTTTAAAAAAAGGAGGATTTTTTTTTAGATTGGAAAATATAGTTTATTTAGAAATTAGAGAGAAAGAGAGGAGAGATTTACCTCCCCAAGGAAGAAAAGGGGGCCAAAGCTAGGAAAATATGGCGACCACAGCTCAAAGAGCCACGTAGCCAGACCAGATTGAGTAAAGCGATGGCCCACACCACCTCTTTTCATCCTGCTGAATTTCACCTTGCTCAGCGCCATCCTGCCTGCTGTTGCCTGTTGGGGACAGATGTTTCCACGATCTTGTTTGCTTTGTTTCCACAGGGGCTGTACCAGCTCGCCATGGATATCATAGTAATGACCCGAGTGTGCAAGATGTTCCGCCAAGGCCTCAGGGGATTCCGGGAATATCAAATCATCGAGCCTGTTCACAGAGAGCACCCTATCTTCTCCTTCTGGGATGTAAGCAGCAGGGCTCAGCAGGAGTTTAGGGATTAGGGGGCCCAGTAAATAACACCCCACTTCCCAACCCAAGCTCAGAACCAAGTGGAAAAAAAGAGGGCACAGAGGATGGGAGACTCGACCATCACCCTTCTTAACAACCAGACTTATACTGGAGAGGGTGACTCACCTTATCAAGCAAGAAGGTGATACCAGAATTCAGCACTGAACCCTAGAGCTTGGTAGCCTCATATGCCTGGCCACGCTGGACCAAGGCAAGCTCCAGGGAACAGCAGAACCTGCTGCCCCACATGCATGGCTGCGAAAGGCACAGCAGGACATGGGCTCAGAGGGAAAGACAGGGAGCACTGCAGCCAGGGCTCAGAGGGAAAGCCAGGGACTGCCAGGCCCCGGGCTCGGAGCGGAGGACAGGGACCGTCACGCCCAGCTTCTCCCGCGGGATTCATTCCTTCTCGGTGGAAGGAGAGAGGCCAGGAGTGTTCGACTGTTCCACCTCCTCCATGTGGAAAGGAACACCAGCAGTGGGAAGGAACGCTCTCCATTTTGAGGGTGATCAAAAGACCCAGAAGGAATCCAGGAGGCTCGGCAGAGCTGGGCATTCTGAAAACCCATCAACTCCACTAGCATCTCTACTTCTTGTTTACACTCCACTAAGTGAAAGAGCGAAAGTTAAGGGCCCTGTTCACTGTGATGACCTTGCTTTCTGGTTTCCTACAAAGTCCCAATTTAGAACATTTTATCCCCGTGGTGGAGCATGAGCCCTTTTTTGGCTCAGAGAAGCTGGTCACCATTCTGTTAACTTGTTATATCCCTAAAGATAGCTTCATTACTACTTGGTGTGATACCCAGGGCTTCAAAGTCTTCCCAGCTAACAGCTAAACAAACTCCATCCATTTGCCTGTTGTGACAACAGTGACTGGATCCAGCTCCCCACCCCACCCCCCGCATCTAGCAATTTTCCCATGAAATTTTTCCACATGGTTTCTAACAGATAGTGACTGGAGAGAAGGGCATGGGGCGGTGACGGGGGTAAGGGGCCACCTTAGACCGGCTTCTATGGGACCAGCGGGTCATAGAACTAGTGTGTATAGCTGAGTTTAAGTCACAGCAGGGAGGAGGGGCTTGTGGGCCAGCTGTCGAGGAAGGACACACCCCATCTAAGGACGTCCCAATTCATAGACTGGATTTTAAAGCACTCTATTGGCCAACCCAAACAAGGCTGCACTCCTGTGGTTGGGCTGAGATGAAAAAGGGAAGGGATGGAGACCTGAGAGACTCGGGTTAGTGGAAACTAAAACCCCCGTTTCCGGGGTCCATTGCTTCACCACTGCACACCATTCTGATTCCCAGAGTGGTGTGCAGTGGTGAAGCAATGGGCCCCGGAAACAGGGGCTTTGGTTTCCGGAAGACCTGAGCTGAGGCACAGCGCAGTCAGAAGCTGAAGATGCAGAGCCAGCCTTGTCATCAGGGGAGTTGAGGCTAGACCTGACCACGTGGGCCAGCCAGAGTGGCCTTGAGCACTTGCAGAAGCCTTGCAAGGGCAGCCTCAGAGGGCCATGGCCGTCAGATGGGGGGAGCCGGGACAGGTCTTCAGTAGAGTGTGGATCTGGATCTTTCCAAGTATCACCTCTTTCCTGTGGTGGCCTCCCTGAGAAGCACCACATGGATCCACAGACGGTCACGGGGTGGTGGGAGGGGAGACAGGGCCCCGGGAGGGCCCCAGGGCGGCACGAGGTGTGCTGCGAGGAGGATGGGCCTAGTTTGGCCTGGGGTGGTGGCAAGGGCCTTGCTGTCCCTGTCCCTCTCCCTCACCCCTTCTGTATACTTCCCACCCTTGCCACACCCTCCCTCCATCTGTCAGAGATGGAGCTGGGTTAGCTCATCCCAGGTCACTTACGGCTTCTCCAGCCACACTCTAGACGCAGACTTGGATTTGCCCCAAGTCTTGGGTTTGGATCCCAGCTGGACCGTGGCCTTGCTGTGTGTCCTTGGGTAGGTTCCTTCCCCACCTCAGGTCACAAGCAGGACTTGAAAAAACCTGCCTTGCCTGATGATTAAACGGAGCTCGACAAGGGAGGCGCCCCATACTCAGCGCTTTCAAGGCCCTCGGCAAGGGTTGGCGTCATCTGTTTCTTCTTCTTCTTCATCCCTCCCTCTTCCTCCTCCTCCCTCCTCCACCCGCTTGTTGCTGCTTCTCCTCTTCCTTTTCTCTCCGTTCTCCTTTTCTGCTTCTCTTTATTCTCCTTTCCCTCTCCCCACCCCATGCTCTCTGCCTTCATAGTTGTCAACGCTGGACCCACGCCTTGTGCTGAGCTGGGGCTTTTGAACAGGGGTGGGCACAGAAGGGCCCATGGCTAGGGGGGCTCCTGCCCACCCCAGGTCCAGGCACACAGAAGAGTTTTAGAGGGGAAGTTTTAGGGATGGTGTCGCTGATCCTCCCTCCTCTCCTTGCCTCCTTTCTTTCAGAAAAAGAAGCAAGGCCGAATCACATTTGACACCCTGGACTTCATTGCAGAGGAGGTGTGTACAGCTTGGTCCTGGCTGTGGCGGGGGGCTTCTTTCTACACTGGGGCCTGGAAGAAGCCCTTGGCTGGGTGTCAGGAGAGCTGTCTCTGTCTAGGCTCTGCCACCAAGCCAATGTGTCACCTGAGTTGGCCACAGGGTACCTCACCTATAAAATAGCTGATCTTGGGGACCTTTGCCAGCCCTATGAGTGCTCAGGACAGTTGTCACTGGATAACTGAGCAAAGCCAGCCAGGAGCGTTCCTGGGCTTGGACCTGTGGAGAGACTACAGAAGACAAAGCAGAGGATGTGAGAGCACAGATGGAGAAAGACTCCAGGTGCGGGAAGAGTCCTGGCCCAAGTGAATTCTGGTTCTGCCTTGAATTCTCCCAAAGGTGCTGGCTCACCTATCACACTGAGTGTCAGATGCCCTTAAATTCTAGCTGGCCGGGCGCAGTGACTCATGCCTGTAATCCCAGCACTTTGGGAGGCAGAGGCGAGAGAATTTCCTGACCCCAGGGTTTCAAGACCAGCCTGGGCAACTTGATGAGACCTCATCTCTACAGTAAATCAAAAACTAACTGGGCATGGTGGTGCACACCTGTAGTTCCAGCTACTTGGAAGGCTGTGGCGGAAGGATCACCTGAGCCCAACAGGTCGAAGCTGTGGTGTTCATGAGCATGCCAGCACACTCCAGCCTGGGCGGCAGAGTGAGACTCCAACTCAAAAAAAAAAAAATCTAGCTGGACACAGTGGCTCATGCCTGTGATCCCAGCTACTTGGGAAGCTGAGGTAGGAGGATCACTAAGGCCAGGAATTTGAGGTTGCAGTGAGCTAGGATTGCACCACGGCACTCCAGCCTGGGTGACAGTGAGACCCCTCTCTAGAAAGAGTCTTCTTCTGACGAGGGGATGCTTTTATATCTGTACATGCTTTGGTCTTTGTGGTTCTCAGTCTCATCACTGTTATCTTCCTGGCTTGCCCTCACAGTTCCTGAATACCAAATTACACTTTATAATCCAATTTAAAAGTTAAAGGAGTCTGCCTATTTACAGGGAGGACTGAAGTTCTCACCAGTGCAGACCTGGCTTGATCCTGACCTGGAGTAACTGTGCTGGCTTTTCTCTCAAGGAAGGGAGAGAGAATGGCACTTTACAGCTAGTGCCAGGACCCCTTGGGCCAAGCCCTGCCCATCCCTTCTCCTCTTAGAGCCTGGGGAGGGCTTCTGTGGCTAGCCCCTCCTGAGCACAGTCTAATTCTCATGCCCTTTGTGGATGAATCATAATCAGTTAAGTCATCCAAATTCTGTGAGTCTTCAGCTTTCCAGACTAGTCCAAGTCTGACATTGGACACTGAATGTGACCCTGCGGGGGGCCAGCCCCTGCAGATATTGGGTGTCCCTGGTAGGAAAGAGTTTCATCCTTCAGACAAGAGAAAGGAGGGACCTGAGAGCCGCAGAACTGTAGGGATGAGAGCGGTGTTGGTGCAGCAGTGGAGAGAGAGAAAAGGGCACCGAGGGAGGACTGTTATAGGCAAGACCTGAGGGCGACTCTCGACTGAGTCGTGTCTGACTCTGGTTCAGCACAGAAGAGTAGAGACTCAATTTAGAAGCCTGCCCTTTGAGTCACTACTGATGGACACGAGGTTTCTCTGGGGTGATAAGAAGATCTAAAATAGACTGTGGTGATGGCTGTACAACTCTGTGAATACACTAAAAGCCACTGAATTGACATTTTCAATGGTGACTCATGATATGTGGATTATACCTAAATAAAGCATATATATAACATATACACACATTTATTTATTTGTTTACTTTTTGAGTTGGAGTCTCACTCTGTCGCCCAGACTGGAGTGCAGTGGCCGCTCCCGGCCACCGCAGCCTCGACCTGCTGGGCTCCGACGATCCTTCCACCTCCGCCTTCCGAGTAGCCGGAATTACAGGCATGCGCTACCACGCCCGGCTGATTTTTTGATTGATTGTGGAGATGAGGTCTCGCTGCCCAGGCGGGTCTCGAACCCGCGGGCTCAGGCAATCCATTCACCTCAGCCTCCCAAGGTGCGGGATTACAGGCTGAGCCACCGAACCCGGCAATATACACACATTTATACATTCATAACATTCATATACATACATTGCTCCTCAGCTCAGCACTTTGGATTCTGACAGGAAACTAAGTCTCAGTATAGTCCATATTGGGCCTCTTAGAATCATAGACTAATTTGTTGTAGTGACTATGAGACAGTGGAAACAATGGGAACATTTCAAAAACATTGCTTAAAAAAATTGAGCAAGGCCGGGCGCAGTGGCTCACACCTGTAATCTCAGCACTTTGGGAGGCAGAGGCGAGAGGATTGCCTGACCAGCCTGGGCAACTTGGCAAGACCTCATCTCTACAATAAATATAATTAGCTGGGTGTGGTGGTGCTCACCTGTGGTTCCAGCTACTTGGAATGCTGACGTGGAAGGATCACGTGCGCCCAGCAGGTCGAGGCTGCAATGGCTGTGAGTTTGCTATTGCACTCCAGTCTGGGTGACAGAATGAGAGTCTGGCTCAAAAAAAAAAAAAAAAAAAACCAAAAAATCCCAAAAAACTGAGCAAAGAAAAGCAAGTTGCATAAATGATGTCTACAGTCTGACATTTACATAAATTAAAAAAAAAAAATCCTGCCAGACCCTGTGGCCCATGCCTGTAATCCCAGCACTTTGGGAGGCCCAGGCAGGAGGATCGCTTGAAGCCAAGAGATTGAGACCAGCCTGGGCAACAAGGAGAGACCTCTTCTTTACAATGAAATTTTAAAAATAACCAGGTGTGGTGGTGCATACCTGTAGTCCCAGGTAATTGCAAGGCTGAGGTGGCAGGATTGCCTGAGCCCAGCAGGTCAAGGCTGCAGTAGCTGTAGTGTGTCACTGCACTCTAGCTTGGGCGACAGAGTGAGTCTCTGACTCAAAAAGGTGAAACCTGGTGGTGGGAAGCAGGTCTAGATTGTGGTGTGTGACCAGGGGATTTTAACGTCTGTATTGTTTTGAATCTGCTTTATGGAAGAAGGAGTCATGTATCATGTTATTTTCAAAACTTTTGCTAATACATAAGAAAACAACAGGAAACACGTATGTGGATGGTGATTTCTGAGTGGTGGGATAATAGGCAGTCGCTTCTTGACCCTTCCTGTCTGTTGAAGGGACACAGGGAGTGTAAGGAGAGTGGTGAGAAACTGCGTTTGAGAAGCAGACAAGGGGGCCCAGTCTCCTGGGCCCTGTTGGAAGGGTATTCCGTCTTCTCCATCCCAGACATTTTCTTGAGCCCCTAAGGCAGGCCTAGATCCGTGTCTGGTTGTGAGGAATACTGGGGTACATAACACCCCAACCCTGCTATTGAGGAGTTATTCATTAGAGCCGAGCCCCCATGATGTAATCACCTCTTAAAGGTCCCCCTTTTTAATAATGTCACTTTTCACTGAAATTTCCATGAGTTTTGGAGGGAGCACTCACACCACAGCAAGAGCCTGCAGAATGCTGAGGAAGGTGCCCTGATGTCTGAGCTGAGAAGATCCACTGGGGACTCACTGGGAGTGTGGCTGCATATGCGCTGATACCAGAATGATGTGAGGCAGCCATGTCCATGTGGAAATTCAGGGGAAGAACATTCCAGGCGGACAAAATGGCCCAAACAAAGACTCAAGACAGAACCAAGCTTGGCACATGCTAGGGATAGGCAGAAAGCTCGAGAACAGAGAATGGAAGGGAGAAGTAGGAGATGCAGTTGGAGGGAAGCCATGGGGTATCAGCAATGAAGGCACCCCTTCCCCAGCAGTGGGAGTGTGGGTGAGTGGGTAGATCTGCCCACACACTGGTCCGTGAGTCCTGGCTCACTAGGGAAGAAGAGGCTCCGATGACAGTCTCTGTTTCTTGGTCTCCTGTAACACACCGAGGTCTAGGCTGAGACAAGGGCCAAAGTCTTCTCTGACTGCAGTGTGCGTGTGCTCAGGGGATCGATCCTGCAGGCCCCTGGAGCCCAGGGAGCCCTATATAGCCTGGGCAGGTCCATGAGCAGCGTGGCGGGGGTGTATATGAACAGTGCCTGGCACACAGTGAGCACTTGTCACACATCAGCCACTGTTGTCCAGGGAACAAGAAAGTGAATAAGAGGAGTCTGGGTGTTGCCAGCTGGCCCATGGGGAACTGCTGGGTCCCGTGCCTCTTGTCACTGTGGCCCTCTCTCCCCAGGGCCACTTCCCTCCAAAGGCCATTCAGATCACACGAAAGAAGCCTTCCTGGAGGACAGAGCAGGAGATCCACTCCCTCTGCAACATCATGCAGGTTCTGGCTAGCTACCGGAACTACGAGGAGCCCTTGCAGCTGCTTCTAGCCAAGATCATGCGCTTTGAAAGGTCAGTGAGGGTCACAGCCCCTGCCTCCCGGGCTGGGGCTAGGCTGGGCAGGGGGTTAGGGGGTGAAGTCTTCTGTCAGCTCATCTCAGTGCCTGCTGCTTGGACCATAGCACGGTTTGTCTTACCACTTTTGAGAGACTCCATAGAATTAAAGAGCTGTTAAGTCGAAGAGGATCCGGTAGGAACCAGGAAAGGATCTGGTCTGAATCCCTCATTTTTCAGAAGAGAAAACTGAGGCTCAGAGGGAAAACTGGCTCCTCCTAGGTCACGGAGACAATAAGTTGCAGAGCTGAGACTCAAATCCAGGCCCTGAAAGCCAGAATGGATCCCAGAAGACTGTATTGTATGTAGGACGGTGCTTGCACAGGTCTGTGAACTTGAGTAAGAGTTATCTCTATTTTACATTCGTATACCTAATCCTGAATTGTATCCCACATCTTTAAAAGAAAAAAAAATTATCTCTACTCTCATTAACTTCTAGCTGAAACTTCTAGTTCCATCATGAATGTAGGCAGCAGACCACTGTGATATTAGCCATCCCTGTGGCTTTTTCACTGAGGAAACCACAGATATTTTCTTTCTTTTTTTTCAGTCTGAGTCTCACTCTGTCACCCAGGCAGGAGTACAGTGGCGTGCTCATACCACCACAGCCTCCACCATTTGAGCTCAGGTGATCCTTCCACCTCAGCCTTCTGAATAGCTGCCACTACAGGCGCATGCCACCATGCCCAGCTAAATTTCTGATTTATTGTAGACACGAGGTCTCACCAATTGCTGGGCTGGTCTCGAACCTATGGGCTCAGGCAATCCACTCACCAACTGTAATTCTTAAGACCTTATTCTATACATTTAAAACATTATTCCATGAAGCCTTTGCCGGACTGTCAAGGGTCCATTGTACAAGAAGTGCCATGTAAATACCTTGTACTAGAAAAGTCTAAGAGGTGCGTGTGGAGATGTTGCCATTTCTGGCCATCTCAATGGCTTCAGAGAGTCAGGCTTATCTTAAAAACCCAGGATGTAAGGTGTGTACCCTAGTTTCTTTGTGAGGTCATGGCCTAAGACATGCACAACCAACTGTAGGTAAAGGCCCTTTATGGCCAGTGCAGGATGCTCCCAAGTGGGGGATTGCTCTCCAGCTGGCTTGATCAAGAGTTTCACAGAAAAGATTGTGTTTGCACAGGTAGATTTGACAGGTAGAGGTGTAGACAGGGCATCCAGGCAGAGGGAATCACGTGCTTTCTTCTGGCCCAGTGAAGAAGAGCGAGTCGCCGCTATCTGTAAACTAAGATTCCATGCCAGGCAGAGTGGTGTCACGGAAAGACAAAGAGTCATGGAGGTAGAAGCTCTGGAGTTCGATGCCATGTCTGCCCAGTGTGACCTCAGGCAAGCCACTCAAGCTTTCTGAGCCTCAGTGTCCTCATCGGTGAAATAAAGATGACAGTGAGGATCTTATTAAGGATAGTAATGAGATTTGGGGGTACATGAGGTGCTGAATTCTGAAGCCCTTTGCTCATTGTCAGTTATTTCTGGGACCGGGAATGGGCAGCTTAGACAGGATTCTCCCAGTTGCCAGTATCAGAGAGTCCAGCCCAGGGATGCGGATGGCTCCTGTATCTGAAAGTCCTGCGATAGTTCTCTACGTTGAGGCTGGTTGGAATTCAGGGAGCAGTGTCGCCAGACCCAGTGTCGGTCTGTTTCTGTCTCTTGGCACTTTCTTCACGTAAGCCTCCTGCTTGGCAGATTCCTCCCTCACAGCGGCCAGATGGTACTGCAGGCACAGCTCCGGATGACCATCTTTCCAGCTTGAGTCCTATGGAACTCCCTCAAGCCCCCAGGTCCTATGGAACTCTTTCCAGCCCCCAAGTCAGAGCTTCGGGGTTAATTCTTTCCAAACCATATTGGCTCTGCTTGAACCATCACTGGAGTCAAGATTGTTTGGGAGTTGAGAAAAAGGGTGGGTCCCCTGGAGCAAAA
The DNA here is from genome assembly GCA_027257055.1 of Cephalopachus bancanus. Lineage (NCBI taxonomy): Eukaryota > Metazoa > Chordata > Mammalia > Primates > Tarsiidae > Cephalopachus > Cephalopachus bancanus. Next base: position 907,091 of record JAPVLO010000447.1, on the reverse strand, counting down.
TCAGGGAGCAGTTGGTGGCAACTGTGACCAGATGCTTGACTGCAAAAGCAACAGATACCTGCTACAGAAGATTCCGTTTCTAGCTCTGGTTTGATTGTGGCTCACTGTGACCTCCAGCGCACCACAGGCTCCCTGGGCCCCCTTTCCTCTTCCCAAAAATGTCGGCTGAGCTTGATAATCTCTGAAGGTCCTTCTGGCTCTAGCTCTAAGAGTTTACTCTTGAATGAACACTGGCCTGTGCTCCCTTATCTTCAAAATCTCATTCCCTAGCCAGTATTTCCACCTTCTTCCAACTAGTTGCTGTCATCCAGGGCATGTACTCTTTCCTACACTGATACGGATTCCAAGCTGATACTATCCTCCGGTTTGTACCTGATCAAGCCCACAGCCAGAAAGGAGTCTGAGGCTACTGACTTCAGCCTGATGTGGCCCTTTGGTACCTTCCCTCAGGAGTTTGCCACAGGATCATGAGGCCAGTGGGTGCTGTAGGAGCTCAGAAGAGGAGACAGTGTTGTGGTCAAGGAAGGCTTCCTGGAGGAAGTGGGATCCAAGTTCCTGAAATAATCTGAATTGGTGGAGAGGAGAGGAAGGCCCTTCTAGGCAGGGGGAGCAACCTGGACAGATTGAAGGAGCAAAGGGAGTATCTTCTTCCCTGAGCAGAGTGTTGGTTCTGCCAGTGAGTCAAGAAGGAACGGGAGGTGGCTGTAGAGGGGGGAGGACTTGCTGAGGGCAGTGCTGTGAGCTCAGAGTTTGGGAGAATGGTAACATCTTGGAAAACATAAGCCTAACATTGGGACACTTCTGCAGTGGCCACTCATCAGACCTGGCAGAGACTAAAGGGCCGTCTTGGGGGTTTCCCACATCTCCTGGGTAAGATCTAAACTTAAGCCGGGCTCAGTGGCTCAACCTGTAATCCCAGCGCTTTGGGAGGCTGAGGTGAGTGGATTGCCTGAGACCGTGGGTTCGAGACACGCCCAGGTAACTTGGCGAGACCTCATCTCTACAATAATCCAAAAATTAGCCGGGCGTGGTAGCCCGCGCCTGTAGTTCCAGCTACTTGGAAGGCTGAGGCGGAAGGATTGCCGGAGCCCAGCAGGTCAAGGCTGTGGTGGCCAGGAGTGTGCCACTGCACTCCAGTCTGGGCGACGGAGTGAGACTCCAACTCAAAAAAAAAAAAAAAAAAAAAAGGCAGATGAGCATGCCTAGAAAGAGACAGATAAATGGTCTTATTACAATCCCTAGTCGCTCACCACACAGCTGGACACCCTTGGGTTAGAGATGCCTAGGCTAGAGTGAACTAGGATTTAGTTCCTAAACTCACAGGGAAGTTCCTGTATTCCATATGCTAGTCCAGATCTCACTTCTTTCCATATTCATTCATTTCCTTCATTCATTCAGTAAGGTAAACAAACACTATCTGTGTCTGTTAGGTATAGTGAACACCACAGATTTTGCTTTCAAAATTACTTACATACAGGAAGTGAACTGGGTTGAAAAATGCTTGACGAGAGCCAGGCACAGGCTCATTCAAGAGCACAGAGAAGGGGCACTTAGGCCAGGTCAGCAAGGTCAGAGAAGGCTCTAGCACTATGTCTGAAAAGAGTAATCCCAGTGAACAAGGAGATGGAAGAATATCCTGGGCAGAGGGCCCACCATGACCAAAGACTCAGAGGTAGCCTGCAGGGTGGCAGATTTAAGGGAACGACAGTAAGCTTCATGGGAGCGGGAAATGGGAGTGGGTAAGTCAGAGGAGTGGGAGGAGTCAGGGAGAGGTCAGGGGAGTGGGTGGAGAGAAGTTTCCAGTTCATTCATCAAGGGGCTTTTTGAGTTGGAGTCTCACTCTGTCGCCCAGGCTGGAGTGCAGTGGCACGCTCACGGCCTCGACCTGCTAGGCTCAGGTGATCCTTCTGCCTCGGCCTTCCAAATAGCTGGAACCATAGGCATGTGCCACCACACCCAGCTAATTTTTTGATTTATTGTAGAGATGAGGTCTCACCAAGTTGCCCAGGCTGGAATGCAGTGGCACGCTCATGGCCTCGACTTTCCAAGTAGCTGGAAATATAGACACATGCCACCACACCCGGCTAATTTTTTGATTTATTGTAGAGACAAGGTCTCACCAAGTTGCCTAGGCTGGTCTCCAACCCGTGGGCTCAGGCAATCCTCTCACCTTGGCCTCCCAAAGTGCTGGGATGACAGACGTGAGCCAACGCACCTGGCCTCATCTGCCTTTTAAGACAAGAGAAACTGAGGCTTAGAAAGGGGAAATGAGTTGTCCAGTGTCAATAGCTAAGGGCAGAAGCAGAATCTGTAGACTGGTCTGATGTTCCCGCCAACGTTTCTGCCATGCTCCCAAACCTTTGGCTATTCTACTGGCCTGACCATTACTCTCAGCATGCATTCCCTCATTTATTCCACTGCTGTTCATTGAGCATTTACTATGTGCCCAAAGCCAGAGTGAGCCAGACTGGCAAAGGCTGTACCCCAGGAAGCTGTGGTCTAACTGAGGCAGCAACTGGACTGGTGTTGGTGATGGGCCCCAGCTTGGCAGGCAGGGCGAGGCTTTTCTGGAGATCCTCTAGTCCAAGTCTGTGCTTTCACAGCCCAGAACCCAGAGCACACCTGTCCAGAGCTCCTCCCAGCATGGATCATCTCTGCATTCCTACCAGATCACCTGGCCATGGTCTTCTCCCAGGTTTGGTCGCAGGCGTGTGATCATCAAGAAGGGACAGAGGGGCAACAGCTTTTACTTCATCTACAAGGGCACAGTTGCAGTGACCAAGGACGAAGACGGCAGCAGTGCCTTCCTGGACCCCCACCCGGCATTGATGCACAAGGGTGGCTGTTTTGGGGTAAGCCCACGGGAGGGACCTGGCTCCCCGCGGCAGGGCAGAGGGATGACAGGACTCCTGCTACAACCTCTTGGCCAGGCCCATGCTGCCTCGTGCTCTGTGCAAGTCACTGCCCTGCTTGGGCCCCAGCGCCCTTGCCCGTCCAGTGCTGGTTGAGTTGGACCGACGGTGTCAAGGCCAGCCTCCTGGTCTGTGATGCTGAAGATGTGTGTTCCCTGCTTAGCCCCTTAGAGATGCGTGACTCCACAGCCAGGCCTCTCCAGCGTCTTCCCCTCTGGTCTGTTCAGCCTGTTGCCTTTTTTTTCAACAAGCAGCAGATGAAAAGTGAGGGGGAGTGGGCCCCTGTGGAGAATGCACGGGGGTGTGGAGGGGTCCGGGGACCCCACAGTCTGGGGAGGAGACTGAAGCAGGGGAGATGTGTGTAAGCTGAGAGCGGGAAGCTGGGGGTGGCCTCACACTCACCTTTGCCCCATCCACCCAACAGGAAATGGGCCTTCTGCATGCTTCAACAAGGAGGGCCACTGTAGTCTGTATGGAAGAAACGGAGTTCTTGGTTGTCGACCGGGAGGACTTCTTTGCTAATAAGCTGGACCAGGAAGTTCAGAAGGATGCTCAGTATCGGTTTGAATTTTTTAGGTAATTCCACCTTCGTTCAACATCGTTCTTCCCCTTGTGTGTTAGGTGCACGGATTTGTCCTAGGCCTGGTGAGAAACATACTGGATGCTGTTCTCTCTGCGTAGAATGCTCTAGAATACACACCTCCCACCCCACTTCTCCGGCTAGTGAATTCCTATGATACGCTCAGGTCTCAGCTCCAGTACCCTTCCTTGTGGGATAGTAATAGTGAGAAGAGCTGACACACATGGAGCTCTGAGGGTCAGCCAGGGTGCCAAGCACTTTGTGGTCACGTGTAATCTCACATTCAGTCCCATGAGGTTGTTTGTCTTGTTCTCACCTTCTGGACAAGAGGACCAGGGCTCAGGAGGATGAAGTGCATGCGTGTCTGGAATAGAAGTGCCAGGCTTCCCCACTCAACCTCATTGACCGACCCACTTACCTCACCCCAAAATAGAAAGGGGGCCCCATCTATATTTCTGTGGCATCCTGTGCTTCTTTAAAGCTCCCATCCACAGTATAATTTGTTTTTTTTTGAGTTGGAGTCTCACTATGTCGCCCAGGCTGGAGTGCAGTGGCACACTCACAGCCACCCCAGCATCGATCTGCAGGGCTCCAGCGATCCTTCTGCCTCAGCCTTCCAGGTAGCTGGAACTACAGGCATGTGCCACTATGCCTGGCTAATTTTTGATTTATTGTAGAGACGAGGTCTCACCAAGTTGCCCGGGCTGGTCTTGAACCTGCAGGTTCAGGCAATCCACTCACCTCAGCCTCCCAAAGTGCTGGGATTACAGGCTGAGCCACCGAGCCTGGCCCACACTTTAATTCTTGACTGCATAATCATGACTTTAGAGTTCCTATGCCCTGTCAGACAGGAAGCAATATGGTGGCAGGAACCAGGTCTGTCTCTCTTACTGTTGCCTCATGTTGTCACTGTGCAGACACATGCAGGTGCTCAGCAAATACATGTTGGATAAAATAAATAACAGGATATAAATAATTGCAGCCATGTGTGGGTCAGAAAGTAAGTGCCTTAACTGTGGGACGATATTTATTTAACAAAAAAGCAGACTGCATACAGGGCAAGATATTTTTGTTTTGAGTACTCACTTACATGACAGACCACATAAGGATCGCTAAACTAAGTCTCATTTAATTATTCTTTAGTTGTTTGCCTTTATGCAAAAGAGCGGAAATCTCATGCAGTGTCTGTACTGGCTCTGAAAATCCCAGGTGTAGGGTTGCACAGCCATGAAGAGGTGTCATGGCAGAGGGGTCTGGCCTCTGTGGCTAAAGCGGGGCGGGGGGGAAGAGGGTGGTGGTTCGTGAGGGGGATAGGCCTGGAAAAGGAGGGATTTAGTCCTGAAGGTGGGGAGTGGCTCATTTTTTTCATACTGTGGAAAAATAGGTCTCATTCCAACCTTGGCTCTTGGGTGTCTCAGCGGTGTGGCCCTAGATAGGCCATATCATTTCTCTGAGCTGTGGCCTCCTGCTCTGTCCAGTGGGGCCTCCTGCTCTGTCCAGTGGGGATACTGATACCTCTCCCCCACGGTTGTCGTAGCAAAGAATGAGATGAAAACGGGACGTGTGTGGCCCAGTGCTTGGCACGTAGTAGTTCTTCCGTGGCAGCCCCGCTTTTCTTCTGGTGCCCCTAGACTGTTGTCCCTGACATGGCACCAACCCTGCTCCCCTTTGGCATCCCGAGTCCAACTCAGCACTCCCACTGAGGTCTGGGTCACCTTGAGTTTCCCTGAGGTAGCCCTGAGTCAGCCCGCCAGTCAGGTGAGTTCTGCGCCTGTAACTGTTGGAGCTGAGAAATAAGATGACTGTGGCAGCACCATGGAGCTGCCTGTGAGGGAAGGCCGGCCGGGATTCGTGTGGTGGAAGTCAGGGGAAAGGGCAGTCGCAGTGGGCGGGGCCTTTAACCACAAGGAGCCACCAGCACGGCATGGAGAGGGGCGTCCAGACTTGTCCCACCCCCAGGCCCGGGGCTGAGCAGTTGAAGCCAGCAGGCCAGAGGGAGGCAGGGGTGGGAGTGAGCTGCCCAGAGCAAAGGTGGGGTCAGAACTGCCAGGCTGGGAGACAGCACAAGTAGGGAGGGCGGCAGGGATGGAGCAAGGGGAAGGTTCCCAAAGGAGAAGCAGAAGTGAGAAAAGCCCAGGGCTGGATCACCTCAGGGGCCTTTGTGCAGCAGCCAAGGGGGAGCTTGGCTGGAGGGGAGGGCCTTGGCTGGGGAGCAGGTGGCAGCGGGCAGGGGAGGGGCTGCAGGCTCAGTGGGGGCCTGGGACGGGGTCGGATTCTCCACCCGGGACTTCCACAGCAGTGTGTGTCTTTTCTGCACGTTGCTGAGGTCTGGGCACCTTGTGAGGGAAGGTGGTGACTTCTAACAGGAAGATGACTCTGTTTGGATTGTGGTCTGATGAGAAGCTCTGGCAACTTGCAGCCCTGGGGAAGATCGAGAAGTTCTCCTACGGGCAGCTGATCTCAAAAGACTTCGTAGACTCGGCCTACATCATGTTTATCAGCAAGGTGAGACTCTGGGGGCTGGGCTGGGGTGAAGCTGGGAGGAGCGGCCTGAGGCGGTGCCCTGTGGGCGGGCAGGCAGCGTTTGAGCCCCTTTCTGTGACCTGCCAACTCCTTTCCTTTTCTGGGTTTCCTGACCCAGCTGTAAAAGACATGCCTCCCTCAGAGGGTGGCAGGGAATTGAGGATACGCAGCTATTGTGTTGGAAAGAAGACCAAGGGGTACTCCCTCCTTGAGCTCATATGCATATTTATTTACACATAGATGCATATTTAAATTTTTCATGTGGCTCATGAATCTTTTATTATTATTTTATTTTATTTTTTATTTTTGGGTTGGAGTCTCACTCTGGTCACCCAGGCTGGAGTGCAGTGGCACATTCACAGCCGCCCCAGTGTTGACCTGCTGGGCTCTGGCAATCCTTCCACCTCAGCCTTCCAAGTAGCCGGAACTACAGGTGTGCACTACCATGCCTGGCTAATTTTTGATTTATTGTAGAGACGAGGTCTCACCAAGTTGCCCAGGCTGGTCTTGAACTCACAGACTCAGACACTCCACTTGCCTCAGCCTCCCAAAGTCCTGGGGTTACAGGCTGAGCCACTGAGCCCAACTTATTATTATTTTAGAGATAGGGTCTCATTCTGTCACCTAGGCTGGAGTGCAGTGGCACAATCAATTATAGCTCACTACAGCCTCAAACTACTGGGCTCAAGTGATCCTCCCACCTCGGTAGCTAGGACTACAGGAATGCGTCACTATGCCTGGCTAATTTTTATATTTTTATGGAGATGGGATCTTGTTATGCTGCCCAGGCTGTTCTCGGACTCCCAGCCTCAAGCAATCCTCCCACCTCAGCCTCCCAAAGGACTGGTATTATAAATGTGAGCCATCATGTCTGGCTAGGCTCTTGAATCTTCATGATGCCAGATTCCCTTTTAAAATATAATCTTTAAATTGTAAAAGTGATATGAGCACATTATAGAACTTTCTTGAAAGAGGAAAGAAATCACTCATAAGCTCATCAACTCAAAGTCAAGTTTCAAAAGTGGAAATTTTTGGTACTATAATTTTTTTTGCAAGGCAGACTTCATTCAAAGGAGCCATGGGAACAGGCATAGGAACCACTGCCATGGGGTCTTACAGTCAGGGAGAGACCAGGCTCAATGCAAGTGTCACAATTTTTATGCAAACTGCTTTCCAAGAGGAGGGATCCTCCTCCTCTAGCTCCTGGTATGTACGTTCTTGCTGATGCCGCCACCAGCAAGTATTCCTTCATCGGTTTTCTAATTCACAGGTGGCAGCTACTGCCTCCCTGAGGATTTTTTTTTCATTTCCCCCCCTTTTTATTTTAACGATGTGGGCTACAAGTCAAGATTAGATACGTAAGTGTGGTCTACATACATGTAGACTCACCTGGTCCTCAGTTCCCTGGCGTAGGACCAGGTGCCCTCCGTGCCGCTATGCGCCCCCACCCTCCTGGCAGTGTCCCACAACGGCTGATCCCTCACATCGTTTTGTAACTGAAATGCCTACTGATGTTTTTCCACTACCTTTTAGTTTTATATGGTTTTGCTAAAATTTTTGAGTTATAATATGTTAACACAATCATTCACTGAGGATTTAATTTATATTTTTTCTGATTACTAGTGAGATTTTTTTTTTCTTTGAGTCAGAGTCTCACTCTGTCGCCCAGGCTGGAGTGTGGTGGCATGCTCACGGCCACCACAGCCTCAACCTGCTGGGCTCAGCGGCCTTCCAAGTAGCTGGACAGGCACACGGGACCACGCCCAGCTAATTTTTTGATTTATTGTAGAGACGAGGTCTTGCCATGTTGCCCAGGCTGGTCTCGAATCCCTGGGCTCAGGCGATCCTCTTGCCTCTGCCTCCCAAAGGGCTGGGATTATAGGTGTGAACCACCAAACCCGGCTTCTAGTGAGATTTATCATGCTGTTTCCATCTAAATTTTGTCTTTTGCAAGTTGCTTTATGTCCTTTGCCACCTCCTCTGTCGGTTGGTAATAAAATCTAGCATTGATCGAGTGTTTACTCTGTTTCACCTGCTTAATCTCATTTCAGTCTCAATAACCCAAAGGAGGTTGGTATTGTCATTATTCTCATTTTACAGAGGAGAACACTGAGGCACAGTAAGGTTAAGTCACCATCCGAAGTCACACAGTTGATGAGGGGCAGAGGCAGGGTTCAACCCAAGTCTTACTCCACAACTTTTCTCAGGAGCTGGGATTTGGGATTTTTATTTAAAAAACAAAAATTGACAGAAGTTGCCCCTTCTGTCAGTTTCTAACAGGTTAAGCCACCACAGTTATTTGTTGAGTTTTTGTCAAGTTCATGACACACTGGTCCAGACTCTGGAGGGGTACAAAGATGGAAAAGATTGATTTTCTCTATATGTCTCCTCCACTAGAGTCCACACATAGGCAAACAAATTAATCAATGCCAAGCACCAAATGATTGGCATGAGCTCTGCAAGTTACAGGAACTCAGGAGAGGGAACTATCTAGAGGCTGGAGACTTTAAAGAAGGCTTCCTGGAGGAGGTAAGGTGGGAGCTGAGGCTTGAAGTGTTGAATTATTAGACAAAAGGAGGGAGCAATGCTGGTAAAGTGCTGGAGCGGCTCGTGCCGGCCCATGGAGCTGATGGCTAAGTGTTCAGGAATTTTGCAAGTTGATAAACACAATAAGTATTAAAAACTAGGTTATATAAACCTGCAATTAAATCCACTAGATTGAAATCAAGGACCTAGGATTGGTGGTGTGCGCCTGTAGTTCTAGCTACTCAGGAGGTGAGGCAGGAGGATCACTTGAGCCCAGGAGTTTGAGTCCAGCCTGGCAGCATAACAAGACTCTGTCCCTATTAAAAAAAAGAAAAAAGAAAAAGGAAAGAAAGGAAGAAAGAAAACAAGAGAAAGAAAGACGGCAAACTTACCACTTCCTGATTGTGTGCCTCTCTTCGCACTTCCACATTCTGTGGCCTCACGGGGGCAGCCTGCACTCAGCCATGGTGGCAGGATTTAAACCATGGAATGGGTAGACGCCAGAGTGATTTATAGCTTTGTTTTTTTGTTTGTTTGTTTTGTTTTTTTGAGTTGGAGTCTCACTCTGTTGCCCAGACTGGAGTGCAGTGGCCGCTCCCAGCCACTGCAGCCTCGACCCACTGGGCTTTGGCGATCCTTCCGCCTCAGCCTTCCGAGTAGCTGGAACTACAGACACATGCTACCATGCCCGACTGATTTTTTGATTTATTGTAGAGATGAGTTCTCGCCAAGTTGCCCGGGCAGGTCTCGAACCCACGGGCTCAGGCAATCCACTCACCTCAGCCTCCCAAAGGTGCGGGATTACAGGCTGAGCCACCGAGCCCGGCTTTTGATTTATAGCTTTGTTGCGTGTCTCGGGAAAATGAAAAGAGAGAAGGTTTATAATGCAGATTAAATTAGGGAAAAGCGGGCTGTGAAAGAAGGAAATAAAGGAACTATCCTAACAGGAATTAAAAACTGTTATCTGATTCATAATAAAAGTCACATCCTTAGCCGGGCTCGGTGGCTCAGCCTGTAATCCCGCGCCTTTGGGAGGCTGAGGTGAATGGATTGCCTGAGCCCGCGGGTTCGAGACCCGCCTGGGCAGCAAGACCTCATCTCTACAATAAATCAAAAAAAAATCAGCCGGGCGTGGTAGCACATGCCTGTAATTCCGGCTACTTGGAAGGCTGAGGCGGAAGGATCACCGGAGCCCAGCAGGTCGAGGCTGCGGTGGCCGGAAGCGGCCACTGCACTCCAGTCTGGGCAACAGAGTGAGACTCCAACTCAAAAAAAAAAAAAAAAAAAAAAAAAAAAAAAAAAAAAAAAAAAAAGTCACATCCTTAACGATCAAGTGAAGTTCTGATCTACGTAGGCTAAAACTGAAAGAAGCTTCAATTTAATGAATATAGTTTATGAGCAGGTGAGAAATAGTTTTGCTATCACGGGAGGTGAGAAGTTAGCTTTTAAAAAAATAACATGGCAAGATTGTATTATGAACAAATCAGATATAATAGCATTGCATTTACTGGAAAAGTGTGGATTGAGATAGAACTTGTTTGTCAAATCAGGACTGCATTGTGCCTATAACCTGGCCATAGATGCAAGAGTTCAGCCCAGATCAACAAAAGCATTCTGTGAGAACTGATTGGCTAGATGGAATTTCCAGTAAGATTATGGTGTACTTTATTATTTACAAATTGTAGCACACCCTTTATAATAGTAAAACTTATAATACATGCATATTCTTACATTTTTCTAGAGAGCCGGCTGTAAACTTACCAGCCCCACCAAGTGTGTGTGTGTGTGTGTGTGTGTGTGTGTGTGTGTGTGTGTGTGTGTGCACGTGCGTGTTGTTATTCTCAGGTCAGTCCCCAAGAAGAGAATGAAGTCTAGCTAATATAAGTAGAAAGGGATTTATTGCAGGATATTAAATGACTCACAGACTTCCTGGGGGGAATCCTGCAGAAACAGTCTTTAGACTGAAAACAACTCCCAGACAGTTCCAGGTCAGAATCCAGGGCCAGTGCTGCAGGTGTGGCTGCCCTGCCCAGCTCAGGAAGCACAATGTGGACGACTGGCCCTGCCAACACCAAGCCTTGTCTGCAGGCACCACATCGGCATAACGAGATGGCAGCCAGGGCCTTGGTGCAAGGCAGCTTGGGAAATGACGTGATCGGCTTCCAGTCTCTCTATAAAAGTGGTCAGTCCTCCACAGAGGGATGGGGATGAGGACATCGCCTGCTGAGGGAGCAGAGTGGAGCCAAGCGCATAGCAGGACGTGCCTAGGGTGTAGGACTGAAGAATCCTGATGGTCGTGTGAGGGGGAGAGGAGGTGGGCTGGAAGCCTGGAGGGAAGCTGTCAGGGGAGCCCGAATAATTGACAATTCCATCTCCTCCCTGAAGTCTCATTGTGTTGCCCAGGCTGGTCTGGAACTCCTAGGTTTAAGCAATCCTCCTGCTTCGACCTCCCAAAGTGCTGGGATTACAGGCATGAGGCCCGGCCATGGGGATGGTTCTTAATCTGTTTGCCTTCATTGCTTCATCTGTGAAATGGGAAATCAGCTTAGCAAATGCTCGCTCGGTTAACACACATCCTCCATTTCAGTGTTCTCAAAGTGTTGTGGCTGGACCAGCAGCCACAGCCTCGCTTGGGAACTCATCTTAAAACGTAAATTCTCGATCCACCCAAGAGCGGTGGGATACAAAACTACTGGGGGGCGGGGAATGGCTCAATAATCTGTGCTTTAACGCGTCTTCCAGGTGATTCTGATGCACACTAAAGTTGAAGAACTCCTGGCTTAAGGGAGGAATTTTCAAAGTTTGGTCAAAAGGCAGATTCCTGTCTCATCCCAGAGACTGATTCATCAACTTTGGGATGCGCTTTGAGCAAGTGCTCAGGTGATTCTAACGCAAAAGTCTTGGACCTCTTGCCTAGAGAGGAAGTCACCAAAGGGCAGCAGGTGGGGGACCATCGGCCAGCAGACAAGTCTGGACTGCTCCTTACAGTGTTTTATTAATATCTGATTTAACTGTTAAGATGAAGATTTCACATAAACATTCTGATTTCTGCTTTTGAGAAGTCGGATCAGGCAATGCCAGGCTGTATCCTGGTGCGGGCCCTCCCTGGCTGGGTTGAAAAGCGCCTGGTCCCCTAGAGGGACGGCTCTTTTGCTCATTCTTGCTGGCTTTGAGTGTCTAGGGAGGAGACCTGGTTGTCCCGACTCCTGTAGTTAACTCATATTGCCGCTAGAGGGCAAAATCAGCAGTGGTGACTGGGCGCCTTTAGGCCCGGGGAAAGATTCCTGTGGGAATGGCGCAACCATAATGAACGCTCATAATCAACTCATTCCAAACCGTTTATCATTTGGGGACACATGGTGAAACTGTTCTTTCCACAGATACAGACACAGATACAATTAAAGACCCACAGGAGACTTGCTAAGAGGAAACTGTGTTCCTGTGTGTTTCTCTGGCATCTGCAGTTCCTGATAAATGCTTGTTGAATGAATATTGAATAAAGCTCCAAGCACAATGTCTGACATATCATAAGGGCTTATTAAATGTTTGCTCCCTTCTTCTCCTACCTCTTCGACAGGACATGTCTTGAACCTTAGCCCTTTATAATGTGTCTTTTAGAGTTCTTACTGGAAAAGGATATTTTTAAAAAAAAAGATATAAAGGAAAAATGACATCTCCTCCTTACCTGTCAGGTTAGAAAAGATGAAAAGAATTATGGAAATCCAATGTTGGCAATGATGTATTATAATGAGCTTTGTTATTTATAATGAGCAGTGTTACACTCACTGTTGGAAAGTGTAAATTGAGTTAAACCTTTTTGGAAGGCAGTTTGGCAATGTGTATCAACATGTAAAATACGCACGCCTTGTTTGGCCATGGTAGCTCACACTTGTAACACCAGCTCTTTCGGAGACCAAGACAAAAGGATAGCTTGGGGCCAGGAGTCCGAGACCAGCCTGGACAACATAGCAAGACTCTGTCTCTACAAAAAATAAAAAATTGAGCCAGGCATGGTGACATGTGCCTGTGTCCCAGCTACTCAGGAGGCTGAGGTGGGAGGATCACTTGAGCCCAGGAGTTTGAGGCTGCAATGAACTACAATTGTGCACTCTAGCCTGGGCTACAAAGGGAGACCCTGCCTCTAAAATATATGTATGTGTATGCGGGTGTGTGTGTGTGTATACTGTTAAGGAATTATTCCCAAGGAGATAGTCAAACATGGGTATTATAACAGCACAAACAAGACGATACTGCAGTTTAAGCAATCCTCCAGTCTTAGAGGATTAACCAAACAGCATGCATTGCCTCATCACACGACTTGCCTTTAGCGAGTCATCAGAGAGGTCTTGCTCCTTATGGACATGCGGGGGCCTAGGCTACTGGAAACTCTATCTTGGTCCAGGCTTTTACGATCAACAGGATGGGAAAAGGGAACATTGAGAATCAAGCCCAGGCTTTTTGTTTTTTGAGTTGGAGTCTCACTCTGTCGCCCAGGCTGGAGTGTAGTGGCACACTCCCGGCCACCGCAGCCTCGACCTGCTGGGCTCAGGAGATCCTTCTGCCTCAGTCTTCCAAGTAGCTGGAACTACAGGCACGTGCCACTACACCTGGCTAATTTTTTGATATATTGTAGAGACGAGGGCTCACCAAGTTGCCCAGGCTGGTCTCGAACCTGTGGGCTCAGGCAATTCTCTCGCCTCGGCCTCCCAAAGTGCTGGGATTATAGGGTTGAGCCACCGCGCCCAGCCAAGCCCTGGCTTTTAAAGTTTCCACCTAGAGTATCACACATTACTTGGCTAAGGAAACCTAGAAATTGACCAAAGCAAGTAAGAAGGTCATTCCTAATTCGAAGGATGAAAAAGCACACTTCTCTCCTATGCCCTGGGGGACAACATGAGTATCTGCTGCCTTTATGACTGCTGTAGGAATTAGGATGTATATACAAGAGTCTACAGCATTCTCTGTGTCAGGTCACTGAAACCCAACCAGGGCTTAATAAGCAGTTGCTTATCTCTCCCACACAGTGGTCAGCCTAGAGCCAGGCAGGCAGGCCAGGCCCATAGAGCTGTTCTAGAAAGTCATCAAGAGCCCAGGCTCCTCCTAGTTTCCCCACATCCTCCATCGCTTATGGCTTTCATCCTAATGGTCACGACGTGGCTGTCCCACCTCTGCCATCATGTCTGAGTTTCAGGCAGTGGGAAGAAGGGAGACCAACAGTTTTCCTGGGAGTTCCAACCACAGCCTTTTACCGATGTCTCATCAGCCAGAACTGTGTCACTGCCACCTCACTGCAGGAGAATTTGGGAAAGTGGGAGATTTTTTTTTTAATTGGGAACTTTACTTCCCTGAACAAACGCAGAGTTATATATAATACCAATGAATTAGAAACAACCAAATATGAATCTTCAAAAATACTTTTCTTGAGGTGGCAAGATTAGCAGTAGTAGCTGGGGGAGAGGGCACACCTCATCAGCGAGGAGACCTGCATAATGAACATCTGTATACCTAACCCTGAATTGTACCCCGCATCTTAAAAATAAAACATTTTAAAACAGAAAGAAAAAATATATTTTTCTTGAGATATAACATGCGTGCAGTAGATATTTCTTTTCTTTTCTTTTCTTTTTGAGTTGGAGTCTCAGTCCGTTGCCCAGGCTGGAGTGTAGTGGCATGCTCACGGCCACCCCTGATCTGCTGGGCTCGGGCCATCCTTCTGCCTCAGCCTTCCAAGTAGCTGGACTACAGGTGCGCACTACCATGCCCGGCTAGCTTTGGATTTATTGTAGAGACAAAGTCTCACCAAGTTGCCTAGGCTGGTCCCAAACCCGCAGGCTCAGACAATCCACTCACCTCAGCCTCCCAAAGTGCTGGGATTACAGGCTGAGGCACCGAGTCTGGCCAGTAAATATTTCAAATATAAACTTTACAGCTTGATAAGTTTGTACACATATGTACCCCAGTATAATCACTGTCCAAATCAAGAGTAAGAACATTTCCAGTACTCCAGAAAGCTCCTTGGTGCCCCTTCCCAGACAAAATCCTCCCACAAAAGATACCACTTTTTTCGAACTGAAGTCTCACTCTGTCACCCAGGCTGGAGTGCAGTAGCACGATCATGGCTCACTGCAACCTCGACCTTCTGGGCTCAGGAGATCCTTCTGCTTCAGCCTCCCAAGCAGCTGGGACTACAGGCATATCCGCCATGCCCAGCTACTTTTTTTTATTTTTTGTAGAGATGAGGTCTCACTATGTTGCCCGGACTGGTCTCAAACTCCTGGGTTCCTTGCCTTGGCTTCTCAAAGTGCTAGAATTACAGGCATGAGCCCATACCTGGTTAAGAGTTACGGCTCTTTTTTTTTTTTGAGTCAGAGTATCACTCTGTCTTCCAGGCTGGAGGCAGTGGCATGCTCACGGCCACTGCAGCCTTGACCTGCTGGGCTCAGGTGTTCCTTCTGCCTCAACCTTCCAAGTAGCTGAAACCTTACAGGTGGGCACCACCACACCCAGCTAATTTTAAAAAATTTATTGTAGAGACAAGGTCTTGCCAAATTGCCCAGGCTGGTCTCGAACCCCTAGATTCAGGTAATCCTCTTGCCTCGGCCTCCCAAAGTGTGGGATTACAGGCATGAGTCACAGTGCCTGGCCCAGATTCCTGCTGTTATGATTTATGTTATCAAATACTATTGCCCTTTAAAAAATTTCATATAAATGGAATTCAGAGGGTATGTACTCTTTATGTCTGACTTCTTTTGCGCAACTGAATACATGCTATTTTTTATTTTATAAATTATGATATACATAGAATAATATGTAACCATTAAAAATGATAATGTAGAACCATATTGTTTGGTATGAAAAATGTCTTTGATATAGTATTGAGTTTCTAAAAAGGTTACAAAAGTGTTTTACATAAATGAACGCATTTATGAAAAATTGTATATACACATATTATATGTTCATAGAGAAAAGTTTGAAATAATATTTACCAATATGTTGCTATTAGTTATTTCTGGGTGTTAGTTTTAATCCAGTTTTAACTTTCTCTATGTTCTGTTTGGTTTGAAAATTTTTAAACTTTTAATTTTTGAATAACTTTAAATTTATATAAAAATTACAAGAACAGTGCAAAGAACTCTTGTATAACCTTAACTCAGATTCACTAATTATTACTTGCCACATTTGCATTAGTGTACATATACCATATATATGTATATTTCCATGCCTGAATCATTTGAGAGTTAAATATCATTCATGATACTCATTGACCCCTGTATAATTAAGTGATTCTTTTCTTTTCTTTTGAGTCAGAATCTCACTCTATCACCCAGGCTAGCGTACCTCTGCATGCTCACAGCCACCACAGCCTTGCTGGGCTCAGGCGATCCTTCTGCCTCAACCTTCCAAGTAGCTGGAATGACAGGCACGCACTGCTGCGCTTGGCTAATTTTTTGATGTATTGTAAAGACAAGACCTTGCCAAGTTGCCCAGGCTGGTCTCGAACCCCTGGGCTCAAGCAGTTCTCTCACCTCGGCCTCCCAAAGTGCTGGGATTGCAGGCATGAGCCACCGCACCTGGCCTTAGATAACATTTTCATTCAAAAAGCACAAAACAACCTGAAATCACTTGCATTAAGCAAATAAAAAGGGATAAGAGGCAATACAGAGAGCTTTTCTTCAAAGCCTGGCCTGCCTGGGGCCTCGGTGATGAGCCCTCCTGCTGTGTCCCTTTATGTGTCCAGGGCAGCTGTGAAGTCCTGCGGCTGATAGACCTTGGGAACTCCCCCTCCTACTACAAGTGGATCTGGCAGCATTTGGAACTGATAGCGGACAAGCCTCTGAAGACCTGCCTCAAGGGTAGGCTGCGTGGTCCCCTCCAGCAGCAGGGGGCTCGCGGGTCTGCCCTTTTTCCAATTCCCAGCCCCACAGAGTCTTAGCAATCTATAGTCGGGGGGATATCTGATTTGATCCCTTCTGCCAGCTGTGGACGCCTGGTCCAGAGGCCCTGCCCTCGTTTTCAGCCTCCTCCTTTTGAGCCTTCTCTTTTGCTTTCCAGACTCTCCTGTGCTGCCACCTACTCGTTGCCTCACACGTGTCAATACTCCGCAACGGAGGACTCCAGAGTTGGGATTCTAACCCAGGCTCAGTCTATCCCAAAGCCCAGGCTTCCTTCTCACATCTCCAGTCTTCCTCATTCTCATGTCCTTTTGTCGGACATAGGAGCCATCAGACTGCAGCCTCTAGAGCTGGCCCAGATGATGACCAGGCGTCCTAATTCTAGGGTGTTGATTCCAGCCACAACTCCTTTGTTGTGATGAGTGGCATCTTCCTTTCTTTCACTTTTTCCTCCTCCAGAGGTCTTTCTGTCTCATTCGTTTAGGCCAGGAACTCCATCCCTCAACAGACATTGCAGGGGCTCCTTACCTCGTGTGTGGAGTACTGATATGCTTCCCACCAATCCCATAGATTGTTGTCTGTGTATCCCGGGCCCTTCTCCCCAAGGATCCTCTCACAGATGCCGCTGGACCTCTTGTGACAACAGCTGAGGCCAGCACAGGGAGGCAGAGGAGGAGGGTGGAAAAAAGAGGTTGGAGCTAGACAGGGCTGGGTTTGAATCTCACTTATTAGCTGGGTAACTTTGGTGAGAACTTAAAGTCTCTGGGCTTGGTTTCTTCCTATCTGTCATGGGTCGTGTCATGGTCAAGAGCAGAGGCTCAGGAGCCATTGTGTGAGTTTGAATATGGGGTCCTTCTCGTACTAGCAGTGTGATGCTGGACAAGTCATTCTATGTCCCTGTGTACCAGTGCCCCCAGAATCTGTAAAATGTGAATAATGGTTCCTACCTCATAGAATTATATGGCATCAAGCAAATTAATACATAAAACTCTTAGAACACTACCTAGATGCATAGGTACATAGCGTAGATGTTTGTTCTCATTATAGGCTACTGGGAAGGCTGACTGAGATCATGTATGCATGAGGCCTTGTAGCAGCTACTCAGTACCTGTATTCATGTCATTTCTTTTTTCTATCTTTTTTGCTGCCAGTCCACCAGAGAAAAAGCTGCATCTCACAAACTTTGATAAGTTGTATTTTCAGTTCGTTCAAAATATCTTTATATTTCTCTTTTGATTTCTTCTTCTTCTTCTTTTTTTTGAGTTGGAGTCTCACTCTGTTGCCCAGGCTGGAGTTCAGTGGCACACTCATGACCACCCAGTGTCAACCTGCTGGGCTCCGTCAATCCTTCCGCCTCAGCCTTCCAAGTAGCCAGAGCTACAGCCTTCCAAGTAGCAGGCTATCACACCCAGCTAATTTTTCAATTTATTGTAGAGATGAGGTCTCACCAAGTTGTCCAGACTGGTCTTGAACCCGTGGCCTCAGGCAATCCCCTCACCTTGGCCTCCCAAAGGTTTACAGGCTTGAGCTACCGTGCCTGGCCTGATTTCTTCTTTGATCCAGTGAATATTATGAAGGGTGTTGGCTGGGTGAGGTGGCTCATGTCTGTAATCCTAGCACTCTGGAAGGCCGAGGAAAGAGGATTGCTTGAGCCCAGGATTTAGAGACCAGCCTAGCCAACACGGTGAGACTTTGTCTCTACCAAAAAAAAAATTAGCTGGGCATGGTGGCATATGCCTATAGTCTCAGCTACTAGGGAGACTGAGGTGGAAGGATCGCCTGAATCCAGAAGGTCAAGGCTGTGCTGAGCTCTGATCATGCCACTGCACTCCAGCCTGGGTGACAGAGTGAGACAAAAAAAAGGGGGGATGTGCTATTAGTTTCCAAACATTTGGTGATTATCCAGTTATTTTTCTGTTGTTGATTTTTAAGATAATATACTTTGTATCATTTGAATCCTCTTAAAGGCAACTTGTTTTAGGCCTAGGATACAGTATATCTTGGTAAACATTCCATGCACATTTGAAAAGGACGGGCCATTGTTGGGTGCAATGTTCTATGAATGTTAATCAGATGAAGTTGGTTGATAGTGTTGATCAAGTCATCTATAGTCTTTTTTTAAATAATATAAATTCCTTCAGTTTACCCTTTCCTTTTTCTTTTTACAAACCCTTGTGGTCGTCTATATTCTTACTGATTTTCTGTCTTCTTGCTCTATCAATTGTTAATAGAGAGGACGGTTAAAAGCTCCAACTACAACTGTAGATACATTTTTCTCCTTGCGCTTCTATCAATTTTTGCTTTATGTATTTTGAAGCTCTCTTTTTAAGTGCACAGATGCTTAGGATTTAAACTCTTTATCATTATGAAATGAACTTCTCTGGCCCTGGTAATATTCCTTGCTGGAAACCCATTTCTTGTTTTTGTTTTTGTTTTTGTTTTTGAGTTGGAGTCTCACTCTGTCATCCAGACTGGAGTGCAGTGGCTGCTCCCGGTACTGCAGCCTTGACCTGCTGGGCTCCGGCGATCCTTCCGCCTCAGCCTTCCAAGTAGCCGGAACTACAGGCATGCGCTACCACGCCCGGCTGATTTTTTGATTTATTGTAGAGATGCGGTCTCGCTGCCCAGGTGGGTCTCGAACCCGTGGGCTCAGGCAATCCACACACCTCAGCCTCCCAAAGGCGCGGGATTACAGGCTGAGCCACCGAGCCCGGCTGCCCATTTCTTATGATATTAATTTAGCCACTACTTTTAATTTAATTTAGCTTCCTTTTGATTAGTATTAGTTTGGTATTTTTTTCATCCATTTACATTTAGCCTATTTGTGTCTTTATATTTAAAGTGGATTTCTTAAAGGTAGCATATAGTTGGGTCTTGCCTCTTATTTTATTTTATTTTTTAAATTTTTTTTAACAACTTTTAAATTTTTTTATTTTAAAATTGTGGGGTACAATTCAGGGTGAGGTATACAAATATTCATCGTGCAGGTACCCTTGTTGATGAGGTGTGCCCCCCTTTCCCCAGGCAGATCTTGACTACTGTCAATTCCACCCCCCACCCCACCTCCTCCCGCAGTTTCCTGCTACTGTCAATCCTTTTCTTACAGTATTATAGTAGTTGTTCATGGTCTACCCATGAGTGAGAATATGTGATACTTAGTTCTCTGTTTCTGTGAACGATCACTCAGTATTATAGATTCTAATTCCATCCAGGTTGCTGCGAAGTTCAGGATTTTGCTCTTCTTTATGGCTGCGTAATATTCCATTGTGTATATGTACCACATTTAAAAAAAAATTCAGTCCTCTTTTGATGGGCAGCATGGTTGGTTCCATGTTCTTGCTATTGTGAACAAGGCTGCGATAGACATACGTGTACAGGTATGGGTCTTGCCTTTTTAAAAAATTATAATCTGGCTGGGAGCAGTGGCTCAAGCCTGCAGTCCCAGCACTTTGGGAGGCCGAGGTGAGAGGACTGCCTGAGCCCACAGGTTCGAGACCAGCCTAGGCAACATGGTGAGACCTCTTCTCCATAAGAAGTCAAAAAATTAGCCAGGCGTTGCGGGGATCCAGCCCCACAAGGGTCGTGAGGTTTCCTGAAGGAGAGACGGATAGGCAAAAGGTGAAAACATTGTACTCAGACACCTGCTTCCTGAACAGATGACCTTTAATGTTAGCTAAGGGAAGGCTTTTATACCATTTGTAAAGGGGCAAGACAAAGAAAATTCCTTCACGTACATATTCTCTAAAAGTCACCACCATCTAGTGGTCTTCGCAACAAACAAGCCAAGAACCCTATACATATTCAGACAATGAGTCTTATTCATAAAGCCAAAAATGATAGTTTTAGTCCAAAGTCCCGAGTTACAGTCCTTGAACTGTTTCCAGAAAGTTTCCAAGTGCAAAGTTCTTCATGTAGCAGTAGTTTTCCCATCTGGGGCTTCTATGACCTTCAAAGCTTAACAATAATCTTTATCCTAAGTCAGTGAAAACAGTGTTATAAATCACCTACATAACTCCTAGATGAGTGTTAGAACTTATAATGAATTCATAATGAACTTACTATAAACTTGTGCTTCTAAAAAACCTTATGTCTAAACACTAAACTGCATAATTCTAAATCAAATAAGGAGTGAATATACTTATATCATTTTTTACTCAAGCAATATCTAGTAACTTATAACCAAGTGAAAGAAAGCATTCTTGATGTGCTTCAGAGTTTAACCCTTGCATATGTTAGAAAAGGCCAAGTGGCATAGTGGGAAAATGGAAAGATGAACCATGACATTCTCAGGTTAGGTGTGAGTACTTCGCATAAACATGCCATTTTCTTCTTCCACAACTGCACAGAATTTCTTCAGCCGTACCAACAGCAAAGATGGAAGAAAGAAGGGCCTCAGCTGCCCGGACTCGCTTTGCGGCCAGGGGTCCTCAGCACACCTGGACTTTGTCAATCAGGTGGGCCTCCAAGGCTGGCTCCCAACATCTCCCCCTTTTTTGTTTTTTAATACGAAGCCGTGAAATTCCGTGCTTAGTCGAGAGATGTTATTTTTCAATGATTTGAAGATTACTGGAAGTAAGCATAATAATAACAAAATTATTCCTCCACAAATTCCCACATTGATTAATATAGACAATAATGATTTTTTGATTGACAATGAAGAAAAATTGTTGAAGATTTACTGAGCCAATTGGGTGGACTCAAATTGTTTTTCAGTCGAATTAATGTCCTGTATTTTTTGATGAAGTTTAGAAAGGTTTATACTTATATTCGAATGATTCCAAATCCCAAGGATATGGTTTTTTATTTTGTATCAAGTATGGATGGATTTAATTATCTGTAAGGGAGTAACACAAATTCATTTAAACTCTGAATGGCATCGCAGAGCCAATTTAATTTTCAAGGTTACAAGTTCTTGTCCTATAATTAAAATAGCCTCTTCTAATGCATTAACTTTACTTTCTAATTTTTGGTTAATAATTTCTTGAGCTGCTAAAGCTAATGAGACATTTTTGGATAACTGATCTGTAAACGTAACAGTATGTACTTCTTTAGTTAAAGTTATGGCGGAAACTGAAACTGAAGTAGCAATGGCTATCAAAGCTGTAATACCTAAAATTAAAGTTGCTATAAATCTTTTTAGCCTTGACAACCTCATATCTAAACACTAAACTATATACATCATACCAAAGAGATGGAAGATTTACAGGAACCATCAAATAAGAAGGCTGTTTAAGAATCATAAATTCTCTATGTGAATTAGAAAAAGTAAGACAATTAGTTAATTTACAATTTATGCAAGTAGTTTGATTTTTTAGGTAAACTAAAACATGTTGGAGGAGAACTAGAACAACCTAAAAAGAATAATTATGATTAATAACAGTTTTGACCCATGATGAAAAAAGTGTGGGGCCTTTTAATAAAGAGGAAAGATTAGTAAAAACAGTAATAATCTTAGTATCCCATGTAACAGGCTGGAACACTGGAGGGTTTGGGATATAAGCCCAATAAGATTTTTTTTGAATAAATACAACCCACCTGGCTTGCTATAATAGCCAGTATAGCAATAAAAACAGCAGAGAGAGTCAGAGAAGTAATTTGAAACAGAACCAAGTCCTCTGTGTCACGTGTCAGCACCTTTAGCTGTCCCCAAGTTGGTGGTTTGTAGACTCTCGTGGAAGCAGCAGCCTCTCAGGAGCAAGATGTTTTAGTTGAGGAACGAGAGTTTCTTTTTCCTGTTGTCAGCTGAGTTTAGGCGGTTTTGTTTCTGCTTTTGGGAGCCCAAATGGGTGAAGTAAACTTTGGGCATTCTGATGATGAAGGGCATGGGAAGTGGTAGCTGCTAGTGAAGGAAAAACAAAAACTTACATAGCCTCATTAGTAAGAGCATTGCCTTTAGATAATGGACCAAGGAAGGGTAGAATGAGTATGAATAATGAGTAGCATAAACAGGTTCTATACTAGCACAAATGTGTAATTGAATGGTTTATAAAAGAACAATTATGTTAGTGGGGGAGAAGGAAGAGACAGCATGAAGACTCGCAGTTTTTAAATGACACAGTACACCTGTAACATAATGTTAGTGTCAAGATTAAAAATTTTTTTGTAAAGACCTGACAAGCTGCAAACAGCTTAACTCATTGAGTGGAATTATAATCTGTTTGAAAACAAGAAGTAACACCATTAATAACAGTAACCGCTGTTTCAGAAGAGGAGCCATCTGTAAAAACCAAGCTAGCATTTTATAGAGGTTGAGCACTGGTAACGTGAAGAAAGATAAAAGAATGATTTTTTGCAAAAGTAAGAAGTGAAGGAGGAGGATAGTGGGAGTCCACTTGCCCAGTAAAGTGGGCTACAGCTAACTGCCACACAGGGCACGTTCTACACAGCCAAGTTATCTGAGGAGCAGTGTGAGGTATTACAATCAGGTGGGCCTCCAAGGTTGGCTCCCAACAAGGCGTGATAGCACGTGCCTGTAGTTCTGACTACTTGGAATGTTGAGGCAGAGGGAACGCTGGAGCCTAGCAGGTCAATACTGGGGTGGCTATGAACATGCCACTGCACTCCAGCCTGGGTACTGGAATGAGACTCCAACTCAAAAAAAAAAAATCCAATCTGACAATCTCTGTCTTATTATTGAGATGTCTAAGCCATTTACATTTAATGTTATTATTGACTATGGTTGGATTTAAATCTACCATCTTGCTATTTTTTTCTATTTGTCTCATTTGTTCCCTTTCTCTCTCTTTTTATTTGCCTTTGGATTGTTTATTTTGTATAATTCCATTTTCTTTTCTTTCTTTTTTTTTTTTGAGTTGGAGTCTCACTCTGTCACCCAGACTGCAGTGCAGTGGCCACTCCGGGCCACTGCAGTCTCAGCCTGCTGAGCTCCAGCGATCCTTCTGCCTCAACCTTCCAAGTAGCTGGAACTACAGGCATGTGCTACCACGCCCAGCTGATTCCATTTTATTTTCTTTGTTGGCTTATTAACTATCTCTTTGTATTATTTTAGTGGTTGCCTTATGATTTATTGTACAGTAAATCCCTCACATACAACTGAGTTCCATTTTGAGAGTGTGTTTGTAAGTCCGATTTGTTTGTAATTCAACAAAGTTAGTCTAGGTACTTAACAAAATCAGCAATATAGTACTGTACTGTAATAGGTTTATAATGCTTTTCACACAAATCATAACATAAAAAACA
Source organism: Cephalopachus bancanus (assembly GCA_027257055.1). Classification (NCBI taxonomy): domain Eukaryota; kingdom Metazoa; phylum Chordata; class Mammalia; order Primates; family Tarsiidae; genus Cephalopachus; species Cephalopachus bancanus. The sequence continues at coordinate 883,458 of JAPVLO010000447.1, read as the reverse complement.
AACACAAAAAATAAAACATTTAAAATCTTACAGTAAACTACCTTGACATCCTGGGCTTGAAATAAAGATACTGTACTACTGTACTCTATATAGTACTCTACAATAAACAAAAGCACAACCACTTTGGAGAGGATGCACACACATGACAATGTATGACAGACATGTGAGCTAACATATGATTTGACATGTGAATGCATGTTTGCATCTTTGGAAGTTTGCAACTTGAAGGTTCATATGTAGGGGACTTTTTAATATAACTTTAAATTGTCATAGTCTACTTTTAAGTGATATTACACCATTTCATGTATAGAATCAGAATCTTTTTACTTTTTTGAGTTGGAATCTCACTCTGGTCATCCAGGCTGGAGTGCGGTGGCACGCTCATGGCCACTGCAGCCTCGACCTGCTGGGTTCAGGTGATCCTTCTTCCTCAGCTTTCCAAGTAGCTGGAACTACAGGCACGTGCTACCATGCCCAGCTAATGTTTTGATTTATTGTAGAGACAAGGTCTCACCAAGTTGCCCAGGCTAGTCTCAAACCCCTGAGCTCAGGCAATCTTCTCGCCTCAGCCTTCCAAAGTGCTGGGATTATAGTTGTGAGCCACCGCACCCAACTTTAGAACCAGAACCTTATTAACACTATACTTCCAGCCGGGCTCAGTGGCTCAGCCTGTAATCCGGCGCTTTGAGAGGCTGAGGTGAATGGATTGCCTGAGCCCGCGGGTTCAAGGCCCGCCTGGGCAACTTGGCGAGATCTCATCTCTACAATAAATCAAAAAATTAGCCGGGCGTGGTAGCACGCACCTATAGTTCCAGCTACTTGGAAGGCTGAAGCGAAAGGATCGCCGGAGCCCAGCAGGTCGAGGTTGCGGTGGCCGGGAACAGCCACTGCACTCCAGTCTGGGCGACAGAGTGAGACTCCAACTCAAAAAAAACAAAACAAAAACAAAACAAAAACACAGTATACTTCCATTTCTTGCCTCCCAAAGATTATATTATTGTCATATATTACACTTTCACATATCTTAAAAACCTTATAATGTATGGTTATTACTTTTGCTTTAACAGTCAATTATCTTTTTAATATATTTAAATAATAATAAGAAAAGTCTTATTGGGTTGACGCATAAGTGTGTAGCATTTGTTTTTGGCATGGCAACACTGCAGTGTTGTGAGTTTATCTTTTGTCATTTCTCATTTGGAGTGACAGTGTTGTGCTTGTGAACATGGCTTGCATTTTTCAGAATTAAAGAAAGTTAGTGCTATTTGTGGCCCAAAGAAGATGGAATGTCAAGTGGAAATAAAAAGAACACTTGGCACATATTCTTCTGTTTGAGCTTAACAGAGGAGTAAAGGCAGCAGAGGCAGCTTGAAACATTTGTGACATGTACGGGAAGAATGCCATTGGGGAAAACGTGGCAAGAAAATGGTTTTGTCATTTCAAAGAGGGCTGCTTTGACCTGAGTGATTCTCCATGTTCAGCAAGACCATCGGGATTTGACGAAGACTGTTTAGATGCCTGATGATCCCATGATGATCCATGTCTGTCAACCCAAGAATTGGCATATGTGATGAGCTGTGACCTATCAAGCATCATACAACATTTGCATTCCATGGACAAGCTGAAAAACACTATGGACTTATGCATCAAGTCAATGTATTAGTGGATAGTTACTATTTCTGATGTTCTTCATTCTGTTGTGTAGATACATATTTTCATCAATTACCATTTCCTTCTGCTCGAAGTACTTATTTTAACATTTTTTTGTGTTTAGGTCTGTTGGTGATTAATTCTTTAAGATTTTCTGTACCTAAAAATTATTTTGTCTTCATTCTTGAAATAAATGTTTCATTGGATATAGAATTCTGGGTTAGCTCTTTTTTTTTCAGTACTGTAAAGATGTTGCATTAAAGTTTGTCTTCTGGCTTGCTTTGTTTTCAACAAGAAGTCTGCTAACATCCTTATTTTTTTATAACTTCATTGTCTAACTTTGCATAACCTCTGTACACAAAGTACTTTTTCACTCTAGCTGGTTTTAAAATTTCTATCAATTGTGTTAAGAAATTTGGTTATGCTGTACACTGGTATCATTTTTGTCATGTTTCTGTGGTTGGGGTTCATTTAGTGTCTTGGATCCCTGGGTTTATATTTTTAAAATCAGACTTGGAATTTTTCAGCCATTATTTTTTGAAACATTTTTCTATCTCCTCTTCTTCTCCACTTTGGAGACTCCAACTACATGAATAATTGTTTCATAGTCCACTGATGCTCTGTTCACATTTTTGCCTTTTTTTCTCTCCCGTTTTGGATAGTTTCTGTTGCTATGTGTTCAAGTTTGCAAATCCTTCTGCATTGTCTAATATGTGATTGATTCCATCTAGTGTATTTTTCATTTCAGACACTGTAGTTTTTATATCTCAAAGTTTGATTTGGGTCTTTTTTATAATTTCAACATGTCTATTTAAAATACACACTATTTCTTCTTTGAGGTATAGTTATAATAGCTGTATCAGTGTCTTTATGTACTAAATCAGTCTAGTGTCATTTCTGAGTCAGTTTTAATTCATTGTTTCATGATATGGTTCACATCAGTCTCATGATATGGTTCATGGTTTCCTTCTTTTTTTTTGCAAGCTTGGTGATTCTTTCTTTCTTTTTTTCTTTCTTTCTTTCTTTCCTTCCTTCCTTCCTTCCTTCTTTCTTTTTCTTTCTTTCTTTTTCTTTCTTTCTTTTTCTTTCTTTCTTTCTTTCTTTCTCTCTTTCTCTCTTTCTCTCTTTCTTTCTTTCTCTGCCCCCTCAGGCCTTCCAAAGCCTCACCTAAGGACTCTCAGGTCTACCCTCTTTACTCTTCTCTGCTGTCTTGTGGCTGTATGGGGTTCACACTTAAGTGCTTCCATTTCCAAAGCAGTTGTGCAACTGCATGTGCCTAAATCCACTGAAGGGCAGCCCACCCCCTCCCTTATTACTTATGGATCCCCCTGGAGCCTCCCACTACCCTCCCTCTGTTTATTGTAGATGCCCTGGACCCCACCCCCCTCCCTCTTTATTTCATCCAGATCCCCTAGACCCAGTCCACTCTCTTTCCTCAATTTATTCTAGATTCCCTGGTCCCCACTCTCTCTCTTCCCTCTATTTCTTCTAGATGACCTGGACCCCACCAAATCCCCTCTCTATTTCTTTCAGATTCCCTGGTGGTTTTATTTTTAATGAGTTGAGGGTCTCACTCTGTCACCCAGACTGGAGTGCAGTGGCATGATCATAGCTCACTGTACCTCCAACTACTGGGCTCAAATGATCCTACCTCCTCAGCCTCCTGAGTAGCTGGGACTACAGATGTGTGTCACTGTGCCCGGCTATTAAAAAAAATTTTTTTTGTAGAGACATGGTCTTACTATGTGTCACAGGCTGGTCTCGAATGCCTGGGCTCAAGCAATTCTCCTACGTCAGCCTCCCAAAGTGCTGGAATTACAGTCATGAGCCACCATGCCTGGCTCCAGGCTTGGTAATTTTTTTTTTTTTTTTTAGTTGGAGTCTCACTCTGTTGCTCAGACTGGAGTGCAGTGGCCGCTCCCGGCCACCGCAGCCTCGGCCTGCTGGGCTCCGGCAATCCTTCCACCTCAGCCTTCCGAGTAGCCGGAACTACCGGCGCGCGCTACCACGCCCGGCTCATTTTTGGATTTATTGTGGAGATGAGGTCTCGCTGCCCAGGCGGGTGTCGAACCCACGGGCTCAGGCAATCCACTCACCTCAGCCTCCCAAAGGCGCGGGATTACAGGCTGAGCCACCGAGCCCGGCGTGGCTTGGTAATTTTTAATAGATGCTAGAAAATGTGAATTCTGGATGCTGCATTTTTATTCCTATAAATATTCCTGAACTTTGGTTTAGAATGTAGTTAATTAAGTTACTTGGAAATATTTTGATCTTTTTCAAGGCTATCTTTTAAGTTTTGTTAGATGGGATCAGAGCAATGTTTATTCTAAAGCTTTTTTTTTCTATTCATGAGGTAAAACCATTCTGAATATTCCACAGTGCTCCCATGACTTGGGTGGTTTTCTATGCTAGTTACTGGGAACAGGACCCATTTTTGGTCTGGTGTGCATTTTGATTATGTATCCCTCTAATCATTTTGATATGATTCATTTCCAAGTCTTGGGAAGTATAGCAGTGTCTATTCTTGGGCAACCCATTGCCCAAAACTTATTCCTTTTTTTTTTTGAGTTGGAATCTCACTCTGTCACCCAGGCTGGAGTGCAGTGGCACGCTCACAGCCATCCCAGCATCAACCTGTTAGGCTCCAGTGATCCTTCCACCTCAGCCTTCCAAGTAGCCGGAACTACAGGCACGTGCTACCATGCGTAGCTAATTTTTTTATTTATTGTAGAGATGAGGTCTCACCATGTTGCCCAGGCTGGTTTTGAGCAGGGCTCAGGCAATTCTCTTGTCTCGGCCTCCCAGAATGCTAGGATTACAGGCTTGAGGCACTGGGCCTGGCCAAAACTTTAAGGAACCAACATTATCTCTCAATTTCTGTGGTCAGAAATTTGGGCACAGCTTAGCTTGGTGATTCTGGTTCAAGATCTTTCATGAAGTTACAGTTGTTGGCCAAGGTTGTGGTCTCATCTGAAGTCCCAACTGGGAGATCCACTTCCAAGCTCACTACAATGGCTGTTAGCAAGACTTAGTCTCTGGCCTCACGGGCATCTCTTCAGGGTTGTTTCATGACATGGTAGCTTGCTTCCCCATGAATAGAGAGAACAACAGAGAGCATGCCCAAAGTGGAAGCCACAGTCTTTTTATAACCTAATATCAGAAGTAACATTCCATTGCTTCTGCTGTATTCTATTTGTTATAAATGAACCCAGGTAAGGCTCAGTGGCTCAGCCTGTAATCCCAGCACTTTGGGAGGCTGAAGAGAGTGGACTGCCTGAACCCATGGGTTCAAGACCAGCCCAGTCAATTTGGCAAGACCTCGTCTCTTTGATAAAAATAAAAAAATTAACTGAGTATGGTAGCGCGTGCCTGTAGTTCTGGTTGCTTGGAAGGCTGAGGCAGAAGGATCACCGGAGCCCAGCAGGTTATTGCTGGGGTAGCCGTGAATGTGCCACTGCACTCCAGCCTGGGCAATGGAGTGAGACACCAACTCAAAAAAATGAAATAAGTGAGCCCAACCCACACTTAATGGAAGGATATTTCACAAGTGTGTGCATACCAGGAGGTGGGGAGCACTGGGGGTCCATCTTAGATGCTGCCAGCCACTGGTTATTTTCTAACACACATGTGCTGATTAATACTCGGCTGAGCCTCTAGAAAACCCTCTGCAGGTCTTTGGAGTTCTGTCTTTGCAGAGCTCTCTCCTCTTTGGTACCCTGCTTTGTGAACCCGTTCCTTGCCTTCCCCTGACTCTGTCTTCAGCTCACCAATTCAAGATTGCTGGGCTCTACCTGGGAATCCCCCTCCTTACACCACAACCCAGACAATTTCTGGGCAGTAAGCTGGGGCAACAGCAGAGTTCACCTCATTTGTTTTCTCTCTTGCAAGGATGTTTGTTCTTCATCGCCTGATGTTCAATGTCTTAAAAACCCTTTTTCGTACATTTTGTCCACTATTTTAGTTGTTTTAGGTAGAAGGGAAAATCCAGTCCCTCTTACCTCATCTTGCCTGAAAGCAGAAGTCTATAACTAATTACCTTTTACAGATATTTTGAGTTCTTTACAATTTTTTTTTTTGAAGTTGGAGTCTTACTCCGTCGCGCAGACTGGCGTGCAGTGCACGCTCCTGGCCACCACAACCTTGACCTACTGAGCTCCAGTAATCCTTCCACCTCAGCCTTCCAAGTAGCTGGAACCACAGGTGCGTGCTGCCACGCCCATCTACTTTTTTGATTTATTGTAGATATGAGGTCTCGCCAAGTTGCCTGGGTGGGTCTCGAACCTGCTCAGGCAGTCCACTCACCTCGGCCTCCCAAAGTGCTGGGATTACAGGCTGAGCCACCAAGTCCGGCCTCCAATTTTTCACTATCCAAATTTTTACCCTACTGTGATGAATTTCCTGATGTGTTTATCTTTGTATCCTGTACAAGGAAATGTATTAGACAAATTCTTAAAATTGCTGGATCAAGTAGTTGACCCAGAGCATACTGGCTATGTACATTAAAAATATTAATATATATTGTTGAAATGCCTGTCCAAAATAGTTTTTTAAAGCCAGACCTACTCCTTGTGGAGTTTGGATTTTTTTCATTAAGATTAATTTTAATAGTTGATTCTAACACTGAGGATCTCGTATTTATTTATGTATTTATTTATTTATTTGAGTCAGAGTCTCACTTTGTCTCCCAGGTTGGAGTACGGTGGCTCGCTCACAGCTACCGCATCTTCAACCTGCTGGACTCAGGTAATCCCTCCACTTAGCCTTCCAAGTAGCTGGAAATACAGGCACACGCCACCATGCCCAGCTAATTTTTTGATTTATTGTAGAGACGAGTTCTCACCAAGTTGCTCAGGCTGGTCTCGAATCCCTGGATGCAGGCAATCCTCTCACCTTGATCTTCCAACGTGCTGGAATTTCAGGCATGAGCCATGGTGTCCAGCTTGGGAACCTCTCTTAAATCAGCGTTATTGAGGTATAATTTTTATACAGTAGAATGCACACATTTCACATGTGTAGTTCAATGAATTTTGACACATTTGTACCTCTGTAACCACCACAATGAAGTTATAGAACATTTCTATCACCCCAAAAATTCCTTTTGCCCCTTCCCAGTCAATCTTCACCTCTGATCCCTGCCCCAGGCAACCACTGATCTGCTTTCCATCATTATAGGTTAGATTTGTCTTCCTATGATTTCATATAAATGGACTCATACTCTATGGACTCTTTTGTGTCCGGCTTCTTTGACTTAACATGTTGCGTAGTTGGTTTGCTCCTTCTTATTTCTGAGTTGTATTTCCTTGGAGTATTTTTGTTTGTTTGTTTTTGGTTTTGATTTTGAGTCAGAATCTCACTATTTTGCCTGGGCTGGTCCTGAACACCTAGGCTGAAGCAATCCTCCTGCTTCAGCCTCCTGAGTAGCTGGGAATACAGGTGTGTGTCTTGGAGATCTTTTTAATGACTCTTGTAGAGGGCCTATTATATGCCAGCACTGTGCTAGGCATATCACATGCTTTGTCTGTAATTCTTTTATCTTTCTTTCTTTTTTTTTTTTCCTGAGTTGGAGTCTCACTCTGTCACCCAGGCTGGAGTGCAGTGGCACACTCACGGCCACCACAGTCTTGACCTGCTGGGCTCAGGTGATCCTTCTGCCTCAGCCTTTCAAGTAGCTGGAACTGCAGGTGCATGCCACCATGCCCAGCTCATTTTCTGATTTATTGTAGAGATGAGGTCTCGCCAAGTTGCCCAAGCTGGTCTTGAACCCATGGGCTCAGACAATCCTCTCACCTCGGCCTCCTAAATTGCTAGGATTATAGGTGTTAGCCCCGTGCCTGGCCTTTTGCCTGTAATTCCTACAGTAGTCCTGTGAGGGCTCCAATAATCCCATGACTCATCCATGCTTCTGTGGCTAGTCACCCCTGCCCCACCTTGAAAGCCCTGATAAATGTGATATGTTACTGGAATGATACGGGGTTTGAATCAAATAGATGAGTTCAAATTCAAGTTTCAACCCTTTTCTGGGTGACTTGAACTCTCTGCTGTTCATCTTATCTCTTAAAGTAGGGCTCAGAGCTCTTGTCTGGAGTAATGGATGTAAAGACTCTAGCACGGGCCCACCACACAGGGACGGCATGCAGGGCCACAGTGTTTTTCTTATCATTCCTTCTTTTTATTTTTATTATTTTGAGTTGGAGTCTCAGTCTGTTTCCAGGCTGGAGTGTCGTGGCACACTTCTGGCCACCACAGCCTCAACCTGCTGGACTCAAGCAATCCTTCCGCCTCAGCCTTCCAAGTAGCTGGAACTACAGGCCCAGCTAGTTTTTTGATTTATTGTAGAGACGAAGTCTCACCGTATTGCCTAGGCTGGTCTCGAACCCTCAGGCTCAGGCAGTCCTCTCACCCTGGCCTTCCAAAATGCTGGAATTACAGACTTGAGCCACCGCACCCGGCCTCTTCATTCTTTCTTAAGTCCCCATGGGTCAGATTATCCAGGCAGGTTCCTGTGATTGACTTTCACTGCCACCACCGTCACCATAACTGTCATCTATGCAAGGACCCATTTGTGTGTGTTCCTGTGCTTTCTCTAACAGAATCCTCTCCTATGGAGAGATTTAAGGAATTCCAGATCAAGTCATATCCTCTACAGGACTTCAGTGCTTTGAAACTTCTGCATCTCCAGAAAGCTTGGGAACAACGGGAGACGAGCCTCAGTCAGAACATCAAAACCTCACGGAATAGTCTCCCAAAGCTGTTGGGCCCGAAGATCAAGTAAGCTCAGATTGTGCTTGAAAAGGCAGACATTACTAATATGGCAGATATGGCAGAATGTCAGGGATGCTGAGGAGGGAGCAGAGTGGCAGACTCAGCTCAGCCCCAGGGGGTTGGGTGTGTGTGTAAGGGCAGCTTGGGGAGGCCCTGGGTCTCATATGTAGAACTGCATTCTCTGTTTCTAAGTCAGAGGGGCACTTTGGGAGGTCAACTTCTTTTCTGGGGGCCTCAGTAACCCATTAAGGAAGAAAGGGCAGGACGGATCTTCTGGCTCTGACATTCTGTTGGTCTGTGTGGTTGCTGGACCCTTTGACTCTAAGCATCTTCAGAAAGTTCCACCCATCTAAGGAAGGGAGTTACAGTGTGACAGAGAAGAGCCTAGGCTTCTTGGCCACTGATTTTAGCTCTGTGTCTCTGGGCAAGGGACTTGACCCCTCTAAGCCTTATTTGTCTGTTGATAATAGTGTCTCAGTCTTGGGGTTATTGTTGCAAGCTAGCAATTAGGTGAGATAATGATAATTAGAGTGAACACAGAAAACTTCTAGCTGGGTGTGGTGGTGAATGCCTGTAGTCCCAGCTACTTGAGAGACTGAGGCAGGAGGATCTCTTGAGCCCAGGAGTTCAAGCTATGCCACTGCACCCCAGCTTGGGTGACAGAGCAAGACACTGTCTCTTAAAGAGAGACAGAGAGAGAGAGAGAGAGAGAGAGAGAGAGAGACACAGAGAGACAGTGAGTCAGAGAGACAGAGCAAGACACTGTCTCTTAGAGAGAGAGAGAGAAAGAATACTTTTTTCTATGCCTGGTAATAAATTATCTAACTTAATGTTTACAATTGTCCTATGATTAAGTACTATTATAATCATTCCCATTTTTTCAGGTAAGAAAACCAACATACAGAGAGAGATTGTTTGCTCAAGGTCACATGGGTAGAAAGTGGCAGAGCCAGGATTCAAACCCAAGCAGCTTGTTAATGCTCAGTCTTGTCTGATGTGACTGTCACAGCGGGTATGAGGTGGACACACATTGAGGGCTGAGCTTTTGCCTTTTCTGAAGAGGTTGAGAGCAAAAAAGGACATTTGTGGGGGACCGGGCTAGAATTAGCTCAGTGCTGGGCCCAGGCAGCATGGTTCCTTCCCCCCATTTCATTTGCAACTGAGGTATTGTCAGGGGGTCACAATCCCCATGTTGCCTCAATGGGCATTAGCTTGAGTCATTTGCCTGTTTATATATCCAAGCTTCTCACCTCCGTGGTGAGCATCCTAAGGCTTCTGAGTTGTTTTTTCTTCTGATGGATATTCATTCCAAGGAATTCAGTGCTTAAGACCCCAGTCCCTGTTCTTCCGAAGGTAAAGATGGAACAGACCCAGTTTCTCCGCTGTGAATGAGGAAGGGAGAGGGGATGGGCTGGTCCCAGGGGTGAAAAATAAAGGACATGTTGGGCCTGTGTCATTTCCGTGGGTGGAAATGGAAACCTGTGGCGATTATGAGCTGGCAGAGTCCAGCTGCATTCTCAGCTGCCAGGTAGTCTTTTCCCTACTTTGAATCCAAACAGCATAGCCTGTCTCTTCCTTCCACCTAGACAGAGACCACAGAAAGCACAGCAATTTGCCTGTGTAAAATTAACCCTAATATGAACAATGTACAGAGTCTACCGACCACCCAAGGAAACCTATCTCTGTAAACAAGCAAATGAGCCATGTCTTCTCTGCCTTTCTGTCAAGAGGCCCAACTTCTGCTGTGTCCCCAGGGGTACTTACTCTTTGTCAAAGCAATCTGTTCTGTCTTCAGACATTTCTGACTGCTAGGAATTCCTTCCTCGTGTTGGGCGAAGATGGACTTCTTACCCACCAGGCCTGGCTCCGCCTCTTCCCCCATAAAACAGCCTTTAGGTATTTAAAGGGGTCAGCTCTCCTTCCTCTCTTCCTATTCCGTGTCTCCAATTCCCCACAATGGGAGTCAGTCTCCCCAGGGCTTCATTTTGAGTTTTCTTGCCTTCTGGGAAAGTGTGAATTCTCCAGAGAGGGGCGCTCTCAACATGCAGCAGAGTGAGAGCTGATTATCAGGGCTTCACAGCTGGCTGTGTTGCGGAGTTCTCTTTAACAAGCTGTCACGTTTCAGATCCAGGCAGGCTCATTCAATCAAATGTTCCATGATCAATACCAAGTTTGGAGAGCTCCCCAAGGAGGCTGCAGTGGGGGCTTACATGAAGGTCCACACTGTGGAGCAAGGAGAAATTGTGGTAAGTGTGCCAAGAGCTTTCTTCATAGTATAGTGTGTAACATGAATGGACTGAAGTTCTGAGTAAGGAGAAGAAAGGTTCAAAAAACACCCCCTTCACATTTGATGATGTCAGGGAGTAGTGTTGATTTGGAAAGATATGATGAGGCTGTTGTGGCTATGTTTTATTTTTATTTTTTTGAGTTGGAATCTCACTCTGTCTCCCAGGCTGGAGTGCAGTGGCCACTCCCGGCCACCGCAACTTCGACCTGCTGGGCTCCGGTGATCCTTCTGTCTCAGCCTTCCAAGTAGCTGGAGCTACAGGTGCACACCCCCATGTCCAGCTAATTTTTTGATTTATTGTAGAGACGAGGTCTCACCAAGTTGCCCAGGCTAGTCTTGAATCCCTGGGCTCAAGCAATCCTCTCACATCTGCCTCCCAAAGTGCTGAGGTTATAGGCTTGAGCCACCGAGCCTGGCCTTCAATATTTTTAAAATGTTAGTTTTCCTTAACTTGATATATAGATTCAGTGTTATTCCAATCAAAATCTCAGTAAGTTATCTGTGAATATTGACAAACTGATTCTGAAGTTTATATGGCAAAGCAAATGAATAAAGAAATTGTGGTATAGCTACATAGTGAAATATTATTCAGCTATAAAAAGAAATGAGCTATCAAGTCATGAAAAGACATGGAGTTACTTTAAATGAATATTTATTTATTTATTTATTTATTGAGTTGGAGTCTCACTCTGTCACCCAGGCTGGAGTGCAATAACATGCTCACGGCCACCCCAGCGTCGACCTGCCAGGCTCTGGCAATCCTTCTACCTCAGCCTTCCAAGTAACCAGAACTACAGGCGCATGCTACCACTCCCAGCTAATTTTTTATTTTTTATTTATTTTTGAGTTGGGGTCTCACTCTGTCATCCAGACTGGAGTGCAGTGGCTGCTCCCGGCCACCGCAGCCGTGACCTGCTGGGCTCCGGCGATCCTTCTGCCTCAGCCTTCCAAGTAGCCGGAGCTACAGGCGCGCGCTACCATGCCCGGCTAATTTTTGGATTTATTGTAGAGATGAGGTCTCGCCAAGTTGCCCAGGCGGGTCTCGAACCCGTGGGCTCAGGCAATCCACTCACCTCGGCCTCCCAAAGCGCGGGATTATAGGCTGAGCCACTGAGCCCGGCATAATTTTTTATTTTTTGTAGAGATGAGGTCTCACCAAGTTGCCTGGGCTGATCTCCAACCCGCGGGCTCAGGCAATCCACTCACCTCAGCCTCCCAAAGTACTGGGATTATAGACTGAGCCACTGAGCCACTGAGCCCAGCCTAAATATTTCTGAGTGAAAGAATTCAATATGAAAAGGCTAAATAATGTATGATTCTGACTCCATGACACTCTGGAAAAGATAAAACTATGGAGATAGTAAAATGATCTGTGATTGCCAGAGGTTTGGAGTTCAGGGACTGGGATGGATAGGTAAAGTACCTGAGATTTTTAGGGCAGTAAAATTATGATACTCTAATGGTGACACAGAACATCAAGCATTTGCAAAACCTGTAGAATTTTCCAGCAAAAATGAGACATGAGACTGGAGGCAAGAGGGACTGCATGTGAACACTGTGTTCTGCTGATACAGTTGTTTCCCAAGAGTGTGCGAATTGACAGTCCTGACACTGCTGTGTATGTAGACTGGAATGGATCACTTACATACGTGGATGGCAGATGGTGGGAGCCAGGCTTCTCACTTTTGAAGTTGAAATTTACTTACAGGTAAGGGAGGAAGCTAGAATGATCCATGTGGTAATGGATTCAAGTTGAAGGCATCAGTGTAAACTCAAGTTTAGCTCAATATGTACTTACAGATGGTTACACAGAGAAACATTTGTAGATATGGGTATACAAACATATTTCTTTTGCTCTGTCAGCTGAGAGGGCTTAAAATAAATGATATCCCAGTAGCAATGAGCACACTCAGCATTCAGATCTTGGTTTCTTCTTATTTTTTCAAATAAAAAATTCTTTTGTGGCAAGAACATCTAATAGTTAATCTCTTAGCAATTTTTGAGTATACATTATTATTAACTATAGTCACCATGTTGTACAATACACTTCTTGAATGTATTCTTCTTATCTAACTGAAATTTTTGATCCTTTGACCAACATCTCCCTAACACCTCCCACCCAGCCCTGATAATTACCTTTCTGCTCTCTACTTCCATGAATTCACCCTTTTTAGACTCCACATATAATTAAGATCATGTTTGTTTTTCTGTGCCTGGCTTATTTCACTTCGCATAATGTCCTTCAGGTTTGTCCACGCTGTTGCAAATGACAGAATCTTCTTCTTTTTAAAGGCTTCAGAGTATTCTGTGTATACATACCACATTTTTCTTTATTCATTCATTCATTGAAGGACACTTAGGTTGATTCCAAATATTGGCTATTGTGAACAGTGCTACAGTGAACACGGGAGTGTAGGTATCTCTTCAACACATGCTGATCTCGTTTCCTTTGGACATATACTCCAAAGTGGGATTGCTGGATCATATGGTAGTTCTATTCTTAATTTTTTAGGAACCTCCATACTGCCTGTACCAATTTACATTCCCACCAACAGTGTCTGAGGGTTCTCTTTTTCCATATCTTTGCCAACACTTATCTTTTGTTTTCTGGGTTTTTTTGGGGGTGGGGAATAGTAGCCATTTTAACAGGTATGACTCAGTATCTCATTGGGTTTTGAATTCGCATTTCCTGGTGATTAATGATGTCGAACATTTTAAAAAAATACTTTTTGAACATTTGTATGTCTTCCTTTGAGAAATGTCTATTCAAGTTCTCTGCCCATTTCTTTTTTTTTCTTTCTTTCTATTTTTTGAATTGGCTCTCACTCTGTTGCCCAGGCTGGAGTGCAGTGGCAAAAACATGGCTCACAGTAGTCTCAATCTCCTGGGCTCAGGCGATCCTTCCTCCTCATCTTCTTGTGAAGTTGAAACTGTGCCTGGTTTTTTTTTTTATTTTTTTATTTTTTTTAGAGACAAGATCTAACTATGTTGCCTAGGTCTTGAACTTTTGACTTTGCCTATTCTCCTCCTCCTCCTTCTTCTTTGTCTTTGTTCTTCTTCCTCTCTCTTCCCCCTCTCCCTCCCTCTCCTTCTCCTCCTATTATTATTATTATTATTATTATTTTGAGTCAGTGTCTCACTCTGTCACCCAGGCTGGAGTGCCGTGGCATGATCACGGCTCACTGTAGCTTTGACCTCCTGGGTTCAGGTGATCCTTCTGTGCCTTCCGAACAGCTGGAACTACAGGCATGTATCAACACACCTGGCTTATTTTTTAATTTTTTTTAGAGACAAGATCTTGCTATGTTGCCCAGGTTGGTCTCAAACTCCTGGGCTCAAGCAATCCTCCTGCCTCGGCCTCCCAAGGTGCTGGGATTACAGGCGTGAGGCACTGTGCCTGCCACCCCTTTGCTCATTTTTGTTGTTGTTGTTTGTTTTTTGTTGTCGGTATTTTTTTAGTGGGAGGCTCTCACTCCTTCACCCAGGCTGGAGTGCAGTGGCACGCACCCTCATGGTCATCCCAGCGTTGACCTGCTGGGCTCCAGTGATCCTTCTGCCTTAGCCTTCCGAGTAGCCGGAACTACAGATGTGCACTACCGCACCTGGCTATTTTTGATTTTATTGTAAAGACGAGGTCTCGCCAAGTTGCCCGGGCTGGTCTCAAACCCGCAGACTCAGGCAATCCACTCACCTCGGCCTCCCAAAGTGCTAGGATTACAGGCTGAGCCACCGAGCCCGGCCTGTCCATTTCTTAACCAGGCTGTTTGTTTTCTTGATACTGGGTTGTCTGAGTTCATTATATATTTTGGATATCATCACCTTATCAGATGTATAGTTTGCAAATATTTTCTCCCTTTCTAGGCTTGTCGCTTTACTCTGTTGTTTCTTTTGCTGTGCAGGAGTTTTTAAGTTTGATGCAATCCATTTGTTTATTTTTGCTTTTGTTGCTTGGGTCATACCCAAAAAAGTCATTGTCCAGGCCAATTTCAAGAAGCCAGATCTTGATTTCTTTCTTTCTTTTTTTTTTTTGAGTTGGAGTCTCACTCTGTCGCCCAGTCTGGAGTGGAGTGGCGTGCTCACAGCCACTGCAGCCTCGACCTCCTGGGCTTAGGCGATCCTTCTGCCTCAGTCTTCCAAATAGCTGGAACTACAAGCGCACACCACAACACCCACCTACATATCATGGTTTCTAATAACACTTCCCAATAAAATGAACAAGGACTCCTTGGAGAAATAATTAAATCTAGGACTAGAGCAGGAAATACACAAGATGAGCCTGGAGCGTATTGTAGTGTCCGAAAGTGAGGAAGAGTTGGAGGGGGACTACACTGACAGGGGCATAGCAAGGGGACATGGGGGTTGACTAAAAGAATGCCCTATGGCCAAAGTTGGGACAATTCGAACAAGAAAATAAAGCAGTACTAGATTATAACTAAAAGTTTAAAATAAATATCCATGAATGTATGTTGACATAAATGAGTAAATAATACATTAATTAATAAATAGAGAAGAGACAGATCTCTCTGCAGAGTACTTTGAAATAATTTATGTAGGCACTCTGTCTTTAAGGAGAGAGAGCAGAACCCCTGAAATGTGGGCTGCGCATAGGGACTTCCTTCCAGAAAGTACAGTATGGAAAGATGGGGATGGAATCACTTCACAGTGGAGAAACCTGAGGCGCGCCGCCTAGCGCGTGACCAAGGCCAACATCAGCAGGCATCAGTCATGTTGACAGGATGGCCCTGTAATATGATGTGATGACAGTGGCATTCTCCCTCCGTGGTAATCCCTTCAGTAGCCTGTAACCCCGTGGAATCACAAGAAAAGTATCAGGCAAATTCTAATAGCAGGGTAACTCGAAAAATACTTGATGAACACTCCTCAGAACTGCCAAGTCTGGGAGACTGCTACTGCCCGGGGGAGCCGAAGGAGACATGACACCTCCATGTAATCTTGTAGCCTGGATAGGATAGTAGAAAAGGAGAAGGACAGTGGGTAAAACAGGAAACCTAGGTATTATAATTCATTGATATCAGCTAATCATAATGTATTGTAGCAAAGACACTCTAATGTGAGATGTTACCAACAGGAGAGACTGGCTAAGAGCGCGAAGAGAACTATCTGTACTATCTTATCAATTTTTCTGTAAATCTAAAACTGTTCTAAGCTATAGATCAGTTTTTAAAAATCCATTCGTGGAAGGGAATTGAATGAGCCATGCTCGGCTGGGAGGTGATCACAGGAAGCTGGTGGCAGTGTCAGAGCTGAGTGGCAGGCGGAGTGTGGGAGGGGCAGAGCCCACAGGCCAGAGGGCTTTGGAGAGGAGCAATGGCCTCAGCCCACCTGCAGAGCCCAGCCTCCCTGCAGAGTCTCCCAAGGCCCAGGCCTGTCAGCCAGCATCTGGGAATCCACCTCCTCCAGCTGTTTCTCAGCCAGAGTCTCCAAGACTGTCCCTACAACTGTCTCATCCCATGTTATGGTGGGTTGACCCTGAAATGACCCTCCATCAGCACTGATGGGATATTTTCAAACTTTTAGGAAGTTCCTTTTTTTTTTTGAGTTGGAGTCTCACTCTGTCGCCCAGACTGGAGTGCAGTGGCCATGCCCGGCTAATTTTTTGATTTATTGTAGAGATGAGGTCTGGCCAAGTTGCCCAAGCGGGTCTCGAACCCGTGGGCTCGGGCAATCCACTCACCTCAGCTTCTTCCTTTGTTGGTAAAACCCTGCAACTTTAGCTCCTCTCCATTCCCTGCCTTGGCCATGTGATGACCCCTTAAGTATTTAAAGAATGTTGGGGTTTTTTGTTTTGTTTTGTTTTGAATTGGAGTCTCACTCTGTCGCCCCGGCTGGAGTGCAGTGGCACACTCACAGCCACCGCAGCCTCGACCTGTTGGACTCAGGTGATCCTTCTGCCTCAGCCCTCCAAGTAGCTGTAACTACAGGCACGCACCACCACGTTCAGCTGTAGAGATGAGGTCTCGCCAAGTTGCCCAGATTGATCTCAAACCAGGGAGCTCAGGCAATCCTCTCACCTCGGCCTCCCAAAGTGCTGGGATTTTAGGTGTGAGCCACTGCACAAGGCCAAGAATGCTGTTTTGTTTTTCATTCAGCATTTCTGCAGCCAGGGACAGTGCCAATGTTTCATTAATTATTTCCTTATTCAAGCCGAGCACCCTCCATTCCTTCCCTCAATGAAGCGTAGTTTCCAGTATTTCAGAGTGAGGTGCTCAGAACTGACCACAGGGCACGGAGGGCCCCTTGGGCACCCAGGGTAGGGCGGAGGCACAGAATGTGGGATGGGCCCTGCTCTGTGTGGTAATGTTGACAGGAGTGGGGTGCTTTGTAGGGAACAGGAACAACAGGGTCTGTTTTGTTGAGGACCCGCAATACTGGAACAGGGAATTAGGTCTTGATTCTCTGGAAGACCTGGAAGATTTTAGGTAGAAACTCAGCCCAAAGTCCTGGCTGCCTCTCCCCAACACAGGGCCAGACCTCACCCCAGCTTTTCTTTTAGACAGGGGCTCCCTCTGTCACCCAGGTGGGAGTGCAGTGGCACAATCATAGCTCACTGCACCCTCCAGCTCCAACTCTGCCTTTGGCGGTTTTAAACTAGTTCCTTCCCTCAGCTACTGCCTCAGCCTCCTGAGTAGCTGGGACTATAGGTGCATACCACCATGCCTAGCTAATTTTTAAAATTATTTTTTAATTAGTTGAGCATGGTGGCTCATGCCTGTAGTTCCAGCTACTTGGAAGGCTAAGGCAGAAGGATTGCCTAGGCCCAGCAGGTCAAGGCTGTGGTAGCCCTGAGCATGCCACTGCACTCCAGCCTGGGTGACAGAGTGAGACTCTGGCTCAAAATAAATAAATAAATAATAAAATTTTTTTTTGTAGAGATGGAGTCTATGTTGCCCAGGTTGGTCTTTAATTCCTGAGCTCAAATGATCCTCCCACCTCAGCCTCCCAGAGGGCTGGGATGGCAGGTGTGAATCACTGCACCTGGCCTAATGTAATCCCTTTGAAGAAGATGTCTGTGGGTGTGTCCCTGAGGTGCCTGTGGTAGGACTCTCTTCTCCCTGTTTCAAGGCCCTAGCTTCAACCGTAGGAGAATGAGCTGTAGAGACTTCTGTGGTTGCAGCCATCGCCAGAGGGTGGGTCCCGTTGTCCTTGCCCTTGGGAGCAGGAGTGTGGAGCTGGGTCTGCCCTGGGAACAGCAGAGTTAGGGCCTGGAAGAGAAAGACTCAACCTTTGAGCCATGAGGTACAGGAGATTCAACTTCTCCAAGGGACAGGCAGGCTGCGACCTCAGGCGTGGTCAAGTGGGCAGGCCAGAGTGATGGGCAGAGCAGATGAGAGGTGGAGGTGGGGCTTTTACTCTCATGGCACTTCTACTAGCCAGTTGTGTGGCCTCAGGCAGATCACTTGACCTTATGGACTCTGTATTGGAAACATGAACATTAATCTGAAAGGGCTGCTGCCTCTAATGCCGTGTGACTCCACCTGATCCAGTCAGTTGCTATTCCTTGAGCATCTTCCATGCTCCCAGTATGGCATGAGGAACCAGTGTGAGTGAGTCAGTGACCTAATTCCTGCCCTCATGGGCATATAGTCTAGCTACCAAACATGTAGACAGTTGCACATTGCTGTTAGGAATGGAATGGAAAGCAGGGTGGGGTGGCGGACTTCTTACACGGAGTGTCAAGGGAGGATTGCTCTGAGGAAGTGGTGTTTCCGCTGCAACCTGGATGATGGGAAGAAGCTATGGAGTGACCTGGTGGGAAAATGTTCCAGACAGAGGAACAGCGAGTTCAGAGCCTGAGGCGGGAAGAAGCGTGATATGTTGAGGGGGCTGGAAGAGAGGGCATGGTGGCTGGAACAGGGGACACAGGATCGTGGCGGCAGAAGGCTGGACTGGAGAACCTGGTGAGGGTGCGAGCACCCAGGCCTTGCAACCACAGTGATGTATTTAATCCTGGGTGCTTTGGGAAGCTACCTGGAGCGTCTTGACAGAGAAGGGACCTGGCTCCGGAGGTGGCAGGGGTGGATTGGAGGCAGGAGAGCAGCACTTCTAGACAGATCCCCAGGCTCAGATTCCGGCTCCACCACTCTGTGGTTTGTTACCTTGGGCAGGTTACATAACCACTCTGTGCCTGTTTCCTAACTGTAGTGACTGAAAACGTGGATTCTGAAGACAGACCACCTAGGCTCAAATTCTAGTTTTTTGCTTTCATGCTGTGTGATGTTGGACAATTTCTTTTTTTTTTTTTGAGTTGGAGTCTCACTCTGTCACCCAGACTGGAGTGCAGTGGGCGCTCCCGGCCACCGCAGCCTCGACCTGCTGGGCTCTGGCAATCCTTCCGCCTCAGCCTTCCAAGTAGCCGGAATTACAGGCATGTGCTACCACACCCGGCTGATTTTTTTTTTTTTTTTTGCTTTATTGTAGAGATGAGGTCTCGCTGCCCAGGCGGGTCTCGAACCCGCGGGTTCAGGCAATCCACTCACTTCAGCCTCCCAAAGGCGCGGGATTACAGGCTGAGCCACCAAGCCCGGCTGGACAATTTTTTTAACCTCGACGTCCTCATCTGTAAAATGAGAGTCCCTTGGGTTGTGAGGGTGAAATGAGGCTCGGTGTCCTGGGGCTCAGCGAATGCTCGACACACGATAGCTGGCTGTTATGATCACCATCATCACGCTGTCATGATGAGATGCACAACCTTCCCTTTACCGAACTTCATTTTCCACATTTGAGGATGACACTCCCTATGTCCCAGGGCGCTTGTGAAGACTGCAGTTTTGTCTGTGTTTCCTCCACATGGGAGCAGCTGGGTACAAGGCAGCCATGGTGGCCTCTGTGCCAGGCCTGGCTCTGGCTGGGGGCCTTGGTGCCCACTGTGCCACATGCGAGAAGCCCTCAAAGGCTTTGTGTCCCCAGAGCTTCCTCACATGCGCCATCTTGTCGAGTCCTTCGGTGGCTTCACAGGAAAGGTGGCACATCTTCAGTCCAGTCACTAAGGGGAGATGAAGCCGGGGCTCCGAGCGCCTACGGGTCTGTACATGGTCATATTCAAGGTCTAGAACCCAAATGGTTTGGGATAGGATAGGGTGTGTGTGTTTCAAATCGCATGTCACATCTCTTTTCAAATCCAGAGTCCTTCAGAGACTGTGGGCAGACGTCCTCAAATTCGTTTCACAGGGTAACAAACAATGACCCAAGACAGCTGGGCCCTGCCAGCTCTGGGGCCACTGGCTTTCCCTGCACCTCCTTGCCTGAGCCTTCTTTAGCGGCTGAGAAGCTGAAGAGCGAGCACTGGATTGGGAGTTCAGCAAAAAGGGTTCCAGCCCTGGCACCACCTATCCTAGGATGCGTCTTAATTAAGAAGGGGCTTACGCTTCCATAGAGCAAGCGATCAGGTGTTTACAGTGGCTACAACATGCACGTGTGCCAGTCGAGCTCCAGCTCCCTTCCAGATGTAACCGAGTATGAATCCAAGTCAAGGAGCTGGAGGAGCAGCACGAGCTGCAGAGATCAGGGCTGGCGGCCACCAAAGGTCACAAGGGATAGAGAGAGTGTGGAGGTTGCAGAAAGGGGAGGTGGGGGCTGCAGGGAAGGCCTAGGAGAGTGTGAGCGCACATTCTGCGGAAGAGAAACAAGCTCACTTGGCAAAAAAGTGGCACTGAACAGGACACGGTGGAGCACCGAGAATGACAGCGGACTGTGTTTCTTGGAGCAGGGCCTCCTCCGCAAGGAGAGCGCCACAGGTGAGCTCTCAGGGTTCTTCTCATTCCCGCATCTTCCAGGTCATGGGGCACAGGGCCCTGGACTCTCCCCAGCACCTGCTCGGTGAGCCCAGGTATATCACCTCCTGCCTCAGGCCGCCTTTTTCCCATGTAGAAAATCTCCGAATTTTCTAGATTTTGACCGATCACTGAGGACTAACTTTCTGTGACTTCTCTCTAGGGCCTTCACCAGATATTCCTCCCGGAAAATGAGCATGACATGCGGCCCTTGATCCTCATGAGCCTGGGAACTGAGGTGATACGGATGAGAAAAGATAGATTTTATGAACTCATTGATGACGAGATAAGAAAAAAGTTGTCAAGGGTCAAGCCTGAGTACCCCAGGTCAGTACTGGAAGTGTGCACAAATTCCATCAGATTAAAGAAACAACTTTTCACGGTTATTTTAGTAAAAAAAAAATGATAATATCTAATGCTGACAAGGGTGAAATGAAACCAGTAGTTGTTGGTACACTGTAAATTGGCTCAATCTTTTTGATAATAATTTTAGCATCATATTTCAAGGGCTATAAAACTGTCCTGTCCCCCCTAGGCAGCGCTTTCTCTGTGAATTTATACAGTCAAAATATGAGTAAAGCCACTGTATTAAGGTGTTCATAGCTATTCATAATAGAGGGAAGAGCACTGACAGCAGCATACATATGCACTGCTCTAAAGCGGTAGTTCAGGAGGTTATGGTACGTTTCCTTGGTAGAACATAATTGTTTTATTTTAAAATGGTAAGTTTAATGGCTCTGGAATAGCAAGGAAAAATGGGTGATATACTGATATCTAAAAAAGGCATTGCAGAATTGTATATATACTATATGCCTTTGTGAAGTACTTGAGTGAGAAAAACCTAGAAGGAAGCAAGCAAAAATGATCATGGCTGAGGTAACAGCTACTTCCTCTAGAAGGCAAGACTGAAGGGGACTTTCTAGTTCTGTGTTACATACTCTGCTCATGTTTGTTCTTGCAGTGAGTATGCATTGCTCTTTTTTGGGGGGTTGGACTCTCACTCTATCGCCCAGGCTAGAGTGCAGTAGCACGCTCATAGCCACTGCAGCCTCGACCTGCTGGGCTCAGGCGATCCTTCTGCCTCAGCCTTCCAAGTAACTGGAACTACAGGTGTGCGCCACCACACCTGGCTACTTTTTTTATTTATTGTAGAGAGGAGGTCTCACCAAGTTGCCCAGGCTGGTCTCGAACCCCTGAACTCAGGCAATCCTCTCACCTCGGCCTCCCAAAGTGCTGGGGTTACAGGCTTGAGCCACCATGCCCAGTCTGTATTGCTTTTATAATAAGGGGGAAAAAAATGAATTTTTAAAACGTTGTGTCAGGGTAGACCATTCAGAGTGGATTTATGTTATTGTTTTTTCCTATTCTCTAAACTTTTGGCAATGATGACATACTACTTTTATAATTTAAAAAAATAAATATGTATCTTGAAAGATTAGATTTTTAAAATGTTTTTTTTTACTTTTTCATCATTTCCAAATTTTCCAGAGTGAATGTTAATGCTTTTATAATGGGAAAAATAACTTTTTAAATGTAAAAATCAATGCATTGCCTAGACCAGTGGTCTCAAAACCGTTTTTATCTCACACTGCTATTACTAAAAAGCATTTGAGCATGTATCTCCTAAACAAGTTATAATATAAATAAAACATGTTAATTAATTTATTTTATTTATTATATTCACATACAGTGTTATTGTACTAATATATATTATCAACATATAAAATAGATCTTTAAACAGCATAAAACAAAGATCAATAAAATCCTATTGTGCTCTCCATATACTCCAATGGATCCTGCACCCCCTGGGCAACAAGGCTCCCCATCCCCACTCTGGGACTTTGGGGCTTCTGGCCTTAGCTCCTGCAAGAGTCTTACTACTGGTCCCTCCTTCAGTCTCTTCTTTGCCTCAGATCCTTTCGATACACAGTGTTCCTGTTGAAACCCTAACCTGGCTGTGCTAAACTCCTGCTTAGACCCTTTCAAGTATCTGCCTGCCTGCAGGATAAAGTCCAGGCTCAACGCTAACCAAGTGGCCATTCATAATCTGGCCCTCACTCAAGTCCCCTGCAGCACCTCTTGCCACCCTAACCCACTCTGGCAACCTGGGCAGTTGGCTTGCGAGCTCCTGCACATGCCTTGTCTTTGCCAAGGCCCTTCTGCCTGAAATGCTATTCCTTAGTCCTGCCCTTCCTTTTCTGGTAAATTCCTGCTGGTTCTGTAAGATTCATCTTCTCCAGCAAACCTTCTCTGACCAACCTAGTTTTGGATACGTGCCCCTTTCTGCACACTACTCTGTCATTGACCGCTCCATGTCGTGACATAGCTATCTGTTTGTGCAACTCTTTCCCCACCACTTAAGTGCTTTATGAAGGCTGTGCTTTATCTGCCTTTCATCTCTAGCATTTGTACAGTACCCAGCATGCAATAGGTGCTCAATAAATGTTGAATGAGTGGGCCACATTCATTGTAGAAAATTGGAAAATGCTGAACAGTAAAAAAAAGGCGAAAACTAGCCAGACCTGGTGGCTCATGCCTGTAATCCCAGCACTTTGGGGGGCTAAGGTAAGAGAAGTGCTTGAGGCCAGGAGTTCAAGACCAGCCTGGACAACATAGTGAGGCCCCTATCTCTACAAAATAAAAATAATTTAGAGGGCATGATGGCACATGCATGTAGGGAAGCTGAGGCAGGATAATTGCTTGAGCTCAGGAGGTTGAGGCTGCAGTGAGCTATGATTGTGCCACTGTACTCCAGCCCAGGTGACAGAGAGAGATCCTGCCTCAAAAACAAAAGGTGTGGCCGGGCTCAGTGGCTCAGCCTGTAATCCCGTGCTTTGGGAGGCCGAGGTGAGTGGATCGCCTGAGCCCGCGGGTTCGAGACCCACCTGGGCAACTTGGCGAGACCTCATCTTTACAATAAATCAAAAATTAGCCGGGCGTGGTAGCGCACACCTGTAGTTCCAGCTACTTGGAAGGCTGAGGCGGAAGAATCACCGGAACCCAGCAGGTTGAGGCTGTGGTGGCCGGGAGCGGCTGCTGCACTCCAATCTGGGTGACAGAGTGAGAATCCAACTCAAAAAAAAAAGAAAGGTGTGTGGGGGAGAGGACCCAAAACAGTTGTAATCCTCCAGCAATCCTAGTTAGCATTTTGTGTATTTCCTTTTAGTGTTTTTCCACCTCATTAGTATGTGCCAGATGTGCATTTATCATTCATGTACATGGTTTTCATATTGGAGCTCCTACTGAGTATACAAGTTTGCATCCTCCCTTTTCTCTTTGCTTGTGGTGATGTGATCTGGCGTGGTTTGCCAGCAGCTGTGAAAAGTAGATGACTCTAGTGGTGGAGAGAGGAGGTGGCGAGGCAGGCAGATCCGCAGCCAATCGCACACTAAGACTCAGAAGTGAGAGGCATTGGAACTTGGACCAATCGTTCCCCCTCCTTTAGGGTTCAGACTCCCATCAGCAAAACAAGAAAGTTAGACTCGATCAGTGTTTCCCAAAGCATAAAACCAATTCTACAGGAGATTTATGAGATGATTTTAGGGGTACACCAACTGACATTTTTAGTTTTAACAGTATGTATTTATTCTAGTGTCAATTGGAAAAATATGTCTAACTGACTAACTCTGGGATTTGACAGATCTTGTCGCTTAGGACAAAGTTAAAGCAAATATCTAAGTAAAAGAAACTGAGTAGATTTAAGAAACATCATTAGTAAATTTATTTATTTATTTATGAGTTGGAGTCTTACTCTATTGCCTCGGCTGGAGGGCAGTGGCACCCTCACGGCCACCTCAGCCTCAGCCTGCTGGGCTCAGGTGATCCTTCCACCTCAGCCTTCCAAGCAGCTGGAACTACAGGTGTGTGCCATCACACCCAGCTAATTTTTTGATTTCTTGTAGAGATGAGGTCTCACCAAGTTGCCCAGGGTGGTTTCGAGCCCATGGACTCAGGCAATCCTCTCACCTCAGCCTCCCAAAGTGCTGGGATTATAGGTGTGAGCCACAGCCCCCAGCCTTCATCATCAATAAATTCAAAGAACAGATGATAAATTGATAAAAATTGATACAGTGTTGTGAGAAAAACAAGTCAAGAAATAACGGTAGTTCCTCCTCATTCCAAGATGCCACACTCCTCTGACTGTAGAAAATGACTCTTGGTCCAATATGGCGGCACCCAGTGGCAGTGTGAACTGTGAAGAGTTCACCGAGTTCCAGTTAACGGCAGCTCACGCCAGTAGGGATAGAGTCATAAAAAATTGGATAACCCAGACCTCAACAGTAGTAAAAAATCTTTGAGAAGAGAGAGAAAAGAATTTGGATATTTTAACGTTGTTAAAGCAACTTAGAAAAGAGCAGACAAAGTTAAAATCAATGCAGTCAGAACTGAATGTTAAAGAAGTGGCAAATGACAGAAGATGGAAGGGGTTTAATGAACACTGCCGAATTTACTTCAAGCCTCCAAAGATGAATAAAGAAGGACAGATACTTTTTTTAAAAGGACTGGGTCATCTCATAAGAGCTAAGCATGACTTCTATCAACGGGGCGGACTTCCTAGGATGATTTCTGAGCCAACAGTCCAAGTCCTTTTGTTGATTTCAGCCTCACTCAAGTATAAATAATACTGATAAGTAATACTGATAATTATGGAGACATCAACTGCTATTTTATACTGATTCTATAAAAAAAGTTTTGTGGCCGGGCTCAGTGGCTCAGCCTGTAATCCCGCACCTCTGGGAGGCTGAGGTGAGTGGATTGCCTGAGCCCGCGAGTTCGAGACCCACCTGGGCAGCGAGACCTCATCTCTGTAATAAATAAAAAAATCAGCTGGGCGTGGTAGTGCGCGCCTGTAGTTCCAGCTCCTTGGAAGGCTGAGGCGGAAGGATCACTGGAGCCCAGCAGGTCGAGGCTGCGGTGGCTGCACTCCAGTCTGGGCAACAGAGTGAGACTCCAACTCAAAAAAAAAAAAAAAAAAGTTTTGTGACTATTAAAATAATTTTCAGTGTTAAAAAAAGACTCAGTGTTAAAAAAAGAAAGAAAGAAAATGGCTCTTCAGAACCTCCTTAGACAAGGAGTTCAGAAGCCTTTGCTCTTCACTCGATGCCCAGCACATGACGGGCAGCAGTTAACAGCTGTCGAACTGAAACTCACCTAGACTTGAGGGAGCAGGTGGGACATTCAGTATCTGCCCCGCAGTCAGCACGTTCTGCCCTCATCTCTAACGCTGACAGACAGAATTCTGTCTTTTTCATTATTGTTGAACTCATGGTTTTCTAGACTGCTAAAGCAGGCAGAATACATATCCATTGTCTGGCTCAAATCCCTCGTGTTTTAATTGAGGCCCCTGAGGTCCTGAGGATCACAGAGCCGGTAGCAGAGGCCCTGACCTGCGAATGTGGGCTGGATAACCTGAAAATCACCCCACAGGGCATGGGGGTGCCACACAGGGTAGAAAGAATAGCTGAAGCCACAAGAAAGCCGGGGATCCCCAAGGGCCCAGATGAAGAGGATCTCAAAGCAAGCAGACAGGGTGAACCCATGTTGGGATTGCCTGGGAGGGCTGAAGGGTATCCCGGGCTGCATTTCGAAAGCCTGCAAGGACAGAGGCAGCTTTCAGTTCAAGTGAGGTAGGAGATTGTAACTGAGACTCCACATGAAGCTGAGGCCTTTCTAGAAGAACTACCCAGGCAGTGAAAAAACAGACTGGAAATCAATATACCACCAGCATCAGGAGGTGACTTGTCTGTCTTAATTTGGACTCAGGGTCAAAAAAAATTATCCCCTAAGGTTAATTAGTCATCACATGCTTGCCCCCTCATGGGTCTTGGTGAGTCCTTGAACCTCGCTCCGATTTTCATGTTGGTTGTGAAAATTAAATGCATTAACCAATGTAAAGTGCTTGACATGTGGCAGGTCCTTAAGTTAGAGTCAGATATTGTTGTTACTTATTATGTAAGACACTGGGAGTTGATGGAACTTTTAAAGTGAAGACTAGCCAGTGTCTGGTGGCTCCACTCTCAAAGTGGTGGGAGGAAATCCACGCTTGTAATGTTTGCTGATTTATGTGGTATAAACATTCCCACCATGACCAATTTCAAACTATCCACCTGACATCATTAGACATGCAGTTGAGAAGAGCAGTTGACATGCAGCTCCACGAGCTGGTGGAAGTTGGCTTCATCATAGCGTTGAGAGTGACAAGACTAGCTAATAGTCTATGCTGACCTCTGGGTTGCTTTTTTTTGAGTTGGGCTCTCATTCTGTTGTCCAGACTGGAGTGCAGAGGCATGATCACAGCTCACCATAGCCTCTACTTCCTGGACTCCAGTGATTCTCCCGTCTCAGCCTCTTGAGTAGCTGGTACTACAGACTTATGCCACCACACCTGGTTTGTATTCTTTGTAGAGTCAGGCTGGTCTCGAACTCCTGGGCTCAAGCAATCTTCCTACCTCGGGCTCTCAAAGTATAGACATATATTTCCATTTATCTTAGGTATTTACCTAGGAGTGGAGTGTCTGTGATATATGGTAACTCCATGTTTAACTTTTTTGAAGAGCCACCAGACTGTTTTCGACAACGACCGCCCTAATTTACACTCCCATTGGCAATGTATTAGAATCCTTGTTCCAATATCTCCACATTCCTATTACCTATTATTATTGGTCTTTTTGGTTGCAGCCATTCTAGTGGGTGTAAGTGGTATCTCATTGTGGTTTTGATGTACATTTCCCTGATGGTTAATGGTCATTCATAATTTAAAATGTTTAATAACTACATTATAAGAAGTAAAAAGAATCAGATGAAATTAATTTTAATAATTTATTTTGCTGGGCTCAGTGACTCAGCCTGTAATCCCAGCACTTTGGAAGGCTGAGGTGAGTGGATTGCCTGAGCCCGCGGGTTCGAGACCCACCTGGGCAACTTGGTGAGGCCTTGTCTCCAGAATAAAATCAAAAAAATTAGCCAGGTGTGGTAGCGTGCACCTGTAGTTCTGGCTACTTGGAAAGCTAAGGCGGAAGGATCATCAGAGCCCAGAAGGTTGAGGCTGCGGTGGCCAGAAGCATGCTACTGCACTCCAGCCTGGGCGACAGAGTGAGACGCCAACTCAAAAAATAAAATACAATAATATTTTATTTTATCGAATTCCGTATATCTAAAGTATTATCATTGCAATATGTTATCAATATAAAAATTATTAATGAGATATTTTACATTCTTTTGCTGTTCTAACTCTTGGAAATCTAGTATGTATTTTACACTCACAGCACATTTCTAATCAGACTGGCCATGTTTGAGATACTTGGCAGCCAGCTGCAGCTTGTGGTCATTGCAGGGGACAGCTCAGGTCTAAGAGAAGAAAGTCGGATGCAGAGGGAAAATCTGGGAAAGCAGAGAAGTGGGAGGAAGCAGCGTGCGCTTGCGGGTTGGAAGGAGTGGCAGGAGGAGGGCCTGAAGGGCTGGCATGAGAGCCTCAGCTCTGTGCCCGCCCCCCCAGCGATGAAGACATGTGCCAGAGGTTTCTCCAGGAGAACAGCTGGAACGTCTTCCGGAAGGACCTGCTGCGGCTGCTGGTGAAGCCTCGCCAAAGTCCCCCATTCGTCCCAATCCGGTCCAAGAAGGGGATCTACGATCCTAAGTCTCTGACCCTGGATTTGTGTGGCATCAATAAGAAGACGAAACCCCAGCATCTTGGGTTTAAAGCGTCCCCCAAATACCTCCCCCCATTAAGGATCAACAAGGAGACTAAACCCCATCATCCTGTATTCATGGCATCCCAAAAATATCTGCCCCCAATAAGGATTGTGGAGGCCATCACAGCACCCCGGTGTAAAATCCAAGAACTCCTGCCTCAATATAAAAATGCGGGGGTCCTTCTTTAGAACCAATAAAGGATGTTGGATTGGTCGCCATGTTTCTTGAATGATCGCCATAGGAGTTTTGAGAGTTGGAGAAGGGGGGCCTGGAGGGCTGATCTGTGGGTCTACAGAGGTGTTTGGGACAACTGGGGCACATTCTCCCCCAACACTTGAGCTGAGCTGAATGAAAGGATGGTCAGGAGGCCTGGTGTGGACAGATTAATCGCTGGGGATCGTCTCAGAGCAGGAGGGTCTTATCTGATGAACTGGATGGGAGATAGTGGTGGGGCTTGAGGGGTCTGAGCTCTAATCCAAGTGTTCAAGACTAGGGTGGTAGATGCCTTCCAAGGCCAGACTTGTCATCTGAGAGAGCACAGCAGCAGAGCGGGGAGGCCATGGGGAACCTGAGGACACAGGGGACCTGACGTGTATGTTCCCCCTCCAGAGGGAGCTGCTGCCTCAGCCCCAGCCAGCAGCCAGTCGATGTCATGCCAGAAAATAGCACAGGTCCCATATTGCCAGTCCATAGATTTTTAAGAGAATCAAATTCAATATTTTGGCTGACTCCTGCTGGTCTTTAAACAGGCAACTAGTTCGAATTGTTTTAGAAGAGTGTCGGATGAACTCATACACATGTGGGTTGTGTTGACCCTGTTGGCGGACGGAGCAGCGTGACAGAGGCAGACAGCTGTGAAGGGTAGGCAGAGGCAAGGAGGCAGCGGGCTGGCGCAAAGAGGGCTGCGCAGCCCCTCTGGGGATCCTTTGTCCAGAGCTGCTTGTCATTGGCCTGGGCCTGGAACTCAGGGTTCCTGTCCCCATCTAGCCTCAGCGTCACAGAACACATGCCAAGTCACCTCTCTCCCTTTAGAAGCCAAGAGAGCTTGAGAGTGCCAAGAGGCCAGGTAGAGGCCCTGGCAGCACAGGGGCCCTGCCTTGCCGTCCCCGCCCCCACCCCGTCTATCTACTGGCAAGAAGTAGACTCTGGAGAACACCTGAGTGCCCCAGGAAGCCTGACTCTGTTTATGTGTCACGGATCCCTTGGTCCTTTGAGTCCTTTGCCTGTGCCTCTGCTTCCCCAGGGCCGACATGACGAGCTGGACAAGACCAGAGGTGATCATGAAGGAGGCTGAGTACGGTTTGAAGGCACATTCAACATTATGTTGTTTTTTGTTGAACCGAAAAGAAGACTGTGTCATGCTGCACATCAGAAGGAGAGGAGCAGGACATGCTTCTTTCTGGAGGGTGTGGGCGTTAAGGTGAGGGGCAGTGGCCTCAAGGACCCGGACTGGCCTTGTTGCTCCAGAGCCAGGGAGGCGGGGACGTCTGCAACAGTTCTGGAAAGGTCAAGGTCGCTGTTGGGGGACCAGGTAAGTTGGGAAGTCTGAGCTTTCTTAAGGGTCTTCTCACAGTTGGGGCTGTAGTCCAAGGTGATGGCGTGGACTTCTTGTTCGTCATGTGAAATGTGTTTATTGAGTACAGGCTCGGTAGCACGTCAAGGAGGACCCAATGCAGATGCTGTTGCCTCTTGTTCTCTAGGCCGGGGTCAGCAAACTCCTTCTGGAAGGGCCAAAGTAAATGTTTTAGGTCTTGGAGGTCATATGGTCTCTGCTATAATGACTCATGAAAGCAGCTGTAGAAGACAGGTAAGCAAATGGGCATGGCTGTGTTCCAATAAACCTTTATTTACAAAGACAGGTGGTAGGCCAGCTTTGACCTACAGGCCATAGTTTGCTGCCCCCTGCTCTAGGCACTGGGGAGTCCTGGAAGGTTCTTGAGCAGATGTGGCACAGCCAAAGGACAGGGAGGTGCTAACAATATCAAGCACTTAAAACGCAACAGTTACTTTGCTGAGAACCTAGCTGTGGAGCCCAGTGACCTGCTGGGTCCTGCCAGCTCTGCACAGCTGTTGAGGATGCAAAGAGGTGATGTGTATATAACAAGGTGGGAGATGTTGCTCATGAAAATCCTGGGTCCCACTCTCCAAGAAGTGAGAGAAAACTTCCAGAATAATAGGCAGAGTCATGTTCTCCAGAGGAGTCATGGGTGAGAAAATGACCTGGAAGCACAGTGCGGAGAGGGTCTGTGGCTGGGCTTCCGGAGGCCTCAGGGGAGCGAAGAGGAGCATGGTCCTGCAGCCACGTGTGATGGAGAGCTCGGGAAGGACAGATGTCTGAAGATGGCTTCGGGGAGCCTTCTGGGTATTCAGAACGGCCCCATTTTGGCCTCCGTGGAACCAAGTGAACATCTGAAGAGCCCTTGCTTACAGCATTGTGCGGCGCGCTGTCTCTGTGAGTCCAGTGACCAAGCAGGGAGTGGGCAGCACCAGGCTCTGG
This sequence comes from Cephalopachus bancanus, assembly GCA_027257055.1. NCBI lineage: Eukaryota > Metazoa > Chordata > Mammalia > Primates > Tarsiidae > Cephalopachus > Cephalopachus bancanus. The sequence continues at coordinate 852,779 of JAPVLO010000447.1, read as the reverse complement.
TTACATTCAGGCTGTCCGTGTCCAGTGCTCAAAACACGCCCAATGCTACCGGCATCTTTTTGACCAAGAGCATCTGGATCCTCTGAGGCTCCCTTCCCTTTCTCGGAATAGGAAATGGAGCCGTGGGGGGCCGAGTCCTCCTAAGCAGTGACCAAAGCCAACACTGAGAGCTCTGGGTGGGAGGGGCCCGGTGACTTCACCCAGTCCCCACTCTCTTCTCCGAGTGCAGCGGCCACTGGGAACATGAAAGGGCAGCCTCACAGGGGAGGCAAGGCGGGCACCCAGCCCTCGCAAGCCCTGAGTGGAGGGTGTGCGTTGAAAGAAGACTGAGGGACAGTGTGGGGAGGGCTGGGGCGGGCTGTGAGTGTGTGAGCGTGTCCTGGCTTCCAGGCTGCGAGCTTCAGAAGGAGCCCTGATTCTCAAGATCCCCTCCCACTCCCATCTGTACCCAACACAGACACAAACACACACAGTCTGCAACAGGGAACGGGGACAGAACCAGGCAGGGGAGGACAAATGAGCATTTACCAGGGAGACGTTCACCCAGAAGGTGAAAATATGAACCCTGGCCCAAGTGTATGCGACAAATTACATTTTCAGCACTACAGAGGTCATCACTGCAACTAGGCACAGGTCCAAGGGTCCGGGAAGCCCACAGTGATCAGCCACATGCAAGGCAGCAAAAAGAAGGGCCTGGGCGTGAGGGTGGGGTGTGTTGTGTGACCAGCACTGATGTGGGGCACTTGACATAGGCTACCACATACCTTGGAAACATTTCTGGCAACTAACGAGGTGGTATCATCCATCTGACAGCTGAGGAGCCCAAGGCCCAAAGATGTAAAAGGCTTGCCTAAGATCACTCAAATCCGTGAAAATCAGGGAACATACTGCACCAGACACTCCTAGGTAACCAGAGTTGCAGCTCATGGACGACCACATCACTTGTCATCTGCAAATCAGTGTTGCAGTGCACGGATGACTACACCACTTACTCATCTAATGACCAGTGTTGCAGCTCATGGACGGCTAGACCACACTCATTTACTGACCAGCACTTCAGCACATGGACGGCTAAACCACTTACTCATCTGGTGCAGTGAACCACCTCTTTTCAATAAAATAAACACTGTACACACAACCCTGATGCTTTGCTGAAAGAACAGAACCTCTTTCTGGCCTGAGTTTCTATCTGTAATTGAGCATAGTCTGGGTGGTGGGGGCACACCTTATCAACAAGGGTACCTGCATAATGAACATTTGTATACCTAACCCTGAATTGTACCCCACATCTTTAAAATTAAACATTTTTCTAAAATGAGCATAGTCATCCCTGGAGAGGCACACCCAGGTTTTGGAGCCAAAATAGAGCCCTTGGCACGATAAGAGTCCACTGTTTGGGGAAAACAAAACAAACAAAAAACCCATTGGAGAAAATAAAGACAGAAGCTTTTGCCAGCATTTGTTATAGGAAATGTCTAAGATCCATTTTGGAATTGGAAGCAAGAGCTTTCTTTAAATCTTCTGTTCTCTTTATATCACTGGTGGGAAGTATTACCTTCCAATTATGGAAAGTCTAAGCAGCTGCATCAGAGAGAAACACTTTCTTGACAGCACACCTAGAGGCCATGCTGCCACGATACCTTCCTACTATTTGGGGATTTGTGAGGCTTGACTTCAGGGCTGCTGAGTTGCAGAGTTTGTGATCACTGCCTCAGAGCAGACAATGAGGGTGCGTAGTCGTTTCCAGGTGGCTGAAAAGCAGAACTAAACTGGAACAAAGGTTTCTCATGGCTGCTCCAAGGCTCCTGGCTCTGGGAACAAACACTTGAGAGAGTTGGGGCAGTGGGAGGTGGCAGAGTCAGACATGTCCCTTTGCAGAGTTTTACGGTTATTGTTTGTACAGTGTGAGCAGCCCAGGAGGTGTTCTGCATGCCTGGCCCCCACCCCAGGGGCTGGGCAGGGCCCCTCACCCCCTCTTTTTTCTTGTCCCCACCTATCCTCCTACTTCCAAAGCCTTCCCACCCTCTACAGAAAATCAGGATCTAGAAGAAAATGGATGATCGATGCCCTTCGGTGATGTGTGAAAATGAACTGTGGATGAGATCATAGTATTATATTTCCTGATGTTGATAATTGTACCATATTATGGAAGAGAATCTCCTTGTCCTTAGGAAACACACACTGCAGTTCTTGGTGGTTAAGGGAGCTAATTTCTGCAATTTACTTTTGAATTATTTAGAAATATGTAACATGTATATTTAGAGAGAGAATGGCAAAGAAAATATAGTCAAAGGCTAAAAGTTGGTGAGTCTTGGTGACAGATATTTAGGAGTTTTTTGAACCACTCTTGCAATTTAAAACATATATTTTCTAATTATGGTAAAATACAAATAGCATGCAATTTATTAACTTAATTATTTTTATTTATTTACTTATTTATTTTGAGTTGGAGTCTCACTCTGTCGCCCAGACTGGAGAGCAGTGGCATGCTCCTGGTCACTCTAGCCTCGACCTGTTGGGCTCTGGCGATCCTTCCGCTTCAGCCTTCCAAGTAGCTGGAACTACAGGCGCGTGCTACCATGCCCGACTAAGTTTTTGATTTACTGTAGAGATGAGGTCTCGCCAAGTTGCCCAGGCAGGTCTCGAACCCGCGGGCTCAGGCAATCCACTCACCTCAGCCTCCCAAAGCGCGGGATTACAGGCTGAGCCACTGAGCCTGGCTAACTTAATTATTTTTAAGTGTGCAATTTGGTGGCGTTAAGTACATTTACATTGTTGTGTTACCATCACTACCATCCATCCCCAGAACTCCTTAGCTTACAAAAAGGAGGCTTTGTACCCAATGAACAGTAACTCTCCATTACTCTCTTCCCTCAGTTCCTGGCAGCCACCCCTCTACTTTCTGTTTCCACAAATTTTACTACTCTAAACACTTCATATAAGTGGAATCGTACAGTATTTGTGTTTTTGTGATCGACTTATTTCACTTAGCACGATGTCCTCAAGGGTCATCTATATTGTAGCTGGTGCCCCAATTTCCTTCATTTTTATGGCTAAACACTATTCCATTGCACATTTTGTGTATCCATTTATCCACTGATGGACACTTGGACTGCTTCCGCCTTTTGGCTACTGTAGATAATGCTGCTGTGAACAGGGGTGTGCCGTATCTCTTCAATACCCAGTCTTCAATTCTCTTCAATAACCAGAAGCAGAGTTGCTGGATCATAGGGTAATTCAAATGTTAATGTTTTGAGAAACCATCATACTGTTTTTTTGGCTGTGTCATTCTTGCAATTTTCTTTTTTAAGTTGGGGTCTCACTCTGTCACCCTGGCTGGAGTGCAGTGGCACAATTATGGCTCACTACAGCCTCAACCTCTCGGGCTCAGGTGATCCTTCCCTCTCAGCCTCCCAAGTAGCCAGGACGACAGGTGCACACCATCAAACCCAGTTTTTTTTTTGGTAGAGACTATGTTTCCTAGACTGATCTCAAATTCTTGACTCAAACAATCCTTATACCTTGGCCTCCCAAAATTCTGGGATTACAGATGTGAGCCACTGACCCCAGCCTCATTCTTGCAATTTTATGTGTGAAATTATTTTAAAATAAAATAAAAATTACAACTGAAAAAAGAAAGAAAGTAGGGGAAGATAATATAGATATGCATAAGTATTGGCTCTAGTTGACTTGATAATTAGGTAATCATTTTTAAATTTGTTAATAAGCTCCATGATATCCAGGGAGAAAAGAGAAACATGCTATGTCACTAGAAATTAGACAATTAAGACCAAGAAGAAAATGGAGGAAGTCAGTATGGATTTGCAAAAGCATTAGTCATGACAACTATGAAACCTAATTTTTACATGCCTGTTAGAATGGCCAAAATTCAGTACACTACAATACCAAATGCTGACAAGGATGTGGAGCAACAGGAACTGTCATTCCTTGGTACAGTTGCTTTGGAAGATAGTTCAGTGGTTTCTTATAAAACTAAACATACTTCTGCCATCCAGTCCAGCAATTATGCTTTTTGGTTTTTGCCCAAGGGATTTGAACATTTATATCCACACAAAAACCTGCACCCAAATGTTTATAACAACTTTATTCATAATTGCTAAGACTTGGAAGCGGCCAAGATGTCCTTCAATAGGTGAATGGAGAAGTAAACTGTGGTACACCCAGACAATGGAATATTGTTCAGCACTAAAAATACATGCGCTATCAAGCCATGAACAAACATGGAGGAATCTTAGATGCATTTTAGTAAGTAAAAGGACGCCAGTCTGAAAAGGCTCCACTATGTATGTCCAACTGCATGCCATTATAGAAAAGGCAAAACTATGGAGACAGTAGAAAGATCAGTGGTTGCCAGGGCTTGGGGAGAGGGAGGGAGGGAGGAGCATGGGAAGCTCAGGGGGTTTGGGGCAGTGACTGTTCCCTGCCTTACCCTATAATGGAGAAGACAAGACCTGTAGGATGCACACCACCAAGAGTGAGCCCGAAGCTCAGCCATGGACTCTGGGAGATAATGATGTGATAATGGGTTCCTCCATTGTAACAAATGCATTCCCTTGGGACGTGTTGATAATCAGGGAGGCTATGCACGTGTGGGGTCAGGGAGTAGTTGGGAAATCTCTATACCTTCTCCTCAGTTTTGTTGTGAACCTAAAACTGCTGCTGCAAAAAAAAAAAAAAAAAAAAAAAACTATTAAGAAACAAACAAACAAAAAACTGGCTTTGAGTTCCCTGATGGACAAGCCAAAAAGAGAAATATGTCATTTCATTATTGGAAAAGAGAAACCTGCTCAATCCTTCAGGAGAGTTAACAAAGTTTTTCTCACCCTAGGAGGTTGGGAAAATCTTCACTCCCTTCTTGCATATCTGCCTCCTACTTGACTGACTGTTCTCTTCGCTTCCTTGTAGGTACCTAAATTAGGAGTTGGTCTGCCTGCATTTTGCTCTAGATAGCCCTCTGACCCCAGGTCCCTTCTGACATCACAAGGCTGCTATCTGGAGTGGCCAGCTGGTGATGAGGGCTGTTCCCCTCCGCTCTCTTGTTGAAGATGGATCACAGGGTGGAAGGCAGCGGGCTCACTTCCCAGAAGTCTCACGACACTGGTCGTCTGGGGTGTTAACGGACATGGAGACCATAGCCTTCTCTGAGAGCAGATTCTTATCTTGAAATACTGTCAGGAAGTCCTTCTTCCTGTCATGACTTTAAAACTCGTGCTGCTGTTGGAGACTTTTTCTAGTTTTGTGTCTGGTGGGTGGAGATGGGGAGCAGTTGCTCATCATTCTTCTGGAAGCCTCCTCCCAGTTAAACCAACCCCTTTTCTGCCCTTTTGTCTGATTTTACTGATGTCATGGAGCCATGGGTGGCAGTTATGAACAGGGGTTCTCAATTTAAGCTGCTCTGCCACCAACCAGCTGTGACATTAGGCAAGTAACTTCTTTGCCTCAGTTTCCTTGTATTATATAGAAAGAACAAAAGCATCTATTTCTCCCTCTTTGTTTTTGTTTTGTTTTGTTTTTTTGAGTTAGAGTCTCACTCTGTCGCCTAGACTGGAGTGCAGTGACCGCTCCCGGCCACTGCAGCCTCGACCTGCTGGGCCCCGGCGATCCTTCCGCCTCAGCCTTCCAAGTAGCCGGAATTGCAGGCATGCGCTACCACGCCCGGCTGATTTTTTGACTTATTGTAGAGATGAGGTCTTGCTGCCCAGGCGGGTCTCGAACCCACGGGCTCAGGCAATCCACTCACCTCAGCCTCCCAAAGGCACGGGATTACAGGCTGAGCCACCGAGTCCAGCTTTGTTTTGTTTTTTGAGTCAGGTGTCTCACTCTGTCACCCAGGCTGAAGTGCAGGGTTGCGATCATGGCTTACCACAGCTTCAACCTCCTGGTTTCAGAACAATCCTCCTGCTTCAGCATCCCAAGTGGCTGGGACTACAGGCACAGGCCACCTTTTTTTTTTCTTTTTTTTGTAGAGATGAGATCTCACTATGTTGCCCAGGCTGGTCTTGAACTCCTGGGCTCAAGCAATCCTCCCACCTTGGCCTCTCAAGGTGCTGGGATTACAGGTGTGAGCCACCTCGCCTGGCCTACGCATGTGCGTCATAAAGTCATGAAGATTAAGTTAGTCCATACAAAGCACTAACTCAGAGTTTGATTCTCATGACGCGTGTGGCTGGGGCGGGAGGGAAGGGGGCAGGAAGGGACAATTAGTACAGATGGCAGGTCTGTGAACTCCTCAGACCAAGAGGCCAGTCCTGCCCTGAAAGATGAGACTCAAGCATCTCGATGTGGGTCTTTCTTGGTCGAACGTGACAGCAGCGAGGGGGCTTGCACGTGTGAACAGCTCTCAGCAGTGAGTCACTCTGCATGTGTACACAGAGCTGTTGCCCCTCGCATCCTCCTCAGTTTTGGTGACTACCAGCTCATGGGGTCCACCTCCTCCTGGAGAGAAGTGCCCTGGCACCTGTTCTTCTGTCCCTATCTTGGTCCTGCAGCCTTCAGGCTCTGGCCATCTCCACGAGACAGGGAAGCCTACGGGAGCTGGCAGGACTGAATCTAAAATCTGGAAGAATCCAGCCAACACACATGCTCTGGGGAGAGGAGCTGGTCAGGGTTTGGAGATAGAACATTGACCTGAACAAAGTCCCAAGGCCTCAAGGAGCTTACACTCTGGATTGATGGTGAAGGAACAGAGACAAAATGAAGCAAGAACAGCAGGGTAGGGTGACGGGTTGGAGGTTACCAGTTTGTGAAAGGTCGGAGGAGAACACTTCCCCGAGAATAAGACATTGGTGAGGATACCAGTGAGGGAATGAGCCATGTAGACACTTGGGTGCAGGATGTTCCAGGCAGAAGGAAACCATGCTTGGCATGGCAAATGACAGCAAGAGGTGGACAGAAGGAGCCAAAGGAGGGAGACATTGAAAGGAGACAAGGGCAGAGGGAAACCAGGCCAGATCACGATCACATGAAGGGAGCTTTTGGAAGGTTCTGATCAGGGGAGTAATGTGATCTGGCTGCACACGTGCATAAGCACAGTGTGTGAGGTGGGGCTGGGGGATAATGGAGGCCTCGATCTGAGTGGCTGCAACACAGCTGCGAAATGGACCCATCCTGGACATATTCTGATGGCAGAGCTGAGAGGGTCTGCTGTTGGGCCTAATGTGAAGACCGGAGACAGTCGAGAATGACTTTGAGGTGCTAGTTGGAGCAAGTGGAAGGATGGAGCAGCTCTCTAAGACAGCAAGGGCTTCAGGGAAGCACGTGGGGAGGATCTCAGGAGTGTGGTTTTAAACAGTCTACAGAGAAAGGAATTGTGAGCCGGGTGCAGTGGCTCAAGCCTGTAACCCCAGCGGTTCGAGACCAGCCTGGACAACTTGGCGTGACCTTGTCTCTATAATAAATAAATAAATAAATAAATAAAGGATTTAAGGATAATAGACTTTATATACATGAATCACTTAGAACAGTATCTGGCCCTTCATAACACTCATGCAAGGTCAATATTATTCCTTTTTTTTTGAGTTGGAGTCTCACTCTATCACCCAGACTAGAGTGCAGTGGCTGCTCTCGGCCACCGCAGCCTCGACCTGCTGGGCTCTGGCGATCCTTCCGCCTCAGCCTTCCAAGTAGCTGGAAATACAGGTGCGCGCTACCACATCCGGCTAATTTTTTTGATTTATTGTAGAGATGAGGTCTCGCCAAGTTGCCCAGGCGGGTCTCGAACCCGCAGGCTCAGGCAATCCACTCACCTTGGCCTCCCAAAGCGCGGGATTACAGGCCGAGCCACCAAGCCCAGCTATGTTTGATTTATTGTAGAGATGAGGTCTCGCCAAGTTGCCTGGGCTGGTCTCGAACCTGCGGGCTCAGGCAATCCACTCACCTCAGCCTCCCAAAGTGATGGGATTACAGGCTGAGCCGCCGAGCCGGGCCCACCATTTTTAAAATAAGAAGACTGGCGCTCCCAGGGTTAAGTAACGTTTCCACTGTGTCATTTTAAGACCTTATTTCAAGTCTTTTGGATATTCAGTTGACCCTTGAACAACATGTGTTTGAAGTGCACAGGCCACTTTTCTTTTTCAGTCAAACACATTGGTGGGATGTGAAACCGTCTGTGCAGGGCAGACTTTCCCCATATAGAAGCGGGTTCCATGGCAGGACTGGATTATGCACGGGTCTGGGTCTGCGTGGGGGTCCCAGAACCAGTCCCCTGTGTATACCAAGGGAGACTGTATCCTGCTGGACTAAATGGTATTTTTATTTTTATTCTTTTCAGGAACTGTTGTACTGTTTTCCATTGTGGTTGCACCACTTTAGGATCCCACCAACAGTGCACAGGACTTGCATCCTTGCTGACAACCTCCCTTTAAAAAAAAAAAAATAGCCATCCTAATGGATGAGATGGTATCTCATTGTGGTTTTGATTTACATTTCTCTGATGATTAGTGGTGTTAAGTATCTTTTCATATACTTCTTAGCCATTTGTATATGATCTTTGGAGAAGTGTATATTCAAGTCCTTTGTCCATTTTTATAATTGAGTTGCTTTTTGTTATTAAGTTGCAGGTGTTCTTTATATATTCTACATACGAATCCCTAATCAGATATATGATATGCAAATAATCTCTCCCATACTGTAAGTTGCCTTTTCACTCTGTTGATTATTCCCTTTTAATAAATATTTTGGGCTGGGCTCGGTGGCTCAGCCTGTAATCCCAGCACTTTGGGAGGCCAAGGTAAGTGGATTGCCTGAGCCCACGGGTTCAAGACTCGCCTGGGCAACTTAGTGAGACCTCATCTCTACAATAAATCAAAAATTAGCTGGGCATGGTAGCACGCACCTGTAGTTCCGCTACTTGGAAGGCTGAGGCGGAAGGATCGCCAGAGCCCAGCAGGTCGAGGCTGCGGTGGCCGGGAGCGGTCACTGCACTCCAGTCTGGGCGAAGGAATGAGACTCCGACTCCAAAAAAAAAAATTTTGGGGGGACAATACTTTGAAACTGTAAATATCTCACTTCTCATCAAACTTTACACTTATTCATTTCTTTTTTTCTTTTTTGAGGTGGGGTCTCGTTCTGTTGCCCAGGCTGGAGTGCAGTGGTGTTATCATAGCTCACTATAACCTCAAATTCCTGGGCTCAAGAGACCCTCCTGCCTCAGCCTCCCGAGTAGTTGGAATACAGGGCATTTATTTATATATAAATGTATATTTATTATTATGTAATAATATTAATATATTTACACTATTATATATTATATATACATATATTTATTTATGAGTATATTTATATTAGATTTGGACTCATGGCTTCCTGTTTCATTCACTGTGTTATAATCTACATCATTATAAAAATGATTCTAGCCAGGCTTGGTGGCTCAGCCTGTAATCCCGCACCTTGGGAGGCTGAGGTGAGTGAATTGCCTGAGCCCGTGGGTTCGAGACCCGCCTGGGCAACTTGGTGAGACCTCATCCCTACAATAAATCAAAAATGAGCTGGGCGTGCTAGTGCGTGCCTGTAGTTCCAGCTACTTGGAAGGCTGAGGCGGAAGGATCGCTGGAGCCCAGCAGGTCGAGGCTGCGGTGACCGAGAGCGGCCACTGCACTCCAGTCTGGGCGATGGAGTGAGACTCCAACTCAAAAAAAAAAAAAGATTCTACATTTAATACTCCCACAGATTTTTTTAATACTTGCCACAGATTTGTCCAATGGAAGCCATTTCAAGCTGGCTTCTGTGAACTTCTGACACGCCCCCATCACTCTTTGAGCACTTTCTTGCTTCCTGCCACAAGACATTCCAGGATGATCAAAAGATCAACTTTCCCTGCTGTAGCCTAGCATCAGCTATTTTCCCAAGGACCATAGTTCTTAGAATGGTATTTAGAAGCTTCAAGCCCTTGACTTTGTTGCTGATGAAACTTGTGGTTTGTGAAAGGCCTACCTGGCATCTGATCTAGAGCAGCAAACCTCATCCACCAGCCACAGCACACCTCTCGTTTTACAGATGAGGAGACTGAGGCCCAGATGGGGTCAGTTGGTCAAGGTCCCCAGACAGTGACAGAGCTCAGACTAGAGCTGATGCCTGCGACTTCCACGCCAGTGCTCTTTCCCTGGCAATACACATGATCAAAGGTAGATCCCTTCTGTCCACTGAAGGTTATCTTGGCCCTGGCTCCACGGTTGCCTGAAAGCTGACATCATCTCCTAGCTCTGTACGAGCCTTATCCCGTGGAGACATTTATGGGTGAATTCACCTTAAATTACAAGAGGCCCCACTTTAGTTCTTGTCTCCAGCTCAGGTGGATTTGGAGCTTGCTAGCCAGTCCCAGCCTAAAATGAGCTGTGTAAGTGCATGGACCTGGGTGGACAAACACCTGGTTCCACCCCTCTAGGTCAGAGATTTCAGGATTATGTGCTTCCCTGCAGCCTGTCTGGGTCAGCTAAAGCCTGTCTCATAGGTGGGAAGCCTGAGTCCAGGCCTGATGCTGGCTGGGTTAGGATGGCAACTTTAAGGGCCTCCTCCACCTGCCTGCAGGCTCCCAATCCACCCAGGTTGTGCCAATTTCACCTAGGAAACATCAGGAACACCACCTTCCCACATCTGGAGGCCAGTGTCTCACAAGCCTCATGTCAAGGTTGAGAACAAGAACCCCTCGGGTATTCCACTAGAGTGTTTTCTGTGTCTGACCTGGGGATAGGTGGTGCTGTATCTGACTGACCTCGAAAGCCATGACTATTCAACTGGTGACTGTAACAGTAATGTCATACAAGTTTCATGTGTTATATTCAACAGACATTTCCTAAGCACCTGCTGGGTCACCTGTGGGTGGAGAGATGATTTAAACCCAAGCTCAATCCAATAGCTTTCAGGTGACAATCATGGTGCAAGTGGGTTCCATATACAAGATGAACAAGTCGGGGTCACAAAGAGAAGGACATAATGTCTGACGTTCTGTCCTGGCACTTTTAACTCTCGGGTGTCAGGTTCTTACAGGAAAGACTGCAGAAACCGGAATGAGTTGGGTCCTGAAAAATCATTTTGCCAGTAAAAACTGTGGAAAAGGCACTATAGACATAAGGAATAACATGAGCAAACTATGGAACCACCCAAGTGCAAGGTTATCCTGAACAGTAGAGCGCCCAGGGAGGGGGTGGCTGACACCAAGGCAATGGAGGAAGGCACCCAGGATGTGAAACTCCAGACACCTCAGCGCCCAGGATGAAGGCACATGAACACTGTGCTTCTGTGGCATATGCTGACTCTATTCTACAAGCAACTGGGACTTCATACAGATTTTAAAAATAACCTTTATTTCTTAAAAGTTAATATATGCATTATAGGAAAATGAAAAACACAAGAAGCAAAGAACAAAGTCATCCACAATCACAAGCAGTTTATAGTTTGACATTCCCTTCTCGGTCCTCTGTGTGCATAGACACAACAGCCAATTTCATGGGATTGAGATCGTACAGTATGTATCATGCTTTTTCACACATCATGAATATTTACCAATTCAAAATCCCAAAGCTATATGAGTATTTTGATAACCAAGAATACACTACACCAACTCAATCTGCGAGCCAAAAATGTAATCCTGCCTTTCTTGGGACAAAAATTTCATAGAAGACAAAAATGTCTACAGGCCTCTGGATAAAAGTATTGGCAGAGTTCCGATTAACATACTGCGTTCCCTTCATGCTCAATTTAAAATGAAACGTAAAGCAACAGAGTACACTAAGTAAAATGTTTCTAAAAGAATTCATTATCAGATCTATACCATTAGAATATTATCAAAGTATGTTTTTGCTGAATTACTTAATGTATTCCTATAGTACAGCCAAAAGAGACACACATGCATCACTGGCTACAGTCCAAGTGGAAATATGAGCACCTCTGCATACACCTCTCCCTTCACACTTCCCTCTGTCCCTCAGCTGCCAACCTGATGAACAAGTTCTGATACACAGTGCTCACAGGTGCTAACAATTTCATGTCCAAGATGCATCTTTTCTATCAATTATAACAAAAATATTTATAGCTCTACGTTTTATCATACATTGTTGCCTCAGGACACCTATAAAGCTTAGATGCTGCAAAATCACAAGTTTGTCCACCATAAACACAGGCACTCTTCTAAAAATGCACATATAGACCCATAGCTATAATCTAAACCCTCTTCTAGGAATGGAGGTCCTAGCAAAGGCTCTTCCCTTCACCCTTCCTCGCCTCTTCTTCCACATTCCAGAGCCCCAAAAGGTGGGTTACTAAAGCTCACTCCCAGAAGACAGTCCTCCCTAAAAGCTAACATAAGGACATTTATAAAGGGATTATTTCACTACCTCTACTCTTAACATACTTTGAGCACTAGGACGTTATCCTTTCATATACAGCAATATTAACTAAAATGCACACGCAGAACAATGGTTAGACTGCTGGAACTAATCTAACTTACAGGCAGAGAATGCTTCTTTCGGCATACTTCCTCCTCCACCGCCCAGTAAGCAGTCAGCATATGATCCAAAACATCAAGTTTAATAACTCTATTTCCAAATGCAACTACTCCTATGAAATAACAAAAAATATGTCAAGGGTGTTGCTATAGCCCTCGACTTTAACATATGTTGTTACTTTTAGACATCTAGAAAGACTAGACGTTTCAAACAGGACTTAAGTTTTCCACTATATACAAAGTAGTACTGAATAAATGGTGCACATACATAACAAAGGCTATAATTTGAAAGTGTCTTTTACTAGGAATATTCTGGCCCACCTCTATCAACCCAGGTGACAGGTATAAGCATCTCTAATGCCTTGAGGAGACTTTGACAATCTCACTCCCATAAGTGTTTTTAAGTCTTTCCTATGAATTTTAACACAAAGTATAGTCAAAGTATAGTTTATGAACTCTATTTTTGTCATGCACTGGAAACTTCTTTAACGTCTATAAAGACTAGATGTAAATTAGGACTTGCTTGTCCTTCATATACATTATATACACAGCAAAGTAAGACAAAATGCAGACATAAGAACAATGATCAATCAGACCTCCCCATAAACACACTGGTATAAGGCCCTTTGCAGTGTCTTCTCCTTTCTCCTTGAACCAGCCCAGATATAAAAACATGCACCACTCAGAGACGTAGTTTTATCAATTTTCAAAAGCCAGCATTTCATATGGATATTAACAAAAGGATATCTACAAAATGTGTTATTTACTACCTCTACTTTTAACATACTTTGTGCACTTCTAAACATCTAGAAAGACCAGATGTTTCAAATAAGGACTCAAGTGTGTCCACTATATACACCGTAGGGTTGAATAAACTACACACATGTAACGATGGTTATATCTGAAAGTGTCTTCTAAATCGGAACACTCTGGTCTAGAATCCTTTACTTTTCCTAACTCCTTTCCACCACCAACTCGATGGATACAGGCATATGTGTCATTGATGTTAACATTTCACTTCCAAAAGTCCTTTTCAGAAGACAGCTTTTCTGTGAATCTTAACACAGTGTACAAATGTGTTAGTTTACTAACTCTACTTTTGTCATACATTGGCAACCTCTTTAATATCTAGAGACTAGATATTATAAAATTAGGACTCATCTGTCCAGTATATACACAATATATACAGTATAGCAAACTTAAATGAAACACACAGTACATATAGGGCAATGGGTAAGCTGAAATCTTCTACCACACTAGCAAAACACCTTTTGCAATTTTTTCCCTCCTACTTCCCTCACACCAACAAACAAGTACAGAGAGTGCACTGTTCACAGAGGTGGTTTAACATTCCACTTCCAAATGCAGTCTTTCTCATCAGTTTTTAAAAGTTACTTACAAAAAGTGTTATTCAACCACTTCTACTTTTAAATATATCAAGCACTTCTAAATATCTAGAAAGACTGGATATTTCATATAAGAACTTGTCCACTATGTACACAGCACTGTTAAATAAAACTGCACACATGTAACAATGGTTATAATCTGAGGTATCTTCTAAATATGACCATTTTGGCCTTTGAATCATTCTCACTTTCTTCTCTCTGCCTTCAATCCAGTGGACAAGTACAAGCTTGTGTAATGCTTAGAGATGGTTGAACAAATTCATATATAAAAGTCATTTACAGAAGACAAGCTTTTCTATGAATTTCAACAAAAAAAATGTACAAAACGTGTTAATTTTACCAAGTACTTTGTCATACACTGGCAACCTCTTGAACATCTAGAGACTAGATGTTGCAAAATTAGGACTCATGTGTCCAATATATACACTATATACATAGCAAAACAAAACTCACGAAACATACAGAAAAATGGTGTCTAAAAATGTCCAAATAACACACTAGCATACCTTTTGCAATTCCCCCCCACCTTCTCTAAACCACTTAACAAGTACAGAAAGCACTACACTGCTCACAGAAGTGGTTCAACAATTCCATTTCCAAAAGACAAGAAGTGGTTCAACAATTCCATTTCCAAAAGACAAGATTTCCTATGAATTTTAGCAAAAAGATATTCACAAAGTGATACTGTACTACCTCTATGTTAACATACGTTGGGCACTTCTAAACATCTAGATAGACTAGATGTTTCAGGTAAAGAGTTAATCTGTCCACTATATACACAGCAGTCTTGAATAAACTGCACACAGGTAACAACAGTTATAGTTTGAAAGTCTTTGAAATACAAGCATCCTGGCCTAGAACCCCTCTCATCTCCATCAACCCAATGGGTTATAATGCTCAAATTTTCAGAAGACAATCTTTCCTAGGAATTGTAAAACAAAACATACAATATGTCAGTTTACTAACTCTACTTTTGTCATACACTGGCAACCTCTTTAACATCTAGAATGACTAGATGCTGTAAATTAGGACTCGTTTGTCCTTTATATACACTATATACACAGACAAGTTAAACAAAAATCACAGACATAAAGGATAGCGGTCAGACTTGCCTCACTACAAGCACATTAGTATAGGGTTCTTTGTACTTCCTTCTCCCTCCTCCCCTAAATCAGTGCACAAACACAATGCCTATTACTCAAAGAGTGGTTTGGCCACCCCCCACAAAAAACAAAACAAAACAAAACAGTATTTCATATGAGTTTTAACAAAAAGGCATTTGCAAAATGTGTTATTTTACTACTTCTACTTTTAACAGATATCAGGCACTTTAGAATATCTAGAAGGACTAGATATTTCAAAAATGTACTTAGCATTGTCAACTATATACACAGTAGTGAGGAATAAAATGCACACACAAAACAATGGTTGTAAAATGAAAATGTCTTCTAAATATGACCAGTCTGGCATAAAACCTTCTCTTAAATCTCAGGTCTTCCGCTCCGTGTCCTCAACAAACGTGGACGTATGTCGCTCTCGGTGTCACTTCCAGAGACGGTCTACCAACTCCATTTCAAAGTCATTTCCAGAAAACATTTCTTTTCTGATTTTTTTCCCAAAAAGCGGCCATTTACACAATGTGTAATCTTCTAACTCGACTTTATCATACGTCGGCAACCTTTTTACATCTAGAAAGGCTCGATGCAGTCAATGTTTCTTTTAAAAGGTTAGGGGGTAAGTTGAGAGCAGCTTTTTCATATTATATACACAGGCCTTTTATAAGTGGCCAGTAAATCTTCCCAAGGGCGGCGGGCATTTTCAAGCGGCCAAACAAGGCGTGTTCTTCTAGCGTTTTTCTTTTCCGTTATCAAAGTCCGGCAGAACGAGGCCCACCCGCCCGAGGGCCGCTGACCGTTCCGCCGTGGTGGCCCGGGGCTCCGCTCACCTTCTGGGCCTGCTAAGGCCTTTGTCCGTCGTTGTCAGGGCCAGGCAAAGCTCGCCCACTCGGACGGAGCCGTCACGCCGCCCCGGCTCTGCGCAGCTTCATGGGCGGAACAGGTGGCCGAGCTCGCGTCCCCGACCCGCCTTCTCGGGTCCTCCAAGCCCTGGCGGCCCTCCGCGGCGTTCGGCCGGCAGCCATTCTCGCCCCGCCACCGCCCAAAGGCGCTGCGTCCTTGGCGGGCGCTTCGTCTAGGCCCGGCAGGCGCGGCCACGGCCGCCATCTCGTCACCAAGCCGGGTGGGGAGAGAGGTCCGCCGCCGCTGCCAGGCCTGGGCTCGGCCGCAGCAGCAAGCGAGGGCTTCGCGCATCTGCAGGGCCGAGGCCGCGGCCCGTCCCGGGGCCCCCCAGCTCACCCTCCAGCTCGGGGCCGGAGGGCCCGAGGGGGCCCGGGAGAGCCAACCCCGCTGGCTTCTCACTGCACTCTCTGCCGGAACTGACTTGGCACTTCTCTTCGCCTGCGAGAGAAGAGCGGCACCGGAAGTGCCCTCGCGCTGGGGCTCGCGATCCAGTGTTCCGGAGCTGCAACGTTCCGGCGTGAGCGGGGATCACGTGAGACTAGAATGCCCTCCTGGCTCGCCCTTCACAACGGTGGTTTCTGGCCACAGAATTCCTCGATTTCCGTATTTCTCGGTTTCCATTCTTCTCCGCTGCTGGATAAGAAGATTCCAATCTTTCATTCATTCACTCATTCACCACCCATTTATTGAGCAGTGTTTGCCCATAAGCACCAGGTAGTGCAGCAGTGAAGAAGAAAAAAAAAAAAAAAAAACCCACACAGGAAAATTTCTACCCTCCTGAAATT
The DNA here is from genome assembly GCA_027257055.1 of Cephalopachus bancanus. Classification (NCBI taxonomy): domain Eukaryota; kingdom Metazoa; phylum Chordata; class Mammalia; order Primates; family Tarsiidae; genus Cephalopachus; species Cephalopachus bancanus. Next base: position 836,110 of record JAPVLO010000447.1, on the reverse strand, counting down.
TACATTCTAGAAGGGAAAACAGACAATAAACAAGATCCTTAACAGGCATAGAAGGGCAGATGGCGAAAGTGCGCTTCAAAAAAAAAGTAGGAAAGAGGAATATGAATTGTGGGTGTGGAATGCTTTATATGAAGTCCAGGTGACAGATTCCTGAAGGAGGCAAGGGAAGAAGTCGTGCTTGGGGGTGTCTGGAGGGGAACAGCCAGTGTCAGGCCATAAAGCTAAAGCATATGGGCCTGGTCTGTTCCAGGAACAGTAAAGAGGCTGGGGAAAAGAAGAGAGAGAAATGGGAGAGCTCTGAACTGCAGTGTCGGAGAGCTGAAGTGGTGCGGGGGGGGGCAGAAGCAGGGAGACCTCATAGTAGACTATTGCATTCAACACGGTGAGATATGTTAGGAGCTTATACCAGGGTGATGACAGCAAAGGGGGAAAAAAGAAGTTGAATTCAGTGCTTGATATATTACAAGGTTGAGCCTACAGAATTTGCTGACAGACCAGATGTGAAGTGTGAATGAAAGAAATCAAAGATGACTTCATGGCTTTCGAAATGAACAGATGAAAAAGGCTGCTGCCATTCATTGAGATGGGAGAGACCATGGGAGGAGAAAGTTTGGGGGAGAATACCAGCTGCTCAGTTTCAGAGGTGGTAAGTTTGAGATGCCTGTTTGATATTCAAGTGGAAATGTCAAGTAGGCAGTGGAATTTATGAGCCTGGCATTCAGGGGAGGGTCTGAACTGGAAATAAATGTTTGGGAGTCATCGGCATATAGATATCTTTAAAACTTTGAGGCGGCATGAGAGAACCAGGGGAGCACATAGAGAGAGAAGAGATCTTAGGCCTGAGCCCTGAGTAACATTTCAAGGTCATGTTGATGAGAAGACTAAGGAATGACCAAAATGATAAGAGGACAACCAAAAGAGTGTGGTGTTCTGGAAGTAAATGAAGAAAGTGTTTCAGTGGAGATTCATCACAAAATCTAATTATGTTATTAATAGTAATGAACATTTCTGTGCATTTCTTTTTTGTTTTTCTTTCCTTTTTTTGAGTTGGAGTCTCATTCCATTGCCCAGGCGTGAGTGCAGTGGCACACTAATGGCCACCCCAGTGACTACCTGCTGGGCTCCGGTGATCCTTCCGCCTCAGCCTTCCAAGTAGCTGGAACACAGGTGTGAGCTACGATGCCCGGCTAATTTTTGATTTACTGTAGAGACGAGGTCTCACCAAGTTGCCCAGGCTGGTCTCGAATCCACAGGCTCAGGCAATCCACTTGCCTTGGCCTCCCAAAGTATTAGAATTACAGGCTGAGCCTCCGAGTCCAGCCTCTGTGCATTCCTTATATGCAAGACACTGTACTAAGGACTTGGCTTTATATGTATCACTTTATTAATTTACTAGCTTATTTTCTATTCTGGTTTTCCTTTACATCCCCAGCACCCAGCACAGTGGCTGGTATGCAGTAGGCATTAATAATTGTGAAGAAATTGGTGAATTAATTGAGCACATACTATGGGCCAGGCAGTGTTCTAAGCATTTTACATATATCGTCTCATTTAATTTGCACAGCAATCCTGTGAAGTAGGTCCTATTACTATCCTCCTTTTACAGATGAGAGGCTATGTGGCTTGTCTAATTCTCAGTGAAAACTAGGATTTAATCCAAGTCATCTGACTTCAGCGCTCCCTGAGAAGGTACTATAGGGGATTTAGAGGTTTGAGCACACAGCAGCTCGCAGCCACCCACAGCTCAGACCAGAAGCAGGGAAACAAAAGGTCTCCTTTCTTAAGGGCTTTCTGTTTCAGATCAGGCAGAGACTCTGGGGTGTCACTGCTCAATAGGAGGTAGATTCATGACCTGGGTCAGGGCTCCAGCCTGAACAGAGTTGGGAAAGGTAAATGTTCCAGTTTAATTTTGTGTATCCTTAGCAAGGCTGGGGGTGTTGGTCCAGAGACTCCAGAAAAGACCCTGAGCCAGGAATGCACCCAGTCTAGCCACTAAGTCTGCTGTGTCCTTCCAGCTGTCTCAGATCAAGGATGAGATGGGGTGGGGGTGGGGAGTAAAAATAACAAACTTCTCTGGCACTTCTCCAGAAACATCACATATCACATGTCAGACCTAAGACACAGAATGGTGCTTATGAGGCCAAAGGCTGCATGCTTGTTAGTAGGAAGGGTGCTGAGCTGTAAGCCACCACATAGCTCTCTTGGGAAACAAAAGTAGGGCAATGTCCTTACCCTCTGGCGCCTGGACATGCTGTTCCACCATCATCAACACCAGCGCATGTCTGCACTGCAGAGCTGATTTCCATCAGAGCCCTGGACACGGGTTGTATGTGGGTGTGTCCCAGTGAGTCTGCTCGTAATCGTCATCATTTTGATCATTGCTTGAATTTGGGACTCAGTTCTGCCCTAGAGTTTCTCAACCTTGAATCATTCCCAAATGAGCTTAACAACTTCCTCTATATCTGTGTACCACAATGTCTCAGTCCATTCAGGCTACAAAATATCATAAACTGGGTAGCTTATAAACAACAGAAATTTCTTTCTCACAATTCTGGAGGCTGGGAAGTCTAAGATCAAAGAACTGGCAGATTCGGTGTCTGGTGAGGGCCTGATTTCTGGTTCATAGACAGTGCCTTCTTGTCATGTCCCCATGTGGTGGAAGGGGCCAGGGCCTCCCTTGAGGGAGAAGGGCACTAATCCTATTTATGAAGGCTCTGCCTCATGTTCTAATCACCTCCCAAAGTCCGCCCCCCCATAATACCACCACCTTGTGGGTTAGGATTTTGACATATGAATTTGGGTGGGACACAAACATTCAGAGCATAGCATATTACATGACTAGTACCTGTTTTTACTTAATACCTCTCTATGAATTGACTCAGCACAACTCTAGTTACATTAGCCTTGTCTTCAGCAGCATTTGTGAAATCACCAAGTTGACATGCTAGTTATATGTTTTTCTAACATATATTAAAGTACATCTAACGCTTTACAAAGCGTTCTTCCTGGTTCCACTTGAAATCTCTTGGTGCAACCAGGGGGAGTCAAGCCATACTTGGCAAAGCAATTGGTGTCAAAGGGATACAGGAGACAGCCTGAAGTGCTCCCAATGGGCAAACCTGGAACAATTTGAACAACAAAATAAATAACTTAATATTGGGATATAGCCCAAAGTATAAATGAAATATCCATGAGTCTATACTCTTAAAATTACTGAATAAATAAATAAATGGGGGAGAAGAAACAAATCATACTTAAATTTATGTCGATATATCTCCTTCTAAGTTGTGCAGCTTAATTCTCTCCTGACTGTAGGCTGCACTTAGTGACTTGCTTCCAAAGGAGAGAAAAAGGGAGGGAAAACAAGTGATTTCACAGGGATGAAATATGGCAACACCACCTTGGCTAGGTAACCATGGTGGTCAAATCGTGTTGATAACATGTACCCTGGTATGATGTGATGAGAAGAGCACTTTACCTTTGTAGTATCCTTCCCCAAACCCATAATCCTAGTCTAACCATTAAAAAAGCATTTACATGAACCTAAATTGAGGGACAGTTTATAAGATACCTGACCAGTATCCCTCAAAACTGCCAAGGTCATGAAAAACAGGAAAATTTTGAGAAATGATTATAGGCCAGAGGAGACTAAGGGGACATTACTAAATGTAGTGTGGTATCTTGGGACGCTGGAACAGAAAATGGATAGAGAAAAAGCTATGAAACCCAAACAAAATGTGAGTTTAGTTAATAGTAATGTATCAATGTTGGTTTCCTGGAAGTGACAAATGCTATAATAATGTAAAATGATAACAAAAGGGAAAACTGGATGAGGGGTATACAGGAACTCTCTATTACAAGGGTGATGATTAATTTTATGTGGCAACTTGGAGGATGGTTTTGGAAGAGATTAACACTTAAATAATTGAACTTTGGGTAAAACCACCTCCATAATGTGTGTGGGGGGAGCTCATCCAATCAGTTGAAAGTCTGAATAAAAAAACAAAGAGAACACCTCCTTAAGCAAGATGGAATTCTCCAGCAGATTGCCTTCATACTTCATCTGCACCACTGGCACTTCTGCTGGCCCATATCATCTGCCTGCTGACCCACGTCGAGGATTTTGACTTGCTAGCCTTCAATAAAGTGTGTGTGACACACACACACACACACTCTCTCTCTATGCCCACGCGCGCACGCATACGTCCTACTGGTTATGCATCTCTGAAGAATACAATGGGAAATCTCTGTACTTTAAATCAACAATTTGCATTTATTTTCTGTAAATATAAAATTATTTTGAAATAATAAGCGTATTTTAAAAAGAGAGGGGGGAGAAGAGGCATGAATTTTGAAGTCACATAGACCTGTGTATTTGTTTCCTGTGGATGCCAGAAAAAGTTGCTACAAACCTGGAAGCTTAAAATAGCAGAACTTTATACTCTCTAGGAGGCCATAAATTCAAAATGAGTTACAGTGGACTGAAGTCAGTGTGTTGGCAGGGCTGTATTCCCTCCAGACACTCTAAGGAAAGAATCTGTCTCTTGCAGCTTCTGGTGGCTGCCAGCAATCCTTGGCTGTGGCTGCATCACTTCAGTCTCTGCCTCCATGGTCACATTGCTTCCTCTTCTTCTGTCTGTCGGTCTAATTTCCTTTCTCTCTCCTCTAAGGATATGTGTGATGGTATTTAGGGCCCACTTGGCTAATCCTGGATAATCACCTCATCTCAACATTCTTAACTTAATCACATCTGCAACAGTCTTTTCCTCAAATAATGTAACTATAGGTTCCAGAGATTAGGACTTAATTTGTTTGGTTGGCTATTATTCAGCCTACTACAAGATGGCATATGAAATTTAAGACTTCTGTGGTATCAGTAAGCCTCCTCTATAATTAAAAATAATAACTATATAACTAGTTTTAAAAATGTTAATCTGGGCTCCATCTGAAATCATCTCGGTGGAACCAGTGGGACCCGAGCCACACTTGGCAAAACAGTGGGAGCAACTGGTCTTAGAGGTCAGAGTGTTCTATGCTCTAAATCTACCACACACAAGCTCGTGACCTTGGTTGCGTCAACATACTCTTTTGAAAGGTGTGCCCTCATCTACACAAGAGGACGCTAGCCCTGCCTCACTGGAGCGCTGTCCGAAGACCACATAACAGATTCACAACAAACGGTCAGACAACATTCTCTTCCTTCCCCTTCCATTTTATAGTGTTTAGTACACCTCACGTAATATTCTCTACATACAATAATGCTTGATCCCTATAAAACTTCACCCTGTGAGATAAAGCTAATCGTTTCCTTCTCACTATTACAGATGGAAAAACAGATTCTATGTCAACTGACTTAGCCAACTTCACCTAACTAGGTAGAAGACTGAAGACAGTGGTTGTCTGAGGACACAGTTGGCAGGAGCAGAGAGAGGTAGATGCCCCCTTAGGATGGGGAAGATTTGCCAGTCTAGTCATTTGATTGCTTTTCATGACTTTCTTTCTTTCTTTTTTTGAGTTGGAGTTTCACTCTGTCACCCAGACTGGAGTGCCGTGGCCGCTCCCGGCCACCGCAGCCTCGACCTGCTGGGCTCCGGCGATCCTTCCACCTCAGCCTTCCGAGTAGCCGGAATTACAGGCATGCGCTACCATGCCCAAATGATTTTTTGATTTATTGTAGAGATGAGGTTTCACCAAGTTGCCCAGGCGGATCTTGAACCCGCGGGCTCAGGCAATCCACTCACCTCAGCCTCCCAAAGCGCGGGATTACAGGCTGAGCCACCGAGCCTGGCTCTTTTCATGACTTTCATTACCTTTCAGGACCCTGTAGGGATTTGAGCTTACAACCCATGACATGTTTCTAACTCCTGGTTTACATTGCTAGAACTTGGTCACAGACCTTTGGACCTGAAGCCATACTCATGGGGTTCACCAGTGACAGCCCACCCAGTTTTCCAGTGGCTTCTTGGCACTGGCCTCTCTGATCTCATAGACTCCCCCTTCTCTGAATGCTGCGGGACATTCAGCATTCTGGTTGGACTAGGTGCTTGCTTCTGTTACCTCCTTATTCTGAGTCCTCAAGGCAGAGACTCCTGCAGGATTCTCCCTCTGTGGGACCTAGCATAGGGCTGGGTGTTCTGAAGCGGACCAGAGAGACCTGCTGAAGGGGATTCATGCTGGGTCCTTGGGATGTCACAAGAAGACAGCGGGTGTCTCAAGGCCTCACATGCCAACATGTCAAGTGTTAGCCTGCCTGGGATCCAGTCCTGGCTCCAGCACTTCCCAAGCGCCTGACCCACGGCAAGTCACCAAACCCCTTTGTGCTTGGTTTTCTCGTTGGTAAAAAGGGAATCATAGTGAGGCTCGGGTGAAATACTGCATATAAAGCTTTCATTACAGTGCTTGGTAGAAGGTAAGTGCTCGTCCGTTTCATTTTTAAGCCAGAGTTCCCTAATCACATCACTACGTGGGCTTTTCTTTCTTCTGGATACGACCTCTCTGCCTAGAGAGATTCGGGTCCTCCCGAGGGCCGGTGCTGGGTCAGGTGAGCAGCTGGGGATCCGGAGGGTCTGGGCCTCTCACTTCTTGCTGTGTGTCTGATGCGAGTCGTTCCCAACCTGCCAGTCATCCCCACCTGTGTAAGGGGATGCTGAAGGGCCCACCCCGCAGCGATGACTCTGCTGCCGTGCGGGCGCGGCCAGCCAGACCCACCCGCCGCTTCTGGAAAGGCCGCCCCAGGGCTGGCACCGCCACTCGGCAGGCACTCGGGCGCCACGGGACCGAAGCGAGGGACCCGGGGCCCGGCCAGCGCGCGGAGGGCCGCGAGCTCCCGCACGAGCCGGCTGGCGGGGATCCGGCCGCGGCTGCCATGACAACGGCCGGAGGCGGAGGAGGGGAGAGGCGGGGGGTGGGGGAGAGCCTCAGCCTAGGACGAGGCCCCGCCTCCAGCCAAGGCTCCGCCCAGAACGAGGCGCCGCCGGCGCGCCTGCGCGCTCCGGCGGCTCGGTTCGTGCCCGGCCGGGTGCGTCCTGCCGGATGATCCGAGTGTGTCTGGCATGTCTGACTGAACGCTGATTTCGTGGGTGCCCGACAGACCAAGACTGTGGCTCTGTCCGCCCGACCGCAGCCGGCTGGCTGACTGGCCGCGCCTCCCGGCCGGCGGCGGCTGGGCCGACTGCGGCGCCCCGGCCGGCTCCGTCTGTGCTTGACACGCGGTGTCTGCGTCTGACCGGCCCGCGCGGCCCGCGCCTGACCGCCTCGGGCCGACTGGCGCTGGGACGCCTGGCCCGCGTGGCCGGCCGAGCCTTCCGCCCCCGCCCGAGGCACCTGCCGCCCCCGCGAGGCGGAGTCCGGGGAGGCCTCTGCGCTGGGCAACCAGTCCGCCGCGCGCCCGGGCTCCCGGCCGAGCGCGGCTACCCCCGGCCCCGGCTGCCCCTCCCGGCCGGGTCGCGCGACCCCGGGCACGGCGTCTGCGTCTGGCGCGACCGCTCGGCGACGCGGTGGCTGCCCTGCCCCGAGGCGGCCGGGTGGGCGTCTGGCGTCGGGCCGAGTGCCCCGAGCCGCCGGGCTGCGGAGTCCAACAGCCTCACTCGGCCTCCGAGGGCCGCGGTCCCCTCCCGGGCCCGAGCATCTCCAGCCGTAAGGCTGGGCCGTGGACGGCCAGGCCAGGGCGCCAGCAGGGGGCGGGCCGGACGGAGGCCGCCGGCGGAGCCTGGGCCGGGAGGGGCTGCGGGCCTCCCGCACCTGCGCGCAGAGACTGGCGGCGGCGAGCGGCCGGCCGGTGTGTGGGAGCCTGGGAACACATGCCTGACCTTGAGCTCCTGGGTCGGGGGTCTGCCAGTGCCTTGCTGCGCTGCAGAGGGGCCTCCCTCAGACCTCTGCTCTCCTCTTGAGCTTAGGCCTTGCCGGTGTGGGCATCAGCCCCCAGCACTTAGAATAGCTTCCCCTCTGCAAAGCGGCTCTGCTCCACACAGGGAGAAGGAAGCACAAGTCAGAGGGCGCCTTTTTAAAGCAAGCGCGTCCATAGCCTGCTGTTAATAATAACAAAATGAAGGCATCGGGCCAGCTTATCTCGAATGAGCCCTAGCATACTTAGATGTCTTTCCATCAGTCACCGGGGCCTGGCTGCCTCGTTATTTCATTACAAGACCAGGGAGGAATGGGAGGAACGACAGCCTCATCCCCGAGGGCTCTCCGGATTTGGATCTCAGCCAGCGTGGGCAGCAGGCCTTTCCAGGGCAAGGGACCCAGGGGGCTGGAAAAGAGACCCAAGTTGAACGGAGCACTTGGACCTCGTCTATCTATCCATCCATCCATCCATACAAAAAGTAGTTACTGAGTACCACGTGCCAGGCACTGTACTTGATTCTCACCCTGACCTCATGGAGCATAGGTTCATGGGCTCCAGGAAGCCCTTCCTGTGCCCCTCAATTCTGGTCCTGTCAAGGCCAAGTGCTGAGTACCAGCTACTTTTTTCCTGGGCTACCTGCACAGCCAAAGCGGGAGAGCTAGCAGAGTGCAGTTGTTCTCAAAACGTGGTCTTTGGACAAGCAATATCAGGGTCACCTGGGAGCTTATTAGCACACAGATTATTGGGTCCCACCATAAATGAACTGAATCAGAAACTTTTAGGGCAGAGTACAGTAATCTAGATTTTAACAAGCCTTCCAGGTGATGCTCATGTGTGCTAAAATCTGAGAAATATTGACAGTGACTGTGTGCTGGCTCTGGTGTTTGTCCCTATTGGAATCTCAACATCACTACACAAGAGCTTTGTGACTTTGACAAAGTCATTGAATCTACTTGTGCTTCAATTTTCTAATTTGCATAATTGATATAATTATGATAGCCTTAAACTGTTGTTGAGTATTAAATCATATGGAGATCTTAACACATAATTTCAATTCTAGGAATATATCCTGTTGACATATTTCTGCATATGCTGAATGATATATGTAAAAGATATCCATTGATGCATTATTTATAATAGAAAAGGAGCATGCTAAATATCTATCAGAAGAGGACTAATATTTTGGTCCTCTTTATCGTCTCGGGGAAGCCCTGGGTGAGGATGCCTCTGAGCCCTCCTGGAGCCAGGGGCTGGTCTACAGAAACTGCTGGGCCTGTTCCTACCCTGATGTTTACTTGGCTGGGAGGCCAGCATGATGAAACCCGGCCCTGTTGCCGAGCACCTTGGGAGGCCTCCCTCCAGGGTCCTTCTGTGCTCAGACAGTGGCCCTTTGTGGAGCGGAGGAGCAGACTGAAAGCGGAGCCGCTGGAAACCCTTTCCTCCCCCCTGCTTCCAGCAGCCTCCTCTGGCTGCCACGGACCATCCTGTGCCTGGGTGGCCTCTGCTTTAAGTCCGCGGCTGGCAGGGTGAGATAGGGTCTCTAGGCAGACAGCTAGGCTGGAAGGGTGAGGAGAGGTCCTGCTAGGCTGGCCCACTGAAACTCAGCCTCTCTCAACTCAATGTAGGCTGCTTATAACGGGGCGCTCCAAAGAGCAGACAGGCCCCTGAAAGGCTAGATTGACATTTGACATTTCTCAACAACCCTCTCATTCTGCCCTACCCCCTCCTCTCAATAAGCCCCTAGGGTTTAGGGCTGGACTTCTGATGTGGGTTGTTGCTTCTGCCCCCACTTCACTAGGGGGAGATTATGGACCCTTAGGTGTAATACCAAACCTGGTGAAGCAGGAGACCGAATAAAGGGGGAGAGACTAGTGACAGAGGAATGTGATATAGGTGAAAGGACATTCACTGGCTTGGGGAACAGGAGGCCTGGGATTCCAGTTACTGCTGAGCTTCTGACTTGCTGGGTGACGCTAACTAGTTACTTCCCGTTTCTATGCCTCAGTTTCCCAGCTACAAAATTGTGGAGGTGGAGTAAACGAATGTTAAGGATTTGTGCAGTTCTGATTTTTCCCAATTCTTTGATCAGAGGGAGGAAAGGGAAGAACTGGGGTGGGTTGGAAGTAGGTAACTGCCTTCCATTGATTCGCCAGTAATCACTAGGCAGCTTCCTCTCTACTGCTAAGATCCCCTCTGCCTCTCCTTTCCATCCCATTTTGAAGGCTTCTTGTGATGAGATCTAAAAGCTATTTGTTTTAGATTTGCCTTGTCCCATTTTTTGCCCCCAGAGGGTGGGGCCTGTGTACAGCCATGGAGGGCACTGGCAGGTTTCTGGTGTAGGGGCAAGGAGGTCAGGAAATAAAAGAGGAAAAATAAGAGGTAAGGGTGGGGTGGAGAAAAAATAAGAGGTAAGAGTGGGATGGAAAGAGAGCTCAGGGGTAGTGAAAAGGAAGAAAAAGGAAAGTGAAGATGCAAACAAGGGAGCGTGGAAGGGAGAGGAGATAAAAGTAAAAAAGGAAGAGGGCAGAATGAAGTGGAGAATGAAGAAGAAGGAATGGAAAAGAAAAACAAGACAAGAGACAGTGGGAGAAGACCACAGCTGGGCAAACACACGTGGGGCTACCTCAGCATATTCCAGGACAACAAGCAGTTCACTTGAAAATAAGAGTATATATAGGTAGACCAAATTAGAATCAGCTTGTAGAAGGTCTTGAATGCCAGGTTAATGATTCTGAACTTTTATCTCTCTTGTTTTCTTCTGCTCAAATCCCCTGTGAGAAACTGAGTGAGGCCCAGAGGAACATTTTCATTCATTCATCCATTCAACAAGGAACAATGTCTTATCCAAGACTGTATCCCCAGAACATAACACACAGCCTACACATAAGACAGTCTGTAAATGCTTGTTACAATTCAGCACTTGAAAAAAAAATGGAGCAGTCGCAGATAGCAGCAGTTGAGACAATCTCACAGAGAATATAAGAATAATCATATTACCCTGTAACCCCAGCACTTTGGGAGGCCAAGGCGAGAGGATTGCCTAAGCCTGCGGGTTTGAGATCAGCCTGATCAACCTGGAGAGGCCTTGTCTCTACAATAAATCAAAAAATTAGCTGGGTATAGTGGCTGCGCCTGTAGTTCCGGCTACTTGGAAGACTGAGGTAGATCCCTGAAACACAGCAGGTTGATGTTGGGGTGGCTCTGAGCGTGCCATTACACTCCAGCCTGGGTGATGGAATTCGACTCCAAATCAAAAAAGAAAAAAAAAGAAAAACCATATTACAAGGCAGAAACTGCTAGGTGTCTTGAGAGAGGCCCAGAGAATGGTTACTGGAGGTCGGAGGAAAGCAAGACAAACGACCCTCCCTGCTACCTTTAGCAGAAACATCCCAGAGAAGATGACAATAGGATCAGACTTGGCCACTTGAATTAATCCCTGTGGCCTGGAAGATAGACTCTTTTGGAGGATACAGGGTTCTGTATACCTTTAGAGTGAAAAGCAAAGAGCTCTCTAAAGAAAAGTGAGGGATTATTACCAAAAGAAGGGAAATTAGAACTAAGTATGACACCACAGTCTGCTACAGCAGAACAAGGTAAGGCATGTGTAGGGAACAGTGAGAAGGGAGGGATCTGTTCAAGAGTAGTAGGAGTTGGAAAAGACATAGAGACACACCACGGAGGGCCTCAGATACCAAGCTGTGTAGCTTGGACTTGTCTCTGGAGCTGGAGCAGGCCCTTGTTGGAGATGTGCTTTGGGAGAACTGATCAGGCCACCGAGTTATAGAATGGACTGGAGGCCAGAAGACCAGGACTGTTGGGAAATTGTTCTGGCACATACTCTGATAAGACCTATGCACAAATCAGGTACGGTGGCTCATGCGTGTGATCCCAGCACTTTGGGAGGTGGAGGCAAGAGGATTGCCTGAGTCCAGGCGTTCAAGACCAGCTTGGGCAACTTGGTGAGACCTCATCTCTACAATAAGTTTTCAAAATTGGCCGGGCTCAGTGACTCAACCTGTAATCCTAGCACTTTGGGAGGTCAAGGTGAGTGAATTGCCTGAGTCTGTGAGTTTGAGATCAGTCTGGGCAACTTGGCAAGATCTCGTCTCTACACAAAATAAAAAATTAGCAGGGCATGAGTAGCACATGCCTGTAGTTCTGTCTACTTGGAAGGCTGAGGCGACGGATCACTGGAGCCCAGCAGATTGATGCTGGAGTGGCCGTGAGCATGTCTCTGCACTCCAGCCTGGGAGACCAAGTGAGACTCTGACTCAAAAAAAAAAAAAAAAGAATTAGCTGGGTGTGGTGACGCATGCCTGTGGTTCTATCTACTTGGAAGGCTGAGGTGGAAGAATCTCAGTTGAGCCCAGCAGGTCGAGGCTGTGGTAGCCATGAACATGCCACTGTTCTCCAGTCTGGGTGACAGAGTGAGACTCCTACTAAAAAACAAAGCAAACAAACAAACACCTATGTACAATATCCTTTGCCACATCAGTGTGCTTTGCTCTGTAACCTTTTTTTTTTTCCTGCCCATTCTAGGTTAGAGGACTCAAAAGGAGGATGAACGTTCACACCTCTGTCAAAAGGAGCTGCCCTTTCCTGACCAAGTCTTTTTTATTCTCTTAGGCTGCAACCATTTAACCTGGAAAATGGATGCTCCCATCATTTATAAGGGCAGGTAAGCACCTGCAAAGAGCTTTGAAGATTGATGTGTAGAGTTGCTAGCCAAATTTCTGGAGCATAGTAAAATCAACTATCCCCTGTCTCTGGAGCCTGGCATTAGGATGTCAGAAACAGCTCCAAGAGATCCTGCTTTTGAGGTGGCCCAGGCTTGTAGCCCAGAGTTCACGCATGCCTCATCCCAGATATCTCCACAAAGAAACTCTGTAGCATGGCCTAAGAGGGAACATGACTTTGGAGTCAGACATCCTGGTCATGGTTCTCAGTTGTGCTACTTCCAAACTCTGGGACTTTGAATAAGTTATGTGAGTTATCTGAGCCTTTATTTCCTTATATGTAAAATAGAGGCTGTAATACTAACGTCCTAGTGAATGTTGAATAAGCTAATGCTAAAAAAGCACTTGGCACCTTGCCGCATAAGCCACAGACACTCAGCAAATGTGAATTCTGATTCTTTTTTAAAGGAACAGAGTTATGTACTGTTAGAGCTGGAGGGGTCTTAGAAATTCCTAGTCCAAGCCGGGCTCGGTGGCTCAGCCTGTAATCCCGCACCTTGGGAGGCTGAGGTGAGTGGATTTCCTGAGCCTGCGGGTTCGAGACCTGCCCGGGCAACTTGGCGAGACCTCATCTCTACAATAAATCAAAAAATTAGCCGGGCGCCTGTAGTTCCAGCTACTTGGAAGGCTGAGGCGGAAGGATTGCCGGAGTCCAGCGGGTCGAGGCTGTGGTGGCCGGGAGCGGCCACTGCACTTCTCTGGGCAACCGAATGAGACTCCAACTCAAAAAAAAAAAAAAAAAAAAAAAGAAATTCCTAGTCCAATCCTCTCATTCTACAGTGGTAAAAGGACTCCCAGGAAGGTTTCCTCTTATCCAGTCTGTCTGCTGTTATAATATCTGCTGATTCCTTCCTCAGTAGAAGCAGAGACCTGCCCCACTCCCTCTGCTTTTAGCTACAGAAATCCTATGTGAGTTCTATACCTGCTCACAAAAAGGTACTTAGGTTCCCCCATGTTTTCCCTCAAGAATATTTACATATTATTTGCTCTTTGCTCTGCCAAAGGTATAGACCATACTCAAGGTGATCAAGAAGAATATATGGAAAGATCCTATTAGCAACACAGTAGGTAAATCCTAAATTAATCAAGCAATCCTGGAATATCTGAAGAAAATTACTCCCAACTATTCTTAGATAAGCTAAGAAATAAATACAACTATTAGTTGTGTGTTTTTTCACTCTGCTTAATTTTTATTTCCTAGCTGGCGGGGGATCCTAACTTCGCTCTGCTTTTTTTTTTTTGTACAAAATATAATAACAAAATTTATCATTTTAGCTATTTTAAGGGTACACTTCAGTGGCACCAAGCAGTCACAATGTTGCATAACCATCACCACTATCTGTTTTTAAAACTTTTTCCGTTTCCTTAACAGAAACTCTGTACCCTTTCATTAACAGTTCCTATTTCCCCTTCTTTTGCACATGTTCCAGAACTCCCCAGGTTTATGTCCAGGAGCAGAGTTAAAAGCCTGCACATCTTCCACTTCATTAGATATTGCCACAAGTGTGTTACTAGTGAGGGGGAATATTTTCATGTTTATTGGCTATTCATAGTTCTTCTGTGAATTTCTTGCTCACATCCTTTGTCCATTTATCTGATAAAAATTGTTAGAAATTCTTTATATATTTTTGAATTCTTATCTTTTGCCAATCAAATGCATTGTAGCTATTTATCCCAGTTACTGGCTTATCTTTTTCCTTCCTTTGTGGCATACTTTGATGCACAGAATTTCTATATTTAATAAAGTTGACTATATCAATTCTTTTTATTTTTTTATTTTTATTTTTATTTTTATTTATTTATTTTTTTGAGTTGGAGTCTCACTCTGTCGCCCAGACTGGAGTGCAGTGGCCGCTCCCGGCCACCGCAGCCTCGACGTGCTGGGCTCCGGCGATCCTTCCGCCTCAGCCTTCCAAGTAGCTGGAATTACAGGCATGCGCTACCACGCCCCGCTGATTTTTTGATTTATTGTAGAGATGAGGTCTCGCTGCCCAGGCGGGTCTCGAACCCTCAGGCTCAGGCAATCCACTCACCTCAGCCTCCCAAAAGCGCGGGATTACAGGCTGAGCCACCGAGCCCGGCTTTTTATTTTTATTTTTTTATTTTATTTTTTGAGTTGGAGTCTCACTCTGTCGCCCAGACTGGAGTGCAGTGGCATGCTACCACGCCCGGCTATTTTTTTTGATTTACTGTAGAGATGAGGTCTCGTCAAGTTGCCCGGGCAGATCTCAAACCCGCGGGCTCAGGCAATTCACTCACCTCAGCCTCCCAAAGCGCGGGATTACAGGCTGAGCCACCAAGCCCGGCTTATTTTCTTATTTTTTGAGTCGGGGCTCACTCTGTCACCCAGACTGGAGGGCAGTGGCACAATCATGGCTCACCACAGCCTCAACCTCCTGGGCTCCAGTGATCCTTCCACCTCAGCCTTCCAAGTAGTTGAGACTACAGGTACATGACACCATGACTGGCTAATTTTTTTTTTTTTTTTTTTTGTAGAGATGAGGTCTCACTATGTTGCCTAGGCTGGTCTTGAACTCCTGAGGTCAAGTAGATCCTCCTGCCTTGGCCACCCAAAATGCTGAGATTATAGCTTTGAGCCATCATGACCAACCTCAATTCTTTTCATTTTTAATTTGTGTAATGGTTAATGTTATGTGTCAGCTTGACTAGGCCATGGGGTGATATTTAGTTAAACATTATTTGGGTGTGTCTGTGAGGGTGTTCCTGGATGAGATTAACATTTAAATCTGTAGACTAGGTAAAGGAGAGTGCCCTCCCCAAGTGGGTGGGCCTTACCCAATCCAATGAAAGCCTGAATAAAACACAAAGGTGGAGTAAGGGATAATTCTTTTTCTCCATCTGACTGTGTTCAAGCTGGAACGTTGATCTCCTCCTATCTTTGGACTTTTGCTTGAACTTAAACTTAAACCATTGGCTCTCCTGAGTCTCCAACTTGCTGACTACAGATCTTGGGACTCCTCAGTCTCCATATCCACAGAAGCCAGTTTCTCAAAATAAGTCAATCTTTTTTTCTCTCTCTGTCTCTTATATATAATATATATTCCATTGGTTTTGTTTCTCTGGAGAACTCAGACTAATATAATTTGTGATTTTTTAACAGTAGGATTTATTAAGAAGATAGAAAAGTTCCCACAGTGGGAGGGGACCTGAAAGAGATTGCCCGTGATTTTTTGTGTGTGTCTCATTGAAGAAAAATTTCTATACCTGTAGGACCCAAAGATGATTTTCTGTAGTAAATTCTAAAGATTTTTAAGTTTTGGTTTTCAAATTTAGGTCTTTAATCTAACTGAATGTTATTTTGTATATGTTATATGACCCCCCCAAAAAAACAGAATTATTTTTTGGAGGATAGACCCCTTGTAGTACAGGCTCCCCCCACTGGGTACCCATTGTAGTACAGGCTCCCCCGACTAGGAACCCACTGGCATCAGTGTACCAGTTCGCATTGTTGTGAGAGGCTATGTTTGACTTCAGTGAATTTTTTTGGAGATTCTTTCAATGTATTTGCCCATTTCATGATGGGTGATTTACGAGTGCTCCTGCCTACACTGCACTGAATGTTCAGCAGTTTTGGACCCAAAACAGAATGACCCATTTGCCCCACCCTTCCTATTCACCTGATCTCACCCCTAGCGACTTTTTTTTTTGTTTCTCCAGATGAAAAAAGTACCCCAGATGAAAAATGTTTCCCAAAGTGAAACAAAAAATGGCAGAAGCACTAAAAGGCATCAAAATAAATGACTTTAAAAACTGTTTTTAGCAGTGGAAAAGCATCTTGACAGGTATATTGTATCGAACAGAGAGTGCTTTGAAGTAACTGAAGTTTAAACATGTAAGAATAAATACACAATTTTTTATAAATAAATTCAGGGCTTTTTTTGATCCTCCCAAAAACCCTTTGGGTAGAAAGCCAATTTTATTTTTTTCCAAATGAATAACCAATTGTTCAGTATCATTCTTAAATAACTCATCCGTGTTAGTTTCCTAGGTCTGTCATAACAAATTTTCACAAACTGGGCGGCTTAAAACAACATAAATTTATTTTCTCACAGTTCAGGAGGTTAGAAGTCTGAAATCAAGGTGTCAGCTTCTTCTGGAGACTCAGAGAGAAATATCCCATGCCCCTCTCTCAGCCTCTGGTTGTTGTCAATAACCCTTGACATTCCTTGTCTTGTAGACACATCACTCTAATCTTTGCTTCCATCTTCCCATCATCTTTTCTGTGTCTTCTCTACTTGTAAGGAGACCAGTCACTGGAATTAGGGTTCACCTTAAATCCAGTATGAGTTGTTCTTGAAATCCTGAACTTACTATATCTGCAAAGACCCTATTTCTAAATAAGTTTTGACGTTCTGAGGGGACATGGATTCTAGGAAGGGACACTGTTCAACCCACCATACAGTGCCATCTTTTGCAACTGCCGTTTCTGTTTTTCTTGAATTTCTTTTTTTTGACTTGGAGTCTCACTCTGTTGCCCAGACTGGAGCGCAGTGGCATGCTCACGGCCACCCCCAGCATCAACCTGCTGGTTTTTGGCCTTCTGCCTCAGCCTTCCAAGTAGCTGAAACTACTGGTGTGCACTGCCACGCTCAGCTAATTTTTTTTTTTTAATTGTAGAGAGGAGGTCTCACCAAGTTGCCTGGGCTGGTCTTGAACCTGCGGACTCAAGCAATCCTCTTGCCTCGACCTCTCAGAGTGCTGGGATTACAGGCTAAGCCACTGAACCCGGCCATTTCTTGAATTTCTATATATGGGCAGGCAGAGTGTTCATTTTTTTTTTTTTTTTTTGAGTTGGAGTCTCACTCTGTCGCCCAGACTGGAGTGCAGTGGCCGCTCCCGGCCACCGCAGCCTCGACCTGCTGGGCTCCGGCGATCCTTCCACTTCAGCCTTCCAAGTAGCTGGAACTACAGGCGCGCGCTATATAATATATATTCCGTTGGTTTTGTTTCTCTGGAGAACTCAGACTAATATAATTAGCCTGGCTAATTTTTTGATTTATTGTAGAGATGAGGTCTCGCCAAGTTGCCCAGGCGGGTCTCGAACCCACAGGCTCAGGCAATCCACTCACCTCAGCCTCCCAAGGCGTGGGATTACAGGCTGAGCCACCGAGCCTGGCTGAGTGTTCATTTTATAATGCAAATCTCCAATGAAATAGTTACACACTTTTCATTAGATAATCTTATTTAATCCTCACAACAGTTCTGTGAGGTAGGTACTAGTAAAATTATCCACATGTAGAGGGGTGTGCTAGGCAACATTTCTAAGTATGATGTGATAACAGACAATTCCCGAATCTCCGTGATTTACGGTGACACAGTTGGCTTCATCACATCACACATGAGTAGCTGTGGGGCAGCTGTGAGTTGATTGCGGCTCTGCTCTATGTCTTTTCATTCTGGGATCCAGGCTGAAGGCACAGCCCCTACCCAGGACACACCACTCCAGAATCAGGTATAAAAGAAGGAGACTTTAGACTCAGACATGCAATGCCTCTTCAAGTTTTTTGCTTAGAACTGGCATGTAGCTCTTCAGCTTGAATTTCATTGGCCAAAGTAAGTTTTATGTACAAGTTTGACAATGGGCTGGGAAAGTGCACTCCTTGCTCTGGAGGGTATGCAAGTCACATGGCAACTGGCTGGGTTGTATAATCCTCTTACTGGCTAAGGGGAAGCACAAATAATGGAAAAAAGTAGCACCTCAATTGCAGGGACTGAGTAACTTGCCCAAAGTCAAACAGCTGGGAAGGAGTAGAACTGGGATTCAAACTCGGCCTTGTCTCCAAAGCCATAGTATACGCTATAGTTCCCTAATGCCTGCTAGATGGTGTCCTCTTCTCTGTGCTGAACTCCCTCTTTAAGATGCCACTTTAGGCCAGGTGCGGAGGCTCAAGCCTATAACCCCAGCACTTTGGGAGGCCAAGGTGAGAGGATTGCCTAAACTTAGGGATTCGAGACCACCCTGGGCAACGTCATGAAACCGTATACATACAATAAAAAAATCCAAAAAATGAAGTCAGGCATGGTAGTGCGTGTCTGTAGTTCCAGCTACTTGGAAGGCTGAGGCAGAAGGCTGGCCTGAGTCCAGCAGGTCGAGGTTGCAGTGGCCATGAGCATGCCCCTGCGCTCCAGCCTGGGCAACAGAGTGAGACTCCAACTCAAAAAAAATTTTTTTGAAAAGATTCCACCTTAATCTCAACTCCTTCAAGAGCTTCTTTCCTTAGTTCCTCATCATGTGCCTCTATCACTCTTTATAAAAATATATTACTTTGTACTCACTGTCTTATCCCCTCTGAAGGTAGAGATGCACCCTTATTTGTCATGTGTCTCCTCTGCCTCCAAGGCTTTGCACAACAGTCCTCAAATGTTTGTAGTGTTTGGGAATGAGATGAGTAGGGGCACAAGCTGCAACTGGACTGTGCTCCAGAGGCTGAGGATTCTTGGCCTACTTCTCCGCCCCTCTAAACTAAGTTTAGCACCTTGTGCTTGCATGACTCTGGCAGGTCAGCTCCACATGACTCACTCTGTAAGCCTTCAGCCCCATCACCAGAAGGCCCTGGGCTGGGGGGCGGGGTGTGGTGCTAGAAGTGGGAAGAGAAGGTGGAAATTAACTTTCTCCTTTCAGAAACCTTTCCCTCCCCCCAGGAAAAGGACAGTGAAAGTCCTTTTTAAGGAGATTGGGCAAGTCCCTCAGGTCTGAGCGGGCTGGGGGAGGCTCTGGAAGGCACAGAGGAAGAAAGCTCTAAGAAGTGGAAAGAGATTCAACTGCACAGTGGAAGACTTTACTAACTTGTCCAAGTTATGGAATTTAACCTGAGTTTTAGCTTCCCCAGCTGTAAACTGGAGATGACACTGATCCTAGCTTCCTCCCTAGGTTGTTGCAAAAATATATAGTAAGACTCTTTAGGAACACAGACTTGAAATCACCCAGAATTGTGTTGGAACCTCCCTTTTTTTTGAGTTGGTGACTCACTGTTACCCAGGTTGGAGTGCTGTGGCACACTCATGGCCACTACAGCCTCCACCTGCTGGGCTCAGGTGATCCTTCCACCTCAACCTTCCAAATAGCTGGAACCATAGGCACATGCCACCACACCTGGCTAATGTTTTGATTTATTGTAGAGATGAGGTCTTGCCAATTTGCTCGAGATGGTCTCCATCCCCTGGGCTCAGGTAATCCTCTCATTTCTGCCTCCCAAAGTGCTGGGATTATAGACGTGAGCCACCACACCTGGCATTGGAACCCTTCTCATAGACTTTGTGACTATGAGGAGATTACAGTTCTCCATGAGCTGTGGTGTCCTCATCTATAAAATGAGGTAATAATTAGAGCTACTCCCAGGGAGAGAAAATTGTATAAGTGCTTAGTATGTACTGAGTGCTCAATAATATTGGCTATCTCTGTATGAGATGATGATACTGTCATTTAAGGAAAGATCAGACTGGGATTCATTTGTGGACATTTAAAGGAGGGAGACAGTCTAACCTTAGAACTGGTTGCTGCTTCTTTTAGCCAAGTATAAGGTGTGGCTCAAGGAATGAGGAAGCAGTTCCCAAGGCTGACAGGGCACAGAACACTTCTTCACAGTTTCTGGGGAGAGGATGGAGTGGCTAGCTGACCCTCCCAAATGACCAATGATCCTTGTCCCTCACTTCACCCTTACAGACAGAGTCCACTTGATTCTTTCCTGTCCCATCCTACTAGTCCAGTCACAGAGTCCTGGAACAGGAACAATAGTGATGATATTAATGATATAGTTACTTTGAAGCTTATGAAGACTTTCTAATGCATTATCCCAATTACTCTTCATTATCTCTTTCCCGTTCAACAGAATCCAGAGTTAGGAGAGACCCTGAAGACCAGTCTGCATTTTACAGATGAGGACACTGAAATCCAAAGAAGGGAAAGCATTTACTCAAGGGGTGGAATTTACCCAAGATAACCCGATAAGTTTTTTTTTTAATTAAACAATTGTTTTTAAATGACAAATTTTTATTTTATTATTATTATTATTATTGAGTTGGAGTCTCACTCTGTTGTCCAGACTGGAATGCAGTGGCCACTCCTGGCCACCGCAGCCTCGACCTGCTGGGCTCTGGCGATCCTTCCGCCTCAGCCTTCCAAGTAGCTAGAACTACAGGCGCGCGCTACCACGCCCGGCTAATTTTTTGATTTATTGTAGAGATGAGGTCTCACCAAGTTGCCCAGGCAGGTCTCGAACCCGTGGGCTCAGGCAATCCACTCACCTCAGCCTCCCAAGGCGTGGGATTACAGGCTGAGCCACCGAGCCCGGGTTTTTATTTTATTTTTAGGGACAGGGGCTCACTCTGTTTCCCAGGCTGGAGTGCAGTGCATGATCATAGCTTACTATAGCCTTGAACCTCAAGTGATCTTCTTGCCTCAGCCATAACTTAGCCAGCTAAGTTTTTTGTTTTTGTTTTTGGCAGAGTTGGAGCTCATTATGTTGCCCAGGCTGGCCTCAAACTCCTGACCTCAAGCCATCCTCCCCCCTCAACCTCCCAAAGTGCTGGGATTATGGGCATGAACCACCGTGCTCGGCCTCACAGGATAAGTTAATGGCAGAGGCAGGACCAGAACCTGCAACTTCTGACTCCTAGCCTAGTAACGCCAGTTCTCCATCAAGTCATGCCTGTCTTTGACTTTGCATCCCCACCACCTCCCAGTCTATTCTCTTATCTCCTGGACCACTGCAATGGTTCCTAAGTCATTCCTAAAAGGGTCCTCCTTGCCTCTGCTCCCTTCCCATCAATTTATTCTACACATACAGCCTGATCTTGTCTTTCCCTTCCTAATACAACATGCACATTTTTCTTTTCTTTTCTTTCTTTTTGTTTTTTTTGAGTTGGAGTCTCACTCTGTCACCCAGACTGCCACCGCTCCTGGCCACTGCAGCCTCAACCTGCTGGGCTCCGGCGATCCTTCCGCCTCAGGCTTACAAGTTGCTGGAACTACAGGTGTGTGCTACCACACCCGGCTAATTTTTTATTTATTGTAGAGATGAGGTCTCGCCAAGTTGCCCAGGTGGGTCTCGAACCCACTCACCTCAGCCTCCCAAAGCACGGGATTACAGGCTAACATGCACATTTTTCAACTTGAGGGGTCATCTGGTTCCTGGTTCAGCTTCCCTTCGAAAACCCAATCTTTCTTTGAATACATTTATTGACAAAGAGTTCATGACTACCAAGGTGGTCTGTTCCATTCTTGGGTCATTCCAGCTGTTAGAGAGCTCTTTATAGTGACCTGAAATTGTCTTCTGGGATGTCTGCCCACTGGAGCTGAGTGGAATTCTTTCACATCCATTCAGTTAGCCAATCTGTAGTCAATGTCTAACGTGAATCAGGCCCTGGGTGGACTCGGTGCTGAAGGGAACAGAAAGACAACTTGACATGGATCCTTCCCTCAAAGAGTGGCCTAGGGGTTCGCTTATATAAAATTTTTTGTTTTGTTTATTAGACCTAAATAATAGGAAACAAGTCAACTCTTCTTTCTGTCTTATAGCTCTTCAGGTGTTTGGAGATAGCCACAATATCTCCCTTGTGCTTTCTGTTCTCCAGGCTACTTAAATCACTCATCAATCAGCATGGCATTTAGGTCCCTAACATTGTGGTCTCCTCTAGATGTGCTCTAGATGTGACAGCAGCCTTCTCAGAATGTGAGGCCCAGAGGTGAGCCCCGTGGTCCAACTGTAACCCATCTAGGGCAGAGCTGAACCAACCTCTGTTTCTGCTGGGACAGTCGTCGTATTCATCCCCCTTCCTTTCTTCTTTTTCTCCTTCCTCCCTCTCTTCATTCCCTCCTTCCTCCCTCTCTTCATCTTTCTTTCCTTTTTTTTGTAGTCACACTGCATTGTTGAGGAAGCAGTCAACTAAAACCTTTAGATCATTTTCATTGAAACTGCTCTTAATCTAGATTCTTTCTATACTATATCTGGGGTACTTGATCATTTGGAAGGGCACTGTCCAATATGGCAGCCATTAGTCCCATGTGGCTATTCAAAGTTAAAGTACTTAAAATTAAATGCAATTAAATTTGCAATTCCTCAGTGGTACTAGTCACATTACAAGTGCTCAGTAGGCACAGACGGCTAGTGGCCACCACATCAGACAGCACAGATTCAGGACATTTCCCTCATCACAGAAAGTTCTGTGGGACTGCTCTGGTTTGGAGCTAAGGGCTGGAGTTTACACCTATTCCATGTGGCACCTTATGTTGAGAGTTCTAGCTCAGCCCCAAGGTCACTGAGACCTTTAAGAAACTGATTCTAGTTTCCAGAGTGTTTGCTATCCCTCTCAACTTCATGACAGCAGTAGATTTGGTTAGCATTTCATATCTTCATCCGCTTTATCTAAAACTGCTGATAAAAATGTCCAGCAGAGCAGAGAGGGTTGCAGCTAAGTTCTCTATTGGCACCCTGCTCTCCAGCCCTATGTTGCAGCCAGTTAACAAAGTGGGCCTAAAACCCAGATGCTGTGCTGGGCACCAGGTACCTACAGGGAGACCAAAGACACCATAAACAGAGTCCTGCTGTGATAGGTACTCTAGTATTCAAATGCTTTTGCCTCATCCAGGACTGCTTCTGTCTGGCCTGGGGTTGTTAAAGTGCAAGCTTGAGAATCAGCTCCCCAGGTCTGGATCTGGCTCTGCCACTTTAGAAGCTATGTAATTAATGTATTTGTGTTTCCATTTAAACATGGACAGGGTGGGGATAAGAATAACCTCTATCCTATAGTGTTATTGTGAGCATTAAATGAGTTAATGCAAGTATAGCTCTTACAACAGTGCCTAGAATACAATAAGTGTTCCAAGCAAGTTAGTTATTATTAGGCTTTGTTAATAATTCTAGGGCTGGGTGAGGTGACTCAAGCCTGTAATCCCAGCACGTTGGGAGACAGAGGCAAAAGGATTGCCTGAACTCAGTGGTTTGAGATGAGCAACTTGGTGAGACCTCATCTCTACAATAAATCAAAGAATAAGTGGAGCATGGTAGTGTGTTCCTATAGTTCCAGCTACTCGGAAGGCTGAGATGGAAGGATCGCCTGAGTCCAGCAGGTCGAGGCTGCAGTGGCCATGAGTGTGCCACTGCACTCTAGCCTGGGTGATAGAGTGAGACTCCGACTAAAAAAAAAAAAAAAAAAATTCTAATGTTCCCTCCTGGACAAGCCTGCTTTGGGGCCTTCACTCCCTTAGTTTTGTTCTCCCTTAGTTTGTGAAAGTCCTTGGTGGCCCAAAGCAGGCCTCCCCTCCCTGATCGATTGATTGATCTCTCTCTCTCTCACTCTCTCTCTCTTAGAGTTGGGGTCTCACTCAGTAGTTCAGGCTGGTGTGCAGCGGCAAAATCATGGCTCACCTCAGCCTCCTCCTCCTAGGCTCAGGTGATCCTTCCACCTCAGTCTCTCAAGGAGCTGGGACTACAGACGCACCACCATACCTGGCAACTTCAAAACAATTTTTTTTTTGTAGAGGTGAGGTCTCACTATGTTGCCGAGGCTGGTCTTGAACGCCTGGCTAAGCAGTCCTCCCACCTCAGATTCTTAAAGTGCTGGGGTCACAGACATGGCCACCGCCTGTCCCCTCCCGGATTTCTGCCGTTCTCAGCTGTTCACTTCCCGTCTGCTCTTAGTATCCTATGCTGGAGGCTGCACCACAGTGAAGACCCAGAATTGTAGGGCTTTCCCTCTGCTCTATGTTGCCAGGAGGAGAGACCCAGGAGAGGCTTCTCATCTGCAAATGGCTGTGGTCGAGGGACCCAGAGAGAAAAAGTAGGTGGCTGCTCCTGCACAGGCCTTAGCAATATGCTGACTGCCAGTAAAACCTTGGCCAGCGAGGGACCTTCCCCACGCACTCCGCCATCTAACAAAGGAGGCCCAGGCTCGCCCCAGGCCTTCTGGAGGCCTGCCTTGCCCCAGGAGCTCTAGGGCAGGAGTTCCCATCTTCCTTATCTGTAGCAGGGAGGTAATGCTCCGTGCCCCATCTTCCCCCAGGTGCTATCTTGGGCAGCTGATCACCGTTGGGCCCTCCGCTCACCTGGCCTCGCAACAACTCAAAGCGGGACCTAGCGGAGCGCCTGCAGGGCCATGTGCTTATACCCCTAATTTAGAAAAGCCCTTTACTCGGATGCTCCTGGGCCTGTGGAGGGTGGGCGTCAGGAACCCAGGGCGGGGACGGGGTCCTTGGAGAGCCCTCACGGAGTCCAGGGCCGCTGCCCCCGAGAGGGGCCGGGAAGCGCGGGGCCTTCTTCCGCGAGCTCCGGCCGCGGGAACAATGGGAGGTCGGTGTGGCGGCGGGTGGGCGGCGGCCAGGTCCTGGCTGGAGGGAGACGGGCCCGCGAGCCGGGCGCCGAGTCGCGGGGTGAGCCCGGGGCCCGGGGCCGGGAGCCGAGCCGCCCCGGGCCCCGGGAAAGCCGAGGTCGGCGCGGCGAGGACCCAGGAGCCGGGGACCCGGGGGGTCGCCCCCTCTTCTTCGCCCGACCTCTGAGCCTCGCGGCGGCTCAGGCGGGCGCCGGGCGCGCGTGGGGCAGCGGGCGGCGCCCCCAGCGCCAGCAGGGCTCGCGGGCTCGGTCCCCTCCTCTGCGCCCCTCCCGGGCCCGCTCGGCTCCTCCCGCTCCCCCGGCGGCTGGCGACTCGCCGCCGCCGCTCGCCCGTCCGCCCGACCGCTGCCGCCTGGGCGGCCGGGATCGCCGCCGCCTCCTCCGGGGGAGCCGGCCGGGGCGGGGCGGAAGGGGAGAGGGGTGTGGGGGGCGGGCGAGGAGGGGGTGAGCGCCGTGGGAGGGAGCGGAGGAGCGAGCGCGCGCGAGCGGGCATTTCTGCGCAGCTCGAGCGCGCCTCGGAGCCGCCGGGCGGCCGCCGGACGCGGGGACCGAGACCGGAGCGCCCGGAAGCCGCGCCGCCGCGGCAGGTCAGTGGCGCCGGCCGTCCTCCCCGGGCCGGGGACCCCGCCGCGGCTGGCGCTGCGTGTGCGCGTGGGGACCGCCGAGGGCTGCGGGCGGGTTCCGGATGCCGAGCGCCGACAGGCCGGCCGGCAGCCTCCGGGAGGCGGGCGCCTGTGCCTGGAGCCCCGCGCTCAGATTCGTGGGCTGCGGGGCTGGCGCGGGGGTGCCGGAGCTCACATCTCGGGTGTGCTGGGTGTGAGCGCGCGTGTGTGTCCGTGGCCCTAGACGAGCGGATGCGCGGCGCGCCCGCGTGTGCGCCGGGTGTGCCTCCGTGTGCGTGTGCGAGGGTGTGTGCCCGTGTGTCTCCGTGCGTCTGGACCGGGTGTGTGTCCGTATCTAGGTGAGGGCGTGTGTGTCTGCGTGTGTCTACCCGCGAATGTGTCCGTGAGAGGGTGTGTCCGAGCGTGTAGCAGAGCGTGTGCATCTGGATGAGGGCGTGTGCCAGCGGCTTCGCTGGTGGCTGGAGCCTGTGGCGGGTGTGTGTGTGTGTGTGTGTGTGTGTGTGTGTGTGTGTGTGTGTGTGTGTTGCTGCGCGGCCAGTGTGACTCCCGTGTGTGCGCGTGTGAGGACGGGTGTGCACCCGCGTAGCCCCCTTGTGCGTGTGCGCGGCTTTGTCTCCGCTCTGCTGGGAGGAAGGGGTGGGGGCGGCGGTCCAGGAGCTGCTGTCGCCGGGAGCTAGGCACCTGGCCCCGGCAATGGGTGGCGGCAGCGGGGGCGTCCCCGTCGGGCGGAGACTCCCTTCTGGCAAGTGGGCGGCCACACCCCGGGGGCCAAAGGGAGCCGGGCTGACGGCGGAGCCCGCATTCCGAGCTGAGCTGGAGCGGAGGGCGTGTCCTGCCTGAAGCTCCAGAGAGAGAGAGAGAGAGAGAGAGAGAGAGAGAGAGAGAGAGAGAGAGAGAGAGAGAGAGAGAGAGAGAGGAGTGGGGGTGGCAGCGACAGCAGTCCCCAAGCAGGTGACCGGCGGTTCAGGGATTCATTTCCTGTTGTGGCCAGGGGACCCTAGGCGGGGTCCAGACCTAGCCTGGCCTGACCAGCCACTCTCCCGCTCTCAGGACTCCTGGTGGGTGAGTAGACGCTTGGATTCGAGCTCAGGTGCCCTGAAAGGACTAGAAGGCAGAACCAGCCTCTTAAAGGGCCACCCCACTCCAAGGAACCCCCTTCAGGAGACCTCTTAGAGAGGTGTCTCCGTGTGTGTCGGTGCCCTCTCCCTCAAGGATAGGTGTCGGCATGCTTTCCAGATCTGTAGTCTGTGTGTATGTGTGTGTTCTCCCCGTGTGCTGTTGTGCATCTGGGTGCTTAGCTGTGTTTTATCAGTGAGCGGCGAATAATGTGTCGTCACTTGATGTATGTGTTTTTATAGTTCTGGTATATTTGTTTTTATGTACGTATAGCTGTTTGTATATTAGTGAGTCTGTGCGTGTGCGTTCGCAGAGAAGTGGCATTTTGCTGCCAGCTGGAATAGGATTAAAAAATTTCTGTTCAGGGCCACTCTGCTTTAGAAAAACTGGGTGAAGAGCGAGTTTGGGAATTTAGTTCCTGGCTCTGTGGGTCCCAGATACTGAAATGTGGGTAGATTGGGGTTTGACTAGAATACAAGAACAGAGAGAAACCAAGCATCTTCTAGTAGAAAGGAGGTATTCTGGGAGAAGGAGGTCCAAGTGCAAGAGTTCTTCCCTGCGACTCCACCTCCCCCTCCGCACTCAGTGTGCCAGGATACAATGCCTGGGATTTAAAGTGTAGAGGGAGGGAGCTGGAAGTGTAAAGGAAGGAAGGTGGATGGGTGACAAGATTGGTGGCCAACAGCAGATTTCTGCAATTCCTAAAATATTTCCCTGCCAAAGGCAGCAAAGGCCGAGGAGAGCTGAGCTCTCTGTCCCTTCCCTGAATCCCGGGACGTGGGAAGGCTGGCTGGGACGCTAGAGCCTTGGAATCCCGTCCAGGGTTCTCCTTTTAACTTTTAATCAAATGCTTTGCGTGTCTATCTGTTCACTCAACACATTTTTATTGTCTTTATGTAAAATACTCTAAACTTCCTAAGTCTTGGTTTTCCTGGCTGGGCAGCTAATGGGCTGGATTGGGGGACTTTGAAGCCACTTTCCTTGCTCAGAGTGCTGGAGTTTGTCTGATTGGAACCCACCCTTCTAGCCCCTGTGGATCCTGGCCATGGTCCCCACTCACTGCTCCCTCTCCCCTCCGTAGTCTAGAGCAGTGGTTCTTCGAGTGAGGTCACTTTACCCCAGCGGCAGAGTCACCTGGGAGTTTGTGAGACATGCAAATTCTTGGACCTAGGAATCAGTAACTCTGGGGGCGGGGCCCGGCAGTCTATTTTTAACAAATGCAGGTGGTTCTTATGCACTCTAGAGCTCAAGAACCGTGCAGGCAACTAGCCAGGTCCCTCCTATAAGTTGAAACACTTGGAAAGCCTCCTCTGTTCCCCACATATACATTTGAAATAGCCCCATCTGGTAGGTGGGAGTTAGGTCCCAGGTCTTGTGATCTTGAGCAAATCGTTCCTTCACTAACCAGCGCAATGACTCTTTGACAGTGTCTGCTCTGGGCCAAGTCCTGAGGAAAAGTGTTTCCTTGCTCTGCTCAGTTTCTCCAGTTCTTACCTTGGTATGTAAGGCCCTACAGGATTCTGTCCTTGCCCACCTGTCTGGAAACCAGCCACTTCAACCCTTTAGTTCATGTAGGCACCAGTAACTCTTGCATCTGGGTTTTTGCACATGTGGTTCCTTCTGTCTAGCACACTCTTCCCTGCTTCTTATCTTGATTAACTCCCACTTCATATTTCAGCTCAGTGGTCTCTTTCTTAGGTGGCTCTTGCCAACTTCGTAGGCTAAGTCAGTTTTTCCTGTTATACATTCTTAGAACTCTCTAAGGGCTTATGAAAGTTTGTAATTATACATGAACCTGTTAGTTCATGTGATCTTCTTAGTGTCCTTTTCAGTGCCTGACTTATGATTTGTGTTCAATAAGTTTGTCAAATGAATTAATTTGTAAAATAGGAGATATTACTAAATCATACTCAGAGTTTCCTCTCAAGTCCTGACCATGTATTCATCCAAGCAGGCCTCAGACTTTTCTCAAGTAGGCTTCTCTGTCTTTTTACTGCTGCCTCTTCCATTTCCTGGCCATAGATTTGAGCACTCACCATGTGGCCAGGCCTGTGCTGGGCTCTTTTGGCGGAGGGAGTAGGAGAAAGTTCTTCAGGAGACACAGCCTAGGTGGGGTTCTCTGTCCTGATTAGGGCCCTGCGGGAATGAGAAGAAGAGAACTGAATGAGGAGTCTAAAGATGTGTTGCATGACTGTGGGCCAGTCATCTTCCCTTTTTTTTGCATGTTTCCTCTTCTGTAAAATGAAGGTATTGGGGTGGATGGTGTACTTAATACTGGTTCCTAGCACTGGCTGTGGAGTCTTTTGGGCTTTGCTACTTATTAGTTGGATGGACTTGGGCCTAACTCTCTTCATTTCCTCACCTATAAACAGGACCAATACTAGTACCTGTTTCATAGGACTGTTTTGAGAATTAATGAGGCAACATACATGGAATGCTTAGCATAGTGTGAGCACATCGTAAACATTTGGCAAATGTTAGCTATTATTGCTATTATGGCTACTCCACAGTTCGGGTCAACATTCTTGAAGCCCTTGTGTCAGACCCTAGGCCTATAGAAACAGAAATGATTACAACAGTGTTCACAGGCAGGGTTGGGAGCAGACTTGTAAGGGTGCAATATCACAAGGACAATGTACAAGGGTGTGGCTATTTGTGGAGGAAAAGACTTCATGGAGGAGAGAGATGGTGCTTGGGCTGGATTTGATCTTCCAGGTAGTTGGAACAGCATGTAAAGGCAAGATGACTTGTTAGGAGAACACCAAATAGTTCCATGTGGCTGGAGCAAAAGGTGGCAAGTGGTGGGGACAGAGGTGGGGTGGTGAGAGTGACTGAGGATAAGGCTGAGAGGAAGGTTGGGACCAGATCTGACAGGGGCTAAAGAACCTGACTAAGTCCTACATGTGGGGAGAGCCAGGGAAAAGGATTAAGCCAACTGGGGAGGAGTAGATTTGCATTTAAAAAACATGGCTCTCCAGGTGGTGGTAGAGGATGGCCTGGGTGGGAGTGGGAGACTGTTGACCTGGAGACCAGGGCCACAGGCTGCTAAACAAGCTCAGTGGGAGGCCCAGTGGGTTGGACAGAGGCCTAGAGCATCCAGAAGCACAGCTGATGGGCTTCAGGTCAGCCTGGCTCTGACGGTAAAGGAGAGACAAGAGTGACTTCTCATAGGCCTCTGGGTCCTCTGTAGCCCTCACAGCTGCCTAATGAGTGGGAATCTGAAAGCCAGGGTGTGAGAGTCTCAGGTCTGATACTCAAGGGGTGCACAGTGTATTGATTTCCTAGGGTTGCTAAGATGGAGCTTCACAAACCGGGGAGCCTAAAACCACAGGCATTTAGTTTCACGATTATGGAGGCTGGAAGTCCGGGTTAGGTGTCAGTAACGTTGGTCCTTTCTGAGGGGGCTGAGGGGGGGCTGACTGTTCCTTGCCTCTCTCCTAGCTTCTGGTGGTCACCGGCAATCCTTGGCATTTCATGTAGCTGCATCTTCCTCTGTTGTTGCATGGCTTTCTCTCTGTGTCATTTCCTCTTATAAGGACACAAGTCATATTGGACATAAGACTCGCCCTAGTCCAGCCTGACCTCATTTTAACTTAAGTAATTGCATCTGCAAATACCCAATTTCCAAATAAAGTCAAATTCTGAGGTTTTAGGTAAACATTAATTTGGGAGGGCAAGGGGGGACACGCTTCAACCCAGTATGTACAGGAAGATGGAAAAGAACGCAAGCCTTGTAGTACCACAAGCCTTATACTACCACAGGCCTAGGTCCAAATCCAGGCTTTGCAATGAAGCAGACATGAGTCTTAGATCGTTACTTTTTCTCAGCCTCAGTTTCCTCTTCTATGAGAGGCGACAGTAGCACTTAAAATAGTGTTATGGTGGTGAGATTTGATCAAAATAACAGATAGTGAGGTGGCATACAGTAAGTACTCAATAATTATGACTTCCTTTTCTGCTACCTCTTTTCTGCACTTAGTAGCTAGCTGGGACAAGTCACTTAATCTTGCTTCATCTTTGCTCATCTGTCAAATGTGAATAATCATTCTCCAGCCCTACCTGCCTCACCAGATTGTGATCCTGGGAGATAATGAGAAAGCTCTTTGTAAATTGCTTAAGGGTTTGCTGCTGCGATTTTTAATTATAATCGTCATCATCATAATACCCCTTGGCCATTGCCACATCCACTGCCTTCTCAGCAGAGCCCAGCCTGCTTGCTCCTCTCCTGAGGTGGGTCCTCTGCTTGTTTGTGCTCAGAGGCATCCCAGGAAGGGTAGCTGCTGTCAGAGTTGGAGGACCTTGGAGATGGTCTTTGTGGTTGCCCTCATTAGCCTTAGGAGGGAAACATGCTTAGGGAGAGTGATGCTTAGGGTCACACAGCTGGTCAGTGGCAATTGGAACTCCTTATTTGTGACTCCTGTTTACATTCTGAACAGTGCTCCTCCCCCACCCCCCACTCCCAGTTGCAACTCTAGCCTCAGAAGTGGGAGCTTGGGGCAGGTAGAGGCCTGGTGAAGGCTTTGCACACCTCCCAGAGGTGAGGACCCGGCAGGGGAAAGTCCTACTAAGTCAGGATCAGAATCCCAAGAAAGGGGTCCCTGGGTCCGGAGTAAGCAGGCAGTGCCTCTGCAGGCTGAGTGGGTAGGCTGTTCTGTTATCAGCCTGGCTGTAACCATCTCTACTCCAGTAGGAGGGGCCATCACACAGGGGTCCAGCGCCAAGGCAACCCAAGGCTTCTGTGTCCCTGTTGACAGCCAGGGCAGTGCTAACAGCGGGCCTGCCCCTCTGAGCCTTGCCTGGGTAGATCTGGGGAAAGCTCTGGAGAGGAGCGAGGTCTTATCCTGTCCTGCAGTTTCTGTTGAGTCATTTCCTTTCCCCCAAACTGGGACAGTCAGCCCCTCCCTGGCCCCTTAATTCTTCTTTCCTCCTCCCTTCTTAGTTTTCTCTCACTCCCTCCTCTCTGCTTTCTGTTCTTCCTGCTCCTTACCTTCTCTCCAGATTAGAGCTCTAAAGATAAAGTCTTCAGACCCACTTCAGGTAGGTGGTTTCAGGGTTACTTGAGGCCACCTAAGAATTAGAAAGCCTAGGGTCTTCCCCTTAAGAGGCTCATTCTGGTGACTTAGAACCAACTGCTTATGTTTATTGGCTTACTATGTGCCAGGCGCTGTGCTAAGCGCTTTACTAAAGTGCTTTATGTCTTTCGATCCTTACAGCTACCCAGTGACGTAGAGATTACCACCCCCATTATTAAAGGAGGCTAAATAACTTGCCCAAGGCCTTGTAAGTGGCACAACTGGGATTTAAACCTAGATCTGGCCAAAGCCCGCAGGTATCCTTGAGTCTTTTCTATACTGCCCACGTTGGGGCCTGCAGGAACATTTGGGTTCCACAGGAGGGCATGCATTTGCTCAAATTTGGAGAACAAATTCTGGACTCTGAGAGCAGGGTCTCCAATCCAGGACTCCTGTCTTCTAGGCCTGTCTCTGCCATTCCCTCAGGGACTGGCCTTCCTACAGCATCAGCCTGGGGCTGGCCAAGATTCTGAGCCCATCTGGTTCTAGGCGGCTACCTCTACCACCCATGGGTGAGACACTGCATCAGGGGGAGGTGACAGGGCCAGTCTGAAAGTATTTTGCTTTGTCACTGGCCACATGAGTTTTTCAATGAATAGAGTCTTCTAGATAAAGCTTATCATCTGCAAAGAGCATCAGTTTTGCCTCCTCAGAAGGGTGCCTGGGGACTTGCATATTGTGTCAGACTCAGTGAGGGGTAGAACTCTGGAGGAAGTGGGGATGGTGGAGGCAGAGACCAGAAACAGGAGACCCAGGTTCAGAAGAAGAGAAGGAAGCCTGAGCTGGCCGAGGGCCAGAACAAGGCAGCCTAGAGACAGGAAGGATAGGAAGCCTCTCTCCCCAGGTTCAGTCCAGAAGTCCAGACTCCTTCCCAGGCAGGGCTGCTGATCTCAGAGTGTCACTTAACCTGGGCAGCTATAGTCAGCTTGCCGAGCCTCCACCCATCCCCATGGGACTATGATGTTGGTCAGCCTGGCCCGACCCACTCACCTGCCCGCCTGAGTAGGTGGCTTTGATGAAGAAGAGGCAGTGGCTTTAAAACTCCTAGCCACAGAGCCACCTCTTCATTGGCAAGGCCACAGACATTCAGCCTGTGGAACAGCTAAAAGGAGAGCAGCTCAGCACCCACCCGCTGCCACCTCCCAGGGTTCCCCAAGGCTGGGATTTTCAAACTTTGCTCCCCCTAAGAGCAACAAAGGGGAGCATGCTAAAAAATTCTTCCAGGACTCACCCTAGAGATTTCAACTCAGCTGCTCCATGGGAGGGTCAGATGCATGGTGGGATCCTGAAAGCAACCTGTTAACAGACTCCCTGCCAAGGTGATTGGGACACAGATGGTTCTGATCATGCTTGTAGGACGCAGGTCTCAGATGTTCCTGAACTTCTAAAATAGCATACACAGTTCTGAGAGTATGCATTGGCCGGGCTCGGTGGCTCAGCCTGTAATCCCAGCACTTTGGGAGGCCGAGGCGAGCGGATTGCTTGAACCCGCGGGTTCAAGACCAACCTGGGCAACTTGGCAAGAACTCATTTCTGCAATAAATCAAAAATTAGCTGGGTGTGGTAGTGCACACCTACAGTTCCGGCTTTTTGGAAGGCTGAGGCGGAAGGATCGCTAGAGCCCAGCAGGTCAATGCTGGAGTTGCCGCAAGTATGCCACTGCACGCCAGCCTGGGTGACAGAGTGAAACTCCAACTCAAAAAAAAAAAAAAAGAGAGAGTGTGTACATAGTCCCTAGGAGAGGATCCCTAGGCACCATCAGGCTTTGAGTCAGAACCCATAAAAGTTTAGGACCGCCCTCTTCAGGGTTGCTTTCTGGAGTTGGATGGAGTCCCATGTTAGAGAAAGGTCACCTGGGAGCTAATGGAAGAGCTCGGTGGAGAAGGCTGGTCTCCTGCACCCCTTGGTGCGTGGCTGACTTTGCTGTGAAGGTGGTGAGGGACTGTGGGCCAGTCCCTCCCTCTGTCTGGGCCTCAGTTCTCCCAGCCATAACGTGGAGGTTGGACAGGATGATCCAAGGTCTCATGCGGCTTGATCTGCGGTTCTGGAAGTAGGTCGGTCTCCTGATGCCCAGTCCATGTTCTTTGCCCGTTTCCTTGCTGCCTCTCCAGCTTCACCCCCTTCTGGTGAGACCATCCCCTTAGCATCTCTGGATTCTGGTCCAGGTCCCTCCTGTCAAACTTCATGCCCAGGTGCTCAGGCCCTTTGTCCCTTTTCATGCCCACTCACCATAAGTGAGCAGGAGTCTGTGACTCTGGGGAAGCTCAAGGTGGCCTCTGCTCCGGCCTGGACACCTGGGCCAGTGCCAAGGGGAGGGCTGGGAGGATGTGTTTCCTGGCGCTCATAGGACATGCCCAGTGCTTACCTGTGTCTTTGCCCTGGCTCTCTCTGTTTCTCTCTGCCAGGAATGCCACCCCCTCCATTTCTCAATCACTGCTGAAATTCTGTCTGTCTTTTCAAGGCTCAGCTCAGATGGCAGCCTCTGTCGCACAAACCTCGTGAGCCCTCCTCTGCCCCACAACGAGAGTTGTCTTTAACTCCTCAGCATTCCCTTAGTGACTTACCTGCCCCCACTTGGGGATGAGTTCTGCTTGGCCTGAGCTTTTCTCTCTCTCACTGGGGTGGGAGCGCTTGGGGCACTGGGTGTTTCGGGTCTCATTCTTTGCTCCCCAGCACCTAGCAGGGGGCTGTGCACAGCCCCCTACTTAATTGAAGCTTGTTAAGTTATATTTGCAAACTCTGCCTCCAGCCCTAGGCCCATGTCATGGACAGGCTATGACTTCTCACATGTTTCCTCCTTTATTAGTGGAGGGAGGCCAAGTAGGGCAGTGGGTAAGTACTTAAATTCCAGCCTTGACTCTGCCATTTCCTGGCTGTATGACCTTGGGCAATTCACTTCCCTCTCTGAGGCTCAGTTTTCTCAGCTTAAAACAAAGGTATAGGGATGACAAGTCTGTTGGGGGCTTGGTAGAATTAACTGAAATGCTATGTGTAAAATGCAGAGACGTGAGCATTGTAAGAATAAATAACCAATATATGGTTATGATTCACTGTTTTTTTAGTTACTCATTATTACCATTGTTGTTTCAGCAAATACCTATCATGTCTGAGCATTGTGCTGAGGGGCCAGGGTGACAGACAGAAAAAATTCATTATAGGAGTTCCTTAGTCTCTAGGGTCTTAAGGACAAGTAAAGCAATAAGACTCTGTCTAATACAAGGAGCCGGCGTGTAGAAGAGATGTGGCTGGCTGAGTGAGTTGAGGGGTGAGCGATCAGTGTGGCTGCCATGCTGGACGTGCCATTGGAGCAGAAAGGGCATGGAGCAGCAGGATGGTTGAAGGCTGGGAGGCAGGTGTTCCCTGTGGAGAATGGGAAGTGGGGCACTTATCTGGAGAGCTGCAAGAAGGATGCAGGAAGGAGCAGAGGCAGAAGCTCCACACAGAAGGGCTCAGTGTCAGCGCCTGGGTGGGGGGGGCTTCAAGTTTTGTTTTGCCAAGAAGAATTTGGGGGAGTGATGACTCATGATGCCACTGCTGAGAGCAAGAGAGAGGTGGCTGGAAAGGTGGGGCAGAAATGTGAGGGCTTTGGGCAGAAGTAGTGGGGACCAGGGAGAGTGGGGAGGGGAATTGTCCCACTCTACCCGGGCTGGAGCTGAGAATGGTGGCAGGTGGGCTGCAGTTCTGGGTCCTCCACAGGGCTGCCTGCTTACCTGGCCAAGACTGGGATTTGAATTCTGATCTGTTTGAAGTTAAAGCACAAAATGATCCCCGAAATATCAGAATCTGTAAATATCAGAGATGGCCAGCCGAAGTGATCTCTGAAGTCCCCCTCACCCCACATTATGCGAATGGGAAGCAGAGGCCCAGGGTGGTGGGATCCCTCCCAAGAACACTGAATGAACTGGTCTCTGTGCTCTCTGGGGAGGTTGTGGGCCTCGGCCCGTGTTAGGGGTTGGGGGAAGAGGGTGAGGAGGGGGCCAGGGAACCCAAGAAGAATGTAAATGACAAGCAAGCGTCAAATTTGGAGCCACTGTTGCCAGGGTGTGTGCGTGATCCCAGGTGAGTGGGATGTGAGTAGGCTGGAACCGTCGTCATTCCAGGCTTTCCTTCCGGTACGGTAGAAAGGGCCACATAGGTGGGAGCCAGGGGAATATCGGGATGTGGGGGAAGTTGGGGGTGGTCTGAGAAGAGGAGGCTGTTGCCAAGCAGCAAGAGACACGACCGTATGAGAACGGCACAGACACCCTCGCATCTATGGGCCTGGCACTGCACAGCCCTGGACTGTAACAGCATCACCTCCATCACAGGGAGGAATTCCAAGCTTACAAGGCCAGAGCCAGGGCGAGTGGGGTCAGGAGGGGCACCCAGGGCTGGGGGACTTCAAGCCATGTCTCTGGCATGCTCTGGATCTTGGGGGCCCTGGGTTTAGAGAGGGCAAGGAGTGTCGCAGCAGGCCATCTCTTGTCTTCCCTCACCTCCCCTCTGTCAGTCTGCCTCTCTAGCTGGCCTATTCTAGTCCAGTTCACCCACTTCCTTGTATCTGTTGATTAAAAATACTTATTGAGCACCTACTGCGTGCCAAGCCCTGCCTCTGACCTCATGGAACTGATGCCATCACCCCTTGGCACAGGGAAATGACCCACATTGGCAGAGAGGGTGGGGGAGGAGAGGGGGCACTAGCCACCCCCTCTCCCTTCACACCAGCCCCTCTTGCTTCTCAGCCTCTGTCCCCTCCCAACTCCCCCAGCCTCTCATGGACCTTCCTGCTGGAACTGCCTCCTGCTAAAATGGAAACCAATCAGAGTTAACTGTTAAACCTAATAGCTGGTGAGAGTCTCAGCCTGCTGTGCTGGTGGGAGGGAAGCTGCAGTGCTAGCTGTGCTCCTCAGGAGAGGGGCGGAGCCACCCGGGTTTCTCTGGCTCGTGCCCCCCCCCCCCAATCTGCCTCCAGGGCCCTCTCCTCCCCTCTCCTCCAGGGGGCGGGCCACCACCTGAACCCTCTTCCTGCCTCCAGCTGAGGTGACCCTGGGACGCGAGCCCTGGCTCCTGTCCTAGCCCAAGGGCCTCTGGGTGAGTGCTCTTGGGGCGGTGCCAGGAGGTCGTGGCACCCAGCCCTGGGGACCCATGAGAGAGCAGGCAGCCTGCTTTGCCTCTTGCTGGGCAGGGGAGGGGAGGCGTGGGGAGGGTGTCACAGTGGCCTAAGCGCAGCCCACAGGACTGCCACCCAGTGCATTTTTCCTGTTCTCCTTCCTCTGTAGCCTCTTCTTTGGGTTCTTGTTCTGGGCTCTTCTCTGCCACTAGACTGGGGGATGTGGGCACCTGAGAATAGTAGCCAAGACTCATTTCTTCCTCTAGAAGGCCAAAACTCAGGACTGGCCCCTGCCAAAGGCTTCCAAGTCAGCAGACCCAGTCAAAGCTGGGTGACCTGGGGCTGCTGGCCAATCTCTCTGTGCCACAGTGTCATCCTCTGAACAACGTCATACTCTGATCCCATCGTCACCATCATTGTAAATAGAGGTAAATATTCATATTAGACTCAGTAGAGGTTCGTTGAATGAGCAGAGACCATTCTGTTTAGATTCAGCTTTACCTTTGAGGCTCAGCTCTGGATGGGGCCGAGGCCACTAGCCCGTGCCCTCAAGGACTTGACTGTAGAGCTGCCGCTGCTCCATTCGGCAGCCGCTGGTGATGCTTGGTTAGTGAGCATTGGGAATGTGGCTAGTTCTACTAGAGAACTGGATTTTAAATTTTATTTAATTTTATTCGACTCTTAACTAATTTCAAGATCTAAAAGAAGACTCCACACAGTTATTGACAAACCTCTGTGTTTGGGAAATTAGATTCATGAATATACTTTTTCAATTGTAAAGGCAAGGAGAATCTAAATATCTGATGAGTCTTTAGTATCTGAGTCAAGATGTGCTGTTAAGTGTAAAATATACATTTTAAAAGACAGTATTAAAAAGAGAATGTAAAATATTCCAGTAGTCTTTTTTATATTGATTACATGTTGAAATGGATATAAACAGTATATTATTAAAATTAATTTCATCTATTCCTTTGTATTTTTAAAAATGTGACTACTGAAAATTTTCAAGAGTTGTTGTTTTAGACAGAGTCTCACTATGTTGCCCAGGCTGGACTCCTAGGCTCAAATGATCCTCTTACCTCAGCTTCCTGAGTAGCAGGAAAAAATATATAGTAGCACACCAAAAATATATATATTTTTTTCTTTTAAAATACGAGGTGGGTTGTGCTGTGTTGTCCAGGCCTATTTCGACCTCCTGGTCTCAAGCAATTCTCCCACTTTAGCCTAGGAGTAGCTAAGATTATAGGCATACGCCAGCATGCCCAGCTAGAAAATTTTAGATTACCTGTGTGGCTTGTGTTGTATTTCTACTGACAGTGCAGTTGTTGTCAAGGTTGAGTTGTACACATTTGAATAACAGTGCAGTACTATATTCTGCGTATTTGGGGAGGTTTGGGGGCTCAGTAAAGGACAGATATTTTCCACTCCACCCCCAGCCCTAGACCACACCTCTTAGTGGAATGTTACCCTGGATAGCACCATAGCCTGAAGGTTACGATCAGGGCTTCTGAGGGCAGATGGAGAGCTTTCGCCTGGGTCCTCACCTTGGCCATGCCACTCGCCTGCTCTGTGTGTGACCTTGGGCGCTTCTTTTTGTCATCTGTAAATTGAGACTAGGTGATTGAAGGGGATTGCCTGAGAAATAATCCAAGTGAAGCATTTAGCACCGTGCCTAGCACATCTAAGCATCATGTATTAGCTGTGTGGCGGCTGCTGCTTACTGCTATCGTGGGGGTTGTTGCTCCTACAGCTCTGCTGCATCCGTCAGCTTGGGCTCAGTTATTCCATTTGTCTGAAGGGAGCATAGGCCAGAGGGAAAGGAGAAGAAATGCAAAGGGCTTGAGGGTGAGAGTTGGGATGGGGATGGGGGAGTGCTGTGTACAGAACTTCAAGGAATTGCTAGCCTTTGGGGTAGCTCCTTGGGTCTTCCCTTATGCCAGTGTTCAGACAAAGATAAGTCCCCATCTTACAGCTGAGCAGGCTGAAGCCTGTTGAGGGCAAGTGAGCTGGCCATATAGTCAAGACCTGATGCAGGACTTCCCAGAGCTATTGTAGTAGTATTGGAGCCGTTGTTATGAGACCACCACTTGAGGTCACAGGAGCAGAGACTGACTAGAAATCCAGAGCGTGTAAGAAATGGTGATTTATTTATTTATTTTTTGAGTTGGAGTCTCACTCTGTCACCCAGGCTGGAGTGCAGTGGCATACTCATGGCCACCCCAACGTCAACCTGCTGGGCTCCGGCAATCCTTCCGCCTCAGCCTTCTGAGTAGCCGGAACTACAGGCGTGCGCTACCACGCCTGGCTAATTTTTGATTTATTGTAGAGACGAGGTCTCACCAAGTTGCCTGGGCTGGTCTTGAACCCACGGGCTCAGGCAATCTACTCGCCTCGGCCTCCCAAAGTGCTGAGACTACAGGCTGAGCCATGGAGTCCTGCCAGGAATGGTTATTATTAGTCCTCTCTAACTGGAAGGGATCTTGACACTGTTTAGTACAACTGTTTCATTCTGGAGTTGAGGAAACAGAGATGAGAGAGAGACAGTCTAGACAGAGAGAAACAGAGACCTGCTGATCACACAGCAAGTTGGTGGCTACGCTGGAACTGTTTCTGTTTGTTTAGATCCAGCCCTCAGCTCAGTCCCAGCAGGACGATGGCCATGCTTGTCGGGCCCTTTTTTCCTGCCCAGTCCCAGGAGAGGGCCTCTGAGAAAGAGGCTTTGTTCCACCAACTCCTTCTGGCTTCTCAAGGTAGCTGCACATGGATGCACACCCACACACACATACACCACTCACCCCAGTTTGCATTTGTCCCTGTTCCAGGTTTAACGGGCTCTGAAATTTGAAGCTTCTCCACGTCAATCTATTTTCTGGATATCTGTGGAGAGACCATACATTTTTTCATCAAGGAGACCTGAATTCAGATCTCTCTTCCATGGTTAATTCTCTCTCGGGCAAGTCATTTGTTATTTTTTAACCTCAACTTCCTCATCTGAAAAGCAGGAACCAAAATAGTGTATGTACAACCTAGTGGTTTTGAGCCCGGAATCTGGAGCCCAGCTGGCCTGTAGGGCTCTCAGCTCTGCCACTCTGTGGTCTTCAGTGAGTCACTCCACCTTTCTGGGTCTCAGTTTCCGCATCCATGAATGGAAGCTACTGTCCCCTGGATGGTTGTGACAAAGCACTGTGCTGAACTCTCCACAGGCACCACTTTGTTCAGCCCTCCCATTAGCCCTGGAAGCAGACATGGTTACACCTGTTTTCCAAATGAGGAAGTAAAGTGTCTTGCCCCAGGCCACATAGGTAGAAAGTGGTAGAACTAGAATTCAAACCAGGTCTGTGTGACTCCAGAATCCAGGCTCATAAACTGCTGTATATTTTTTGGATGTGTCTGATTCTCCTGTTCTGTGTGAAGCAGAAACACCTCATCTCATCTGGAGATTGACAGCTTTGAGCGTGTGAATCCAAAGATCTGAGGCTTCTCCCTCCAACTCTCCTGCCCCATTGCACAGTAGGCCCGACCTGCAATTGGGGCTCCAAGAAGATTGAAAAATCGTTTGAATACTGTGAGTTAGCTATATTAGAACAGAATATTAACGCTGAAGGACCTTGAGCGATCACTGAATCCAACCATATTTACTTCATAGATGGGAAGACTAAGGCAAAGATAGGCCAGGTTGAGAGAGCAGTGGTTATGTTTTCATCTAGATGCTGGAGACCACTGGACTGACATGGAAGGAGGTACCCGAGGGTTGGGACCCCTGCTCTCCCCCTATCCCTATACATCCAGTCCACCACCAAGTCTAGACCAGGGGTGTCCAACCTTTTGGCTTCCCTGGGCCACACTGAGTAAAGAGGAATTGTCTTGGGCTGCACGTAAATTATATAATATAGTAAGTGTATAGTATACTAAGACTTCTTTCTTAATATTTTTTATTATAAAGTTTAGAAAAATGAGAACAATATAAAACTAGTGAGAAATTTGACCTTGTTTTTGTAAAACTAATCAATCCATGTCTAGTTTGAGGGAAGTGGTCACAATTCTTAGTGAGTTTTCAAGGTGCTCGTTGGAAATGTTTGCTTGAATTTTGCTCTTCGTGTGCTTCATAATTGAAAACAGCTGCTTACAAATGTATGTGCTGCCAAAAAGCAATGTCATGAATAAGGCGTGATTGAGAACTTCCAAAATGGAACTGCGCACAAGGTCACAAAGAAAATAAGTGCTAAAAACCACATGATGTTAAAAACTTTCATGGGGCTGCATGACTAGCTGTCCTGAGCCGCATGTGGCCCGCAGGTCATGGGTTGGGCATGCCTGCTCTAGATCCTTGTTTTGTCTCCCCTGAACAATCACAACCGCCTCCTGACACTTCTGCAGCTGCTCTTGCCCCTTTCCAGTCCATTCTCTCCCCTGCACATCAGTGGTTTCCCTTGGCCCTTAGAATAAAGATG
The DNA here is from genome assembly GCA_027257055.1 of Cephalopachus bancanus. Lineage (NCBI taxonomy): Eukaryota > Metazoa > Chordata > Mammalia > Primates > Tarsiidae > Cephalopachus > Cephalopachus bancanus. Next base: position 794,830 of record JAPVLO010000447.1, on the reverse strand, counting down.
AACCGTCATCTTGGCCTCCACAGCACCTCACAGCCTGGCTGGGTGCTTCAGCTTCTTATTTGTTACTTTCCCTTTTGCTCTCTGCTTGTCACAGGGCCTTTGTGTTTAACAGGTTCAGCAACTTCCCTAAGGCTCCTCAGAGAGTCAGATGCCAGCCTGTCAATTTCTAGCTCTTGCTGGGCCCATGGACTCACGTGCTTGAGAGCTAACACCGTTTCCTCCTTCTAGGTGCCTGACTGACAGACGTCCTTGCCCCCAGGGAGCTGGTATGGACAGAGGAGGGGTGAGTGTTCCAGAGGCACAGGCTTACTCGTTCTGCTGAGGTTGGACAAATTGGTCTTCCAGCCTCCTGGGCTCTCCATTTTGATCTATTTTACTGTGGGCGAGCTTGAGGGTTTATTTAGGCCACATATTTCTGGTGGAGTTGAAAAGGGGGCAGTGCTAGGGGGCCTCTCTACTTTTGGCTTCTTTTGAGTAGGGGTGAAATGTGTACTCACTAGGCTCTCTGTGTTAGACAGCAGCAGGCTTTGCCTGTGTTGCTTATCCATGCCACCATGGCGACAGATGGCACTGGGCAGTGGATGGCCTGCATAGGCCAGATCTGCTGGCCCTGTGGCTCTTACTTTCTGCTGCTTAACCACTCTTAGGTTGAAGACTGGATTCAGGAGGGGGTATTTTCATTCTGGCTCTGCCACTGGTTACTAGGTACCCTTCCTTTCTGTTGGCCTCAGGGTCATATACACGTTGTGGGGATAGGGGTGAGGGAAGGTAGGGTCAGACTAAATGAGTTGTTTTTAAGCCTCCTAGCAGGAAAATTACCTTTTCAAATGAACCTCAAAGAATCTCCATGTAGGAAACAGCTAAAGGGGTTGCCACCTGCATTGGAGTTAGGATAGGGCCGGGGACTCAAATTTAATTGGTTAGTTCCTTAGCCCCCAGCAGTCCCCAGACAATGTGAAGGACCTTTTCTTGGCTTTGTGTAAACAGTTTGAAAACCACTGGCCTGGGGCATGTCAGAACCCCTTTCCAACTGGGAGGTGCTGTGACTCTGGCAGGGTGGGGGGAGAGAGGGAGCCAAGCCAATGAAATCACACCGACTGGGAAACTGCAAAGTAACATGCAAATATCATTGTGGGATTATTCGTAAGGCACAACTGCCAGGGCTGGGATGTCATTCTAGAATCCTCTGGTGTTTAGTTTTGCTTAGATGTGAGGTACCTTTGGACACCTGAGGGCACTTTCCACTTGGTGCCTGTGTGTGTGCAAGCGCGTGCAGGTAGTGAGCAGGGGCTGTGGCGTTGAGTTGGGGCTGGGGCAGGTAGAGTGAATGGTGAGGGGAGTTGGGAACATATTGCTCCTGGGGGTGGTGGGGGTAGGGGTGGCTTTAGCTCCAGTTAAAAGGAGCGATTTTGGCTCCTTCCTGCATGGGCCCCACGGAGATCTCTGGGCAGGAAGCACTGGGAACAAGGAGTCCTCTGTCCACAGTCACAGCGAAGCCAGGGCAGAGGAGGTGGATTAGGAGTTCCCAGGAGGGGGCCTGCCCAGCCTTTCCTAACATTTGGGCACGTGTGTGGGGAGAAGGGGAGCTCAGAGTGTGTGTGCATAGGGGAGGTGGGGGCTCCATGAGGGGAGGTCGGGGTTGGGTCATTCATTTATTCCACACATTTCTCAAGCTTCCCAAGCCCTCCAAGGAGCCAGGCTGAGAAGCAGGTGGCTCTGTAAGGGTCAGAGCCAAGAAAGATGAGACTCCAGGTATCGGCCACTACCAGTTTGCTAAAGGAGACAGGAAATGTAAGAGAGAATAGATTTCCACAGGCAACCTGGTGTGGGGAGTCTATTAGGCCTGCATGTCCAGGGCTTCATGTTCAAGTCCTTGCTCTGCAACCTTGGCCTCATTACTTCCTCTTTCTGGACCTCAGTTTCCCCTTTGGTAGAATGTGGATGAACACATCAGTCCTGGCTGTTTCTTTTCTCTTTTTCTTTCTTTTTTTTTTGAGTTAGAGTCTGATTCTTTCACCCAGGCTGGAGTACAGTGGCATGCTCAAGGCCACCTCAACCTCGACCTGCTTCCACCTTAGCCTTCCAAGTAACTGGAACTATAGGTGCACACCACCATGCCTGACTAATATTTTGATTTATTGTAGAGTCGAGATCTCACCATCTTGCCCAGACTGATCTTGAACCCCTGAGCTCAGGCAATCCTCTTGCCTCGGCCTCCTAAAGTGCTGGGATTATAGATGTGAACCACTGCACCCGACTTATTTCTTAATGCTCTTTTGAGTGTCAGTTAGAATAGAGGCCTTCAAATCTGTTTGGGCAGCAGAATCCCTATATTTGCATTTGTGGTAGAACTTTTCGGGTTGAATTGAGGACACTTCCCCAAGAATTGTGCCCTCTTTATTGCCGTTTTTTCCCCTGGGTGCTTTTGGAGATAGATACCTCTGCACATTCCCAGGGCTCCAGGAAGCAGTGTCTGTAAGACCACTGGATCAAGATGATTCTTGAGAACGTGGTTTGTAAACTGTCCATTGCAGCCCTGATGATAGGGATGGTGCCTGGATGCACAGGAGCAGTTAGAGTGCTGGCTTCTCTACAGACCTGCCCACAACCAGCACAGACCTTGTTTGGTTGGGTTCTGTGTGACTGGGCATAGCTTTTACAGAAACCAGTGACAAAAGCTCAACTAAGTGTCTTGACTCACAAAAGGACCTTACTGTATCCTGGGACAGTTCATGGGATTGAAGGATAATGAGTTATGTTGACTCTATCTCTGCCGTCACTTCTTGCCTCTCCCCTTTAAGCTGTCCCACTGTCCCAGCTTACCAACCCAAACAGAAAGAGGAGGCTATTTTTCTGCTAGGACCTATGTATCAACCCAAGGGAAGAATTCTAAGTGGTTCAATCCTGTTGCTAGGAGGATAGCCATAATCTGAGTGGTCAGGCATGGGGGAAGGTTGCTGGGCAGACCGTGAGAGCATACTAGAAGATTAGTAGAATCCTAGGTTGAGAGTGAACAGCTCATAGACCTACAAGGGACCATAACTCCCCTCTTCGGTAGTAGTAACACAAATACCAACAATGATAGCAATAGTTAGTGTTTATTGAATTACTTTTCTTGTGCTGGGCATGCTTACGTGTTTACATGTATTATTTCATTTAACCCTCATGACAGTCTTTTGGGTAGGTCTTATTATTATCCCCATTTTATAGATGGGGAAACTAAGGCACAGCTAAGTAAAGGCCACGCTTTAAGGAAGTAAAGGAGCTGGGATTCGAGCCCAAGGAGCCTGGCTTCACAGCTCATGCTCTGAGTACCACATCTCCTTTGGTAGGCTAAGTGGCCAACCTGCATCTGTTTGCATGCCGCTCTGTGATGTGGCACTCGTGACCTGCAAAGGCAGCCCTGGTCTAGGCCCAGGAAGCACTGCTTTGCCTGCTGGTAAGTGCTTCCTTATGTAGCACACAAATCTACCTCGTACAAATCCATCCATCTAGCATATGGCTCTGTGTTAGGTGTTTCAGGAGACAAATTATCCTTGGACATGCCTGATGGGCACCATAACCAAAAAGCCACTTTGTTAACTTGGTGCCAGACTGCTCTGAACACTTTATGTACAATGTTTCATTTAATTGCAACAACTCTGTAGGGTGGTACTATTATTTCTTCTATTTTCCAGAGGAAACCGAGGCTCAGAGTGGATAAGTGACTTACCCAGGTTCACATGACTAAGAAACTGCAAAGCTAGTGTTTGAGTTCAGGTCTGTCTAGATCCAGAGCCTGTGATGGAAACCGGTGCAATTGCCTTCACTACTAGGAGGTGGGGGGCGGGGGGATTAATAAGTGCAGTTGTGACTGTGACACAGTATGCAGATTGGCATTGAGAAAGACAAGAAAAATGCAACTGAAGTTCACAGGGGATCAGGGAAGAAGGGAGGAGGGGACATTGATCAAGGTTGGCGGGGGCTAGGATTTAGATGATTGATTCAGGGAGGACCCTTCAGGAAGGGGTAATTAAGTCGGCCAGAACTCTAGAAAGCTATGGAGGTAGGGGGAGGAGGGAGAGTTGCAGCCAGCTGTACTTTAAGGCCCCACAGAGGTCCCTCCCTCTTCCATAATGAAGTTCTCTTTAGAGATGTGAAGACAGGTGCCCAGCTCCTTCCTGTCCTTTCCAGATTGAGGAGGACTGGACCCATTAGAGGGTGGATAAGGGCACCTGGATACCAGCAGGTGTCAGTTTTTCATTCCTCTCTTCCTAGTGGTGAATGGAGCGAGGAATGCTCCCTGTGGTTCACTGCCCAGGACTCAGCTCTTCCTTAGGACAGCACAGAGCTCCAGAACCAGAATGGCTTTTAGCAGCCATGAGGGAGGAGGGTTCGCCATGTCCTCCTTGGACAGCAACTGAAACACGTGCCTCTGACCCACAGAGGGGCTCCTGTCTCCTCCCACCACCAGCTGATCTCAACCTCTTTGTGAGAAAGTTGAGAATGCCTCTAGAGACCCAGGCTCTGGCTCTAAAGTGCCTTTGGATTTTTCTCTAAATATTGCAGTGGGAAGTTGGGGAAAGAGTATGATTTGAGTGCTGGGGCTGGTTGCTTTCAACGAATGGAAGAATGGCAGCCATGTTTATGGAGCCGGCCTCACAGAGTGTCCGGGCATCATCATCCCGTTTACAGATGAGGACGTTGAGGTTCAGAGGAGGAAAATGACACAAGCGCCGTTGTCACGTGAAAAGCAACTGTCGTTGTCTCCTGAAGGTGGGATATAAGTGTGAGAGACGCAACAAAGGAAACTCCCCTTCTCTCCCCTGCTCTTGCACCCAGTCCTCCTCCTGTGGAAGTGGCTCTGAAATGCTGGTTCTGGCTTCCTTGACCTAGCTTCTCCCCTGTGTGGTGACAGGTCATTCTCTCTAGCATGCCGCCTGCCTGAGAGCCAGAGGGGCTCTCTCTGGAGAGGTTCAGGCCTCAGGAATGTTGCCCAGGTAAGGTCCAGATGTCCAGCATTGCTTCTGGGACTCTTATTATCTCTGGGGTCCCTGGATTTCTCCAGTCCTTCTTGGAGGGATTTCAGCATTTCCATAAGGGGAAAAGAGGTAGGGAAGGACAGAGGAATTCTTTCACTGGGGGTCCTTCAACTCCATGAACCTTATCACCTGGTTCATACCACGACTAGAATCAAAATCCATTATATTTTTCCTACAAAGTCTTTTCAACTCATCATCTCATCTGATTTTCCTCATAATCCTGAGAGGTAAGGCAGGGAGGGTATCATTGTCTCCATTTTGTGGGTAGGTTAACTGAAGCTCAGAGAGGGTAAGTGACTTCTCCAAGGTCACACAGCTAACTAGTGGCAGAGCAGAGCTAGAAGATTTTTAGTCCAGGAATCCTGCTCTATCTTTCTGTTGCCCAGTGCCTTCAGCTACTGAGACAGCCTCCTGCTGGCTTCTCAGGCCCTCTCCACATCAAGGTCTCTCTCAGGGCCAGCCCAGTGTGTGGGGCTCATGTCTCCAGTTCAGACCCTCCTAGGTTTCCTAAGACCTGCAGAATAAAGCCTCACTCATCAGTTCTGTATGTGAAGGTTTCCCAAGTTCAGCCTTGCACTCTTGCTAGTCTTGGCTGATGTAACAGGCTGGCCTTTTTCTCCTCACAAGGTGGACAAGATTAACCATTTGTTGGGGTGGGGGGGTATCCCTCTGTGGGATGTTGGAGGCATGGGTTTCAGCCTGCTGCCCAGGGAGTGGATGGAGAAACTGAGGCCATGGTCAGCACAGATGCTGTATTCAGGATACCTTAGAAAGGCAAAGGCTAGGAGAAGGCTTGGTCTGGCTGATGTGTGGGCCGTTTTTTCAGAAAAATCTATTTGGTTTCACTAAGTGGAACAGAGTGTGTACTGCGTGTTTGCATTTTACTCCACTTCTGCCCCAGAGAAGTTCTTCCAAGGAACACCCTGGGTTTTCCCAGAAAAGTGGCACCTGGGCCAAACAGAGTCAGAGACCTGATTCCTAAGGAGGATGGAGGCCGAAGCTCAGCCCTTGCAGGAAAAGACTGGGATTCTGGAATTAGTGGTGATGGTTGCACAGCTCTGTAAATATACCAAAAAGAACCGAATTATATACTTTCAAAGTGGTACATTTTATGGCATGTGAATTATATCTCAATTTTTTTTTTTTTTTGAGTTGGAGTCTCACTCCGTCGCCCAGACTGGAGTGCAGTGGCACGCTCTTGGCCATTGCAGCCTCGACCTGCTGGGCTCCGCCATCCTTCCGCCTCAGCCTTCCGAGTAGCTGGAACTACAGGCTGCCTTCTACCACACCTGGCTAATTTTTTATTTATTGTAGAGATGGGGTCTCGCCAAGTTGCCTAGGTAGGTCTCGAACCTGCGGACTCAGGCAATCCACTCACCTCAGCCTCCCAAAGCATTGGGATTACAGGCTAAGCCACCAAGCCAGGCCTCAATTCTTTTAAAAAAGAACAACTGGAATCATATTAGAGCATGCCCCACACATGATACCTGCTTAATAGATGGTTATTGAATAAATGCATGCATGAGTATCACATCTTATAAAGCACATCTGCTTGATCCTCACAGCAGCCTTGAGGAGGAGGAAGCAGGGCAAAAATCATGATCCCTATTTAACAGATAAAGAAACAGAGACCCAGAAGACTGAATTACTTGTCCAGGACAATTTAAAAGAGTTTTGTGGTGTTGGAATGGTTTTTATGCCATCTTCTTCGACGCTTGATTTATTCAGCAAACCTTGACCAAGCACCTCTTCTGGAATTGTGCTATCACCGAGGATGCTGAGTTACTGATATCAACATGACAAGACCTGTCTCATCCTCCAGTGGCCTAAGGGAGACTCAGATGAAGAACCAAACATTGACAATATGGTGTGAGCAGTGCTGGGGGAAAGGTGGGCTCAGGGGCTGCATATGCTCAGAGGTATCCTAACAGGCCAGGGAGAGCAGGGTGACTGCCCAGGGGGATGACAGCTGACTGAGCCTAGAAGGACATGAAGCATGGACAGTCTAAGAAAATGGGCAGGGCAGGTGTCAGCAGGCCAGTCCAGGATGCCCTTGAATTCTGTACTAAGATTAGGGCTGATTTTGATTCAGAAGGGACATGGAGGTACTGATGAATTTGAAGCATGGGAGATAGATTGCCCACTGCCCTTTATTTGGAGCAAGCCCATCTCAGCTACTCTCCCCACCCACCCTCCTTCTCTGCACCTTCTGTGCTGGTCACTCAGTGGGCCTGGCAGAGCCGAACTTGAGCCCAGGTGTCCTTCCTTTCAGACCAAGCTTGCTTCAACCCTCCAGGTGGCCCTCCTTGGTCTGAGTTAGCCCTTGACATTGCTGTTCCGGCCTTTAACTGGTCACAGGTAGAAACTGTCAGTAACATTATTACTAAGAGCTCATAACCATTAAGACTGGTGACCATTTATTGAGCCCCTATTCTAACCCAGGCATGGTTGCAAGTGATTTATGACTACCTCACTTGATTTGATTTAATCATCACCCTAAGAAACAGGTAATAACATAGTCCATTGAAATATCAAGAAATGGAGGCACAGAAAGATATTGTAATTTGCCTAAGCATTGGTGGAACTGGGCTGCAGAGATTCTTCCATCAGGTGTTAGAGAGTCATATAGACCGAAGTATCACCAAGGGGAAATAAACCTGCTCAGGACCAGAGACGGGAGAGGCAGGAAGGTCTGTAGGTGTTAGAGAAGGTGGCTTCAAGGAGGCAGATTGAGACGGAGCCTGGGTCGTGCTGATTGTAACTGCAAGCAGGGTCGAAGGAGAGCACCGTTGATGCCAGAAGGTTGGTTCACTTATCAGTTTGAGAATGATCTTGGGTGAGTCACTTCCTACAAGTCTCAGCCTCGTGTTCTCATCTGTTAACAGGCATACTGATGGTCCCTATCTTAGAGGTTCCCATCAGGCTTAGATGAGGGTTCCTCGGGACTGGGACCAAGGGTGAGCCTCTGGTCAAGAGTGGAAAGTCTCGTTTGAAATGAAGCTCAGAGCCCTGTGAGTTGTCTTGCCCAAGAAATCAGAGTGTTGGCAACTCTTTTACCTCTAGACCTCTCTGGAGTTGGGAATGTCAGGGAGCAAAGGCATCAAGATTGGCCCCTTGTACTATTTGTTGACCTGGAAAGGTCGTGTTGTTGACCAAGATTAGTTATCTTAGTGAGGAAATTAAGACCCAGACCAAGAAAGTCATTGCCTTCAATTGCCAGCTGAGGCCAGTCCTGGGGGACGCTGGCCATGGAGAGGGGCAGAGTCTAAAACTAGAATTCCCAGTACCGTCTCTTCATGTGTGTGTTACAAGAGCCAGGTATAAGGTCTACAGGTCGGAATTAGTGCCCTGGGCAGGTCCCTCTCCCTCCCTGGGCCTCAGTTTCCCCCTGGGGACCCCTCTTTACAGTCCCTTATATTCCTGGTATTCTATGATTGATGTGTTGGGGCACATGGTTGCCAAGCTTTCCTGGAGTCTCAGTTTTCTCATTTGTCATCTAGGGACAACAAAATCAACCAGTCCCACCCACCTCAGAGGTTACTACTGCTGGGGTCAGTGATGTGACCATGTCACTTCAGGGTCATATCAGACTTTGGCAAACAGGGAATCACTTTAAGAAGGCATATGTGTTCCTGCCCTGACTGTGAAGTCCAACTGGAAAGTGCCTGAGCTCCAGATTCAGACAGACTAGGGTATAGACTCCTGCTTTGTCACCTGCTGTGTGAATTTGAACAAGACACTTCCTTCTTCTATGCCTTAGTTTCATCATCTGTAAAATGGAGACAATAATACTTTTTACTTCAGAGGTTGTGAAGCCCAAATGAGAAAATGCAGGCAATGTGCTTAGCACTGTGCCTGGCATGGTCGAGTGCTTTATAACCAGTAGGTACCACTGTGTCATTGCAAACATGATGATAATGATAATTGGCATTTAGAGATCGGGTTGTGATGGGGGCCAGCAAGGCAGTGTTACTGTTATTAATAATCTCATATCATTAGCCAAGTGTGGTGGTGTGCACCTGTGGTCCCAGCTACTCGGGTAGCTGAGACAGGAGGATTGCTGGAGCCCAGAGGTTAGAGGCTGTGGTGAACCATGATTGCACTACTGCACTCCAGCTTGGGCAACAGAGTGAGAGACCTCGGCTTAAAAAAAAAAAAATCAACAACAACCAATAATCTCATGTCTGTTTGGTCCTTTACAGTTTACAAAGCATGCTTCCGTTCAGTGCTGTGTCTGTCCTTCAGAGTACTACTGAAGAGAGGCAGGAAAGGCAGTCCATGTCTCCATTTTACACAGATACGGTCATGAGTCTTAAGAGAGGCCAAGCATCCAGTCCATGATTTCAGCTCAGATCTTCATGGTTTGGGAGTGCAACTCCTGGCCAGAGGTGCTACAGGGATTAGCCTTAGGGTCTTGTAGTAGCGTTGACAGGGAGATGAGGAACGATGGTTACTCACCCTGATTTTCACTCTGTAAATTTCAGAGAGAGAATGGGCACAGAGTCACTGGTCTGGTGGCCTTGCCAAGTCATAGAAACACACAGGCCTGGAAGTCAGTACATTTATTGTGCTTGGGATAACCTACTTCTCACCTTTGTGTTCAGGATTTCAGAAGCAACGGTGATTTCAGGTCAATGGTGTCCCTGCTTATCCAATACAGCCTGGTTGGAGCCTGAGCAGTGGACAGCCAGTGGATTCATACTTTACTTCTCTCATCTGTTTCACACTCTCCTACGTCCCCACTTCCAGTGTTTGGGCTTAGAGATGGATTCTGCTTCCAGTTACTCCTGTTGGTTTAGTAACTGTGTTTTCATTGAGTTTCTACCACACACCAGGCACTGTCCCCTTACTAGGATACAGAAGTGAGTATGGCAAGTAAACACACTCCATGGTCTGAAAGCTCCCCTCCCCTCAGTGTTCATGGGATGAAACCCTAACTGCCAAAGTGGTAGTATTGGAGGTTGGGCCTTTGAGAAGTGATTAGGTCACGAAGGCCCCACTCTCATGAATGGAATTAATGCCCTTATAAAAGAGATCCTGGAGGGCTAACTTACCCTTTCACTATGTGATGACCAGCTAGAAAGTACCATCTATAAACCAGAAAGCAGGCCTTCATCAGACACTGAAACACCAAGTCTGCTGGTAACTTGACCTTTGATGTCCAACCTCCAGAGGTGTGAGAAATGACTTTCCATTGTTTGTGGTATGTGTGTAGGTGTGTATGTATTTAGACAGCGTTTTGCTGTATCACCCAGACGGGAATGTTGTGGTGCAGTCATTGTCCACGGTGACCTTGAACTCCTGGATTCAAGCGATCCTCCTACCTCAGCTTCTTGAGCAGATGGCACACAGGTACACCATGAGCAGCTAATTTTTATTTTTATTATTTTATTTTGTGGAGATGGAGTCCCACTGTGTTGCCCAGGCTGGTGTTTTGCTGTAGTAAGCCAAATGAACTAAGATAACCCCTGATTGGTACTGAGTAGCAGAACTTTGTACCATTCTCTGGCAGTTCCCAAGGGATAGTGAGAATAGTGCCTCTGGGTTCCTGCATGGGATGCGTGATTTTTAATTAATTAATTAATTAATTAATTTTTTGAGTCAGAGTCTTACTCTTGTTGCCCAGGCTGGAGTGTAGTAGCACAATCACGACTCACTTGTAGCCTCAAACTCCTGGGGTCAGGCAATCCTTCCACCTCAGCCTCCTAAGTAGCTTGGACTGCAGGCATGTGCCACCATGCCTAACCTGTTTTTTAAATTTTGTAGAGACGAGGTTTCACTATGTTGCCCCGGTTGGTCTTGAGCTCCTGGGCTCAAGCAGTCCTCCTGCCTCAGCCTCCCAAAGTGCTTGGATTATAGGCATGAGCCACCGTACCTGGCACATGGTTTTTGAATGTGGAAAACATGCATCCACTATGGAAAGTAGCATGTGCTGGGAGCTCTGGGCTGGGAGTCAAGGCTTGGGTTATGTTGCCACCTCTGCATGGCCTTGCTGGGGCCTTAGACCAGTCTTTGCCTCTCTGGTCCTCCTCCTCCCTATTTACCAAAGGAGAGGATTGGCTGAGATGTAAGAGCAGTTCCTGGTATTCATGGGGGCACTTGTCTGGCCTATATGTTCTGTACTCACAAGAGCCCAGGCTGACATCAGGGTCCCTTCTTGCCTAGTAGTTAGATCTTGGTTCTCATAGACCCTAGGGGTCATTTCTGAGCTGGTCCCTTAGCACCAGGAAGAAGCTGGGTAGGATCACCACCTCCCCCATACTCTGACCTCAGAGTCTTTCTGCTGGCTTTGCAGCACTGATGGAACAGGCCCCAACAAGGCACCCCCTGACACAGAAGCCAGGCCTGTCCAGCAAGGATCCTACACACTGCTGGGTGTAAACTCTTAGGCTTTACTTTGGGCAGGAGATGGGGAAGGCTGAGGTGGAGGTGGAGTGAGAGCAGACTTTCAAGGTCCCTGAAACTATGGAGCTGACCTAGCCCTGCCATAGGAGGGGTGGTGAAACCGAAGCCTGAGTCTACGCCAAGTGTCGCCAAGCTATGCTGGAAGCCAGATCTCCTGTTCCCTACCCAGACACATGCTTATGTGCTCAGCTATCTCCTGGCCCACTGAGTGTGGCTGGGCAGAGTTAGAGCATGTATGTACTGGCCAGGTGGAGGGTGGTGGCACTTTGTCCTGGCACTGTGGTTGGGAGGACAAAAGTGTCTCTATATCATTCTGTCACCTTTTCCTGACTCCTGTCATGTTTCTCAGACAAGTTCATGGGGCTCTTTCCCAAGTGACACATACACAGACAGGTTGAGTGTCCAGAGGAAGAAGGACAGTAAAGGGCAAGTCATTGTGCCAGATGGGGACAGGAGGCCTGGTAAGCCCTGCTGTACTGATTTCCTGGAGAGGGACCACTCATCTGTGAGCACCCATCCTGTCCACAGGCAGTGCCCATGTGACTTGGGCCAGCAGGCCCCCGGGCTCTTGGTGTCTGTAGCCTCACCCACACCCCTGCAGCTCTGGGCTCTGCCACTTGGCCCTGGCACAGGGACTGGTTTGGCAGGTTTGGCTACACCTATGAGCAGTGGGAGGGCTGGGAGCCCAGGCAGAGCAGGCCTGAAGAGGCAGTGCTGCCCTGTCCTTGTCCCCTGCTCCCAAATCCCAGCCTCGCTTCTGCCATCCTGTCTACCTTTCTCAAGGGAGGCCGCTTGGAGAGCTGGAAAGCAGAAGCTGCACAGCCTCCTGGGCCTGGTTCCGCCGCATACATGGTATATGACTATGGGCAAGCTCCTATCCCTTCTTGGACCTCAGTTTCTTCATCTGGACAATGGAGTTTTGGGCTCAGTGATTCTTAGACAGCCTCATTCTGTTTCTAGTTAGAGCTCTGCCACTGACTGCCTCAAGTTCCAGATGGGTAAAATGAGTGCCTCGACCCTTGATTGCTTCCTGGGGCTGTAGAGAGGATCAGCTAACATCCCGGCAAGTATCCTGTCTCCATGGGAAATGTGTTATTTCTGTAGCCTGGCCTGCGCTCGTCTGGCTCTAACAGAGGAGAGAGTGTCCCTAGAGGTGGAGCTTTCCTTTAGGCCCCTCCCCAACGCACGCACCCCGAACCCACGATGGACTGAGAACCAGGCTCTCTGAGCATCTCCATGGTGTGGGGACAGAGATGGAAAACCAGAACCCAGAGGAAAGGCCCCGGCACTTGCTGCCACCTCTTCCTCCTGGTCTTCGGATCCCGCTGGGGTCCAGTTCAGGGGAAGGTGAAAGGCAAGAAAGTCTCCTCACTGCTGCAGGCTCCTTGTGTGACACTGGGCACATTGTTTCCTCTCACTGGACCTCAGTTTCCATATCTAACAGGGAGGACTATACAGATCGCATATTCTTTTTTTTTTTGAGTTGGAGTCTCACTCCGTTGCCCAGATGGGAGTACAGTGGCCGCTCCCAGCCACCGCAGCCTCGACCTGCTGGGCTCCTGCGATCCTTCCGCCTCGGCCATCCAAGTAGCCGGAATTACAGGCATGCGCTACCATGCCCGGCTGATTTTTTTTTTATTTTATTTATTGTAGAGATGAGGTCTCGCTGCCCAGGCGGTTCTCGAACCCGTGGGCTCAGGCAGTCCACTCACCTCAGCCTCCCAAAGACGCGGGATTATAGGCTGAGCCACCGAGCCCGGCTCCAGATTGCATATTCTTAGAAAATTTAAGTCTGCCAATGTATAGGCCAGAAAAAGAAATGGGAATTAGATAAAGAGGACATTCCCAGCCTGGAATGAGAGGTCGAGAGAGAAAGAAAAGGAAATCATATTCACTGGGCACTCATGTGCCAGTTACTGTGCATACATTACACACATGGTTTATATTCTTTTTTTTGTTTTGTTTTGATTTTTAAATGTTAGGTCTGACCTGTTGGGAGTGTGTGTGCGATCCAGTGCCATGTGAAAGATGCAAAGAATTGCACAGAAGTTAAATTGAAAAATACAGTTTATTTAGATAGGAGAGAGAGAGAGAGAGAGAGAGAGAGAGAGAGAGAGAGAGAGAGAGAGAGAGAGAGAGAGAGAGAAAGAAAGATTCATCTCCCCAAGGTAGGGGAGAGGGTCAAAGCTAGGAAACATGGTGGTGGCCATAGCTGGTGTGTCCAAAGAGTCACGTGGACACAACAGAATTTAACAAAGCAAAGCCCCCCCCCTTTTCTTCTTTTTTTGAGTCGGAGTCTCACTCTGTTACCCAGGCTGGAATGCAGTGGCATGCTCATGGTCACCGCAGTCTCAACCTGCTGGACTCAGGTGATCCTTCCAAGTAGCTGGAACCACAGGTGCATGCCACCATGCCCGGCTAATTTTTTGATTTATCGTAGAGAGGAGGTCTTGCCAAGTTGCCCAGGATGGTCTTGAACCCCAGGACTCAGGAAATCCTCTTGCCTCTACCTCCCAAAGTGCTGGGATTACAGACATGAGCCACTGTATATTCTTAAGTCTCCTTCTAAGTGGCAACCAGGGTGATGTTTGTGAAACACTAATCTGACCATGTCACTCAGGGTCATTCTGCCTTTGGAATACAATCTAAACTCCTTACCATGGCCTCCAGAGCCCGAGTGAACTGTTCCCTGCCTCCCTCTCTCCAGCCCCATAGGTCATTTATGTCAGCCACAGGAGCATCTCTATTCATTTGAGCAGTTCTTTCCAACCTCAGGACCTTTATACACGCTGTTCCCTCTTCTTAGAATTCTTTCTCTGGCCCTTTGCAGCCCTGGCTCCTTCTTATCCTTTACGTCTCAGCTTAATTAGGGCCCCCAACTCCCACACTGCTTTCTACCACCACCTCCTGATTCCTTCATAATGCTTTTCACGATTTGTAGCTATTTGTCTTTTTCCTTTAATGTTCACATTCATTCCTGACTCCATGTTGTGTCACACACAGTAGGTATTCAATAAGTATTTGTTGGGCGAATGAATGAATAAGTTGCAAGGAAATGGGGGAGTGCCTGGCTTAGGAGAAGACTCTTAGGAGGTGCTCAGTAGATGGCAGCTTTTAGTGAGAACCAACATGGCAGGGATGGTAAAGTACCCACCAGTGGGGGCAGGGGACACAGTGGGTAATTTAGGTCGAAAGATGAGATGCTACTAGATCCCGGCCAACCCTGTGCTTGGAGTTTGGATTTCCTGAAAGACAGTAGCTAGAAGTCACAGCTGGGCCATTCATATAACTATAAAGCTCTGCTTCTGTGAAGGAGGCTCAGCCACTTGTGTACTCAGAGGGGCTGTGCTGCATGGTGGTGGGCAAACCCAGAGAGAAACAGGCTGGGCTCTCTCTGGTGTCAATCTGAGATAGACTATAGACTATTTCCACAGGAGGGGAGTTGGGAGCATGCAGTGTTTCCTGATTCCACGTGGCTACTACACTGTTCCTGTGGTGCAGAGGATAGGGGTGACCCAAGAGTCAGATGCTTGGATTTCTATTTGGACCCCTCCCCTTATCAACCATATGAATTCTGCCAGGTTCATTCACAGTTCTGATTATGTTTCTTCTGTAAACAGGCTTTGATTGTCTTGGGGAGGATCAGTGAGGTTGTAACTGCACAGAGCTTCACAGAGAGCCTGGCACTTACTGAGCACTCAGCAAAAGTGAGCTGTTACCACTCACGCAGCAGTGGGGGATTCAGAAAGCACATTCCAGGGAGCGGGAACCACAGTGCAAAGAAAAAAGCACAGAGCCATAAAACGGGAAGGCACTTTGGAGTGGCAGGAATTTCCTGTGTGTGTTATGGACAGCAGGGAGGCAGGTGGAGTGGCAGGCGGGTCCAGACCTTGCAGCACGTGTGTTTGGGGCCAGGAGCTGGCACTTCATCTGGGGGTGATGAGGACACTGTGGGGTTTTAGTCTGGGAATGATGTAATCAGATGTCTGGCAGTGGAAGGTAGGGTTGGAAGGGAAAGACCGGAGGCCACTGAGTAGGAGACCAGTATTGGTGTGGCCAGGCGAGAAGCAGTGGGGCCTCAACTCAGGCATGTGGAAATAGAGAAGAGGGAACAGAACGAGCATGGGTGGAGAGGGGGAGTGAACGGAGTGTAGGCTTTATGGGTGGGAGGGAGGGAGGGAAGGAAGGGGCTCCATCCTGGTAGCTGCAGGGCTTCTCAATGGAGTGGCTGAAAGGATTATGAAGCGGGATGCTTGGGCAATGCATGTGGGCTTTGATGTCAGTAGTTTGACTTTTCTGGGAATTGAGACACTCCCTGAGAAGCCTCTTTTTTCCTGACACTCAGCGTGGAAAATCTCTCTAAAATCTCAAAGTGATAGCTCCTCCCTGAGGGATGAGGAAGGCCCTCAGTAGAGACTCTTTGCACACCTTCTAGGGACTGAGTGAGGGGAGGGGTGGTGGCTTGGCCTGTAGGTGACACAGCTGGGGATTTTATTTGGAAGCTGTTTTTCAGTCTATCACTTTTCTTTCTTTCTTTTGTTTTTTGGTTTTTTGTTTTTGAGTGGCAGTCTCACTCTATCACCCAGGCTGTAGTGCAGTGGCACGCTCACAGCCATCGCCTCTATCTGCTGGGCTCAGGCAATCCTTCTGCCTTAGCCTTCTGAGTAGCTGAAACTACAGGCGCATGCCATCATGCCCGGCTAATTTTTTAAATTTATTGTAGAGATGAGGTCTTGCCAAGTTGCCCAGTCTGGTCTCGAACCCCTGGGCTCAGGCAGTCCTCTCGCCTCGGCCTCCCAAAGTGCTGGGATTACAGGTTGAGCCACTGCACATGCATCAGTGTATCAGTTTTCTTGTGACTTTCCTCAAAGTGTGTACAAAGAGACGATTCCAGTTAGTGGAATGTTGCCGGTATTGCTAGGCTCTAGATCAGGGCTGGGCAACTTTCCAAGAGTGGCGTAAGTTCACACTTGCTCCCTTTCCCCTTTATTTTCCTATTGGGTGTGGACTGGGAGCCCACATATTAGAAAGAGCCAGGTCTTAGATTATCCAGTCCAATTTCGCTACAGATGGGACAATGAGGCCCCAAGAGAAGGGTGATGGAACTTACTCAGGTCCCATTGTGAGTGAATGCCATTGTGAGTGAATGGGCAGGCCCAGGGGCCTCCTTCCAGCTGCAGGCTCTCCCATGGTTTTGCAGCTGGCACTGCCTCTGTAGAGGAGTCTGGGGGTGAAGGACTGATGAACATCTGCACAGGTCCCTGACCCATCTCAATGGCAGCAAGCAGGCCCCCACCAACTAGAAAGGGCTCAGCTGTTGTCATAAGCCTCCCACTCCAAGGTGTGTCTACACCCTGCTCCCATCTGAGATGGGCCTAGAGGCATGACTGAAGTTTGAGGGCTAAAGCCAGAAGGATGGGGCTGCTCTCCCCTCTTTATGAGAAAAGGAGAGGGGAGCCTTGTCTGGGTCAGGTGGAATATAGTCCCATCCCTACCCTGGCTGATTGCAGTGCTGAGGAGATGTCTTTGTCTGCGTTGTCAGGGGAACCAAAGTTTCTGCCTCCTTCCAGGTCCTGATTGACTCCTGGTGGAGCTCAAGCTTTGGTGAATGGAAGGGCCTCCCCTCTGCCTACACTTTCCTTGAGGTGAAAGACCGGAACAAGGCTGGACCCGTGGATGCCCCATGTGGTGTCTGTGCTCCACTCCCTCCACTCTGGGAATGCTGGATCCCTCTGTTCATTCACTGGTCCATTTATGCCAAGCAGCATCTGCTCCAGGCCCCTCATCCTTCTAGGTCCAGGGAAGCTCACCTAAGAATCAGAGGACCTACAGTCTAATCCTGACAGAGCCACATACTCACTTTTGGGCAGGTTCCACATACTTACCTGCCTTGGGCAGGTTCCACATACTTACCTGCCTTGGGCAGGTTCCTTTCCCTCCTTGGGTCTCAGTTTCCCTACTTATAAAAAGGAAAGCATTGGGCTAAACTCTCTGGTCTTTCCAGTTGGGACTTCCCTGGCCTCACAGCTCAGATCTTCTCTCTGACCTTCCTTAGTCCTCATCTGGCTTCTCACAAGGCTCTGACCATGTTCTTGCTTATAGGCTCTCTTGTAAGATGCAGGGCAGAATAGGGGGTTGTAACCTCTCCTAGAAGCCCCTCTTGTTATCTCTTACACCGGGACCCAGGCCCTGGGTAATAAGTGAAGGAGTCATGAATGATGGGCACCCTGTTTCTGCTGCAGGGGAGCGCTGGGCAGCATACAGAGGTGGGCGGGAGCAGTTAGAAGAGCCCTGAAGCTTAGCAGTCCTGGGTTCTGGGCCTAACTTCCTGGCTAGGTGGCCTTGGGAGGGTGGTTTGGCTGCAGTTGCCTATCACCCAGGAATAATAATGCCACTGCATGGGGTTTGTGGCCAAGGTTGAATGAGATGACGTGCCTGCCATGCAGGAGGCAACAAGTTCCCTTCCCTGCTCTCTCTCCTAAAAAGGCAGGGAAATGGGGAAGGTCAAGACTGAGAGGGGCCCTGGGTTGCAGGACCTTAGATGCTGCTCATTCCTGGCAGTACCAAAAAGCAGGGAGAAAAGCATTGCCTTGGGCAGATGGAGGAGGCTGTGTGTCCGAGCTAATGTTTGAATAACACTTTTAAGATCCTCCAGGGACCTCAAATGAGGATTCTTCAGATGAGCTGAAAATGGAACAAAGTCATGAGAGTGAGCTCACTGGCAGGAAAGGGGCAGCCTCACTGGTGTGGGCCGTGTCTTGGCCCAGCAATGCTTGGGCCGTGTTTTGGCCCAGCCACAGGCTGACCTGGAGGCTGACCCATACGTGTGGGCTGTGGGCTGCACTGAGCAGTGTCAGTTTTTTAGGATGGGGTATTGTAGGGGTACATCTGGCAATGACTCAGCCCTGCTTCTTGTAGACTCACCAGATGGAGGGGCAGGGGCGGCTTCTTAGGTCATTGGCTCTCGGAGTCTGCTTTGGCTTGCGGCTCTGTGACCCAGCAGCCCAGACTTGACCACAGGCTCATGAGTGTGGTGGATCAGGAACTGGACATGGATTGCTGGGGGACCTTCCCTCCTTTGCTCAGGTTTGCCTGGGGTCTTGGATGAGGCGGGTGGAAAGAGGGAGACAGGGGAGTTCTCAGGAGAAGAAAGGAATCTGGCGGGTGTGTGTGTGGGTAGGTGAATGTGTGTCAGTGAGGATGTGACTCTTGGGTGTACCTGTGCAGCTTTCATCAGGAAAGTACAGAATCTAAGGGTCACGTCTCCAGGAGACCGAGGGGTGAGCTCAGGAAGCAAGCATAGGGAGGTTGGGGGGTTCCTGTGGAAATAGAGTGGTGGAGTTGATGAGTATGGTATGGCCTAGGAGAGTACCATCCTGGAGGCACCAGAAAGTCCTGACCCTTGTATGTGAAACCTCGTCCATTTTGCTTGGCTAGGCTGGGGGTGAGTTACTGCTTCTCCTGAGGACACCCATCATGAGTGGCACTCTCTTAGACACCTTCATGGAGAATGTGTAGGGTCAATCATTAGATCCTTCTTGGCACTTGGTCTGCATTGTGAATGCCGTTTGGGGGCACAGAGGTAAGTGCTGGGTTACTAGTGGCTCCGGGGCCACCCTGACCCTGGATATGCCACTGTCCTGAAGCCTTGTCTCTCCTTGGGCTACAAGACAAAACCCACTTCTTTCTGTATTCCCCAGTACCTCTCTGGCACTTCCTTGTTTGCCTGTTCCTCTTTCTTTCCTTAACTACTCAGTGTGTGGGTTCCCCAGGGCTGCACTGCAGTTATTGTTGTTGTCGTTTTAAAGATAATGCGTTCTTCAATTTAAAAATATATATTTTTTTATTTTTTTATTTTTTTGAGTTGGAGTCTCACTCTGTCGCCCAGACTGGAGTGCCGTGGCCACTCCCAGCGTCCGCAGCCTCGACCTGCTGGGCTCCGGCGATCCTTCCGCCTCAGCCTTCCAAGTAGGTGGAACTACAGGCGCGCGCTACCACACCTGGCTAATTTTTTGATTTATTGTAGAGATGAGGTCTTACCAAATTGCCCATGTGGGTCTCGAACCTGCGGGCTCAGGCAATCCACTCACCTCAGCCTCCCAAGGCGCAGGATTATGAGCTAAGCCACCGAGCCCAGCTTAAAAAAAATTTTAAATTATTTATTTATTTTAAGAAATAAAGATGGCATCTCAGTATGTTGCCCAGGCTGGAGTCCAGCGGCTATTCACAGGCATGATGATAGCCTTGACCTCCTGGACTCAAGAGATCCTCCTGCCTTAGCTTCCCGAGTAGCTAGGATTATAGGTACATGCCACCACATGCAGCATTTTTAAAAAAATTACAAATGTAATAACATAGTACAGAGATTTTGGAAAACATGAAGCAGAAAACAGTTGCTCCTGAATGTGGTTGGGAGTTTGGCGTGTTTCTTCTCACTTTCTTCCTTTGCTCTTTCTTGCATCGCCATCATCCTACCTGGCGCATCATCAGTGCTATCTTGCATTTTTAACGATGTACCAGAAGCTGCCCTCCGTGTTACTACAAAGGATTCCATTAAATATGTGGTCGACTCATCCCTCTTCCTGTTGATGGACATTCAGGTTGTTTCCAGTTTTTGCTATTATGAATAAAATGTTCTTCCTGTATTTCAGATGATGTCTCTTAGGATGAGGACCTGGGAGGGGAATTCTAGGTCAAAGGCTGTGGATGCCTTATAGACTCTGGGTAAACTTGCCACGGCAGTGCCACTTTCAACCCCAGCGGCCAGGGTGAGCAGGCAGGAACTGTTGTTGATATCTTTTGGGTCTGAAGAGCCTGTTCCCTGTGTGTAGGGCTGCTTCCGACCACCCCTGTCCATCCATACATTCACTCTAAGGTGGAGTCAGGCTGCCTAGGTTCAAACCAGGCCTCTCTTCCTCCTTAAGTCTGTTTCCTCAGCTGTGCATGGGGCATCCTGAAAGCAGTTGCCTCACAGGGGCCTTGTGAGGCTTTCTATGCGTGTAGAGAATATGCACACAGTCTGGCACTTGCTACCTGGTGAGCCATGATGATAGTGGTGAGACCCAGAGAGAGGAAAGGGCTGGTTTCTCACCACCTGGTGACTCAGGGGCAGAGCAGGGGCCAGAACCAGGCTTCCTGCCTCTGGGTGGTTTTCCCCTGATGCCAGGCTACCCCTGGGATGGTGTGGTTTATGGGATAGGTGTCCCTGTGTTGGAGAATATGTTGGAAGGGCAGAGTACCTAGATGGATCTATCAAGTGGGGTTTCTCCCTTTTCTCCCAGAGCCACCGTCTTTTTTCTGGGGTGCTGTCTCCCCCAGAGTGATCTCTCTGTGTTAGAACTTGGGCTCCCACCTCAGGCCTCTTCCCTGTAGGTGTATTCATGAGATGTCTGGCCCCATAGAGTCTCCCTGGCTAGCCCCTGAGGAAGAAGTTTCTTCAAGGCCTTCAGCCTGAGAGAAAGGTAGCTCTGAGGCTCCCTCCCTGGGTGACTATATTAGTTTCCTAACATTGCCCTAACAAATCACCATGCACTTAGTGACTTAAAACAACACAGATTTATTACCTTATAGTTCTAGAGGTCAGAAGTCTGAAAGTGGAACTTATGGGGCTAAAATCGGTGTTGGCAGGGCTGCCAGTGGAGAAGCCATACCTCGTCTCTCCCAGCCCTACAGACTGCCCATGTTCCTGGCCCCGTTCTAGCAACTGCATCCCTCCCACCTCTGCTTCTGTGACCACATCTTCTCCGACTTGCATGACTTCCCTGATTTCCTCTTTCTCTTGTGAGAACCCTTGAAGTTACACTGAGCCCACTCACAAATAATTTGGGATCATCTGTCTCAAACTTCTCCATCTAATCACATGTGCAAAGTCCCTTTGCCACATGAGGTAATTCTGGGGATGAGGACATGAGTGTCTTCGGGAGGAGCATTGTTCTGCCTACCACAGTGGTCAATATCAGGGGTCTCTCTGGATTACTGGACCCCCACATCCTGCTGGAATTAGACTGCAGCCTCCAGGATGGACGGAGGGCTGGGAAACTCAGGCCTACATGCTGTGGTTGGGAGGGGTATCAGAGACTTCCACCAGATTCTCCATGATGGGGGGACCTAAAAAAAGGCAATGTACCTGCCTAGTGTGATGAAAGTATCCACTGAGGCAAACATGGGGAATGTATCACCTGGCCTCCAGGGCTAGGACTGGTCAGTCGGGACCTGCTGTGAGGCACTGCCACAGGACACCAACTGCCCTCACCGTACACCGCCGTCACTGCTGTGTATGTCTGCGTGTTTGTGTATGCGTGCACTCGTCTGTGTCTCTGCATGAATACTCTTGGGAGGGCCAAGGAACAACTCCTTAAAAAGGCCCTTTCTACTCTTGTTCTAAGGAAAATAATTACACAAGTGACTAATTTTATCCCTAATCTCATAATTACTTTATTATGTAGCTAGTGAGAGGGCCCTGAACTGTGCCTTCGGCACCACTCTGGCTGCTGGCCCAGTTGGCCTGGTCTGCCTGCACGGAGCCCTGCCCTGTTTCTACCCTGGGCCTGCCATGAGGGCAAGATGGCTCTGCTTCCATTCTGGCTGGAAGTATCCCGGACTTGAAGGATCACCCTCCCTTCCCAACAAATCCATGTACAGAAATAAGAGCTTGTGCTTTTGGAACTGTCAGAAGAAGCCAAGCGAGCTCGGTTCTAGTTCAGCTCTCTCATTAACTTGCTCCGTGATCTTGAGCATGTCCTTTCCCTCTGGGTCTCAGTTCTGTTGTCTGTAGTATGGGTCCCTGGCTGGCTTTAATACTGCATGATTCCATGAGCAGACCTGAGATAGCTAGAGCTTTGAGGCTGAGGTTCCTTCTTACCACCTACTGAAAATATACCCCTGTCGCAGCATTAAAGATAACAGTAATAGTAGAAGTGGCCGTCATTTATGAGTGCTTACTCCATAGCAAGACTTATGCCAGCTTCTTCATTTCTGTTTTTCTCATTCTGTGCTCAAATGACTGGGCAAGGTAGGCACTACAGAAGAGGACAGTGAGGCAGTGGTTGATAAAGTGACTCACCGTGAAGTGGCAGAGCTGGGACTGTAGCCTAGGCTTCTAGCCTTTGCCCTTATTGTCTTCTACTATATAAATAAATGAAAGGCCACTCTGCTAGGAAGTGGTGGGGCTGGGATTTGAACCCCTAAGTTCTTGCCCTTTCCATAAGGCCACCTCCCAGAATTAGGCTTGCAGGGGTGACTATACTTTTAAACTTTGAATATATAAACTTAGACTTGACATAACAAACAATAGTGATGGTAAAATAAATCAGATACTCCAGGAGACCAGAAAGTGAGGTGGCCCAAAGTTGTGTTCTAGCTTTGCCACTGGCTCCCAGTGTGAACTTAAGCAAGTCCCTACTTCTCTCTAGACCTCAGTGTTCCCATCTGCGCTAGAGGTGGTAATGTTAGGTGATCTCCAAAGGCCTTTCTGGTATTGATGGTCTGAGGTTATAGGTTACCTAGTCCCCTGCTGTGGGCAGGGGACCAGCCCATGGTGGAGGTCAATGGCTTGGTGAGTCAGCAGCCCTGGTTGGTTCTATTACATTCATCCCATGAGAACAGAGACTGCTTAGACTGAGTCCCACTGAATATTTGCAGAACAACTGACTCGGACTATGGAGTTGAGAACAGCGAGTGGAGGAGGTCATTTCCAGCCTGTTCCTGCAAGGTTGCTACACAACCTGGGCTCTTAGCATCTCAGGGATCTGGGTCTGGCATCTTGCCTACTCCAGAGTTGCACTGGACTTCACTGGGCACAAGCAGTGACTGCAAGTCTGTCTGTGGGGTCTGTGTATGGGTGTGCCCAGAGACCTGAAAATAATACATCATCAAAGCTACATTGTATTTTTTAACTTTACTGTCCACAACACCTTTTCCATACAATATTACATTTCATTCTCTTAAAACCATGAGGTAAGTGTTTGGTCATTCCCACTTTATAGTTGAGGAAACAAGAGACTCCAAAAGTTAAGTAATTTTCTCCAGATCACACGACTAGTGAGCAATAGACTGGATTTGAGATTCTGACTCCAGAGTCCACAATCTTGGCTTTAGGTACCAATATCGCGTGGGCTAAAATAGTGAGCATAAGGTCAGGAGTCAGCTGGTTTTGAATTCCTCCTCGCTTTCCATCTGTGCATCCTCGGGCAAGTTACTTTATCTGTCTGAATTTTAATTTCTTTCTCCATAAAATGGGTACATGAGCCGGGCTCAGTGGCTCAGCCTGTCATCCCGCGCCTTTGGGAGGCTGAGGTGAGTGGATTGCCTGAGCCCGCGGGTTCGAGACCTGCCTGGGCAGCGAGACCTCATCTCTACAATAAATCAAAAAATCAGCTGGGCGTGGTAGCACATGCCTGCAGTTCCAGCTACTTGGAAGGCTGAGGCAGAAGGATCGCCGGAGTCCAGCAGGTCGAGGCTGCGGTGGCCGGGAGCGGCCACTGCACTCCAGTCTGGGCGACAGAGTGAGACTGCAACTCAAAAAAAAAAAAATGGGTACATGAATACCTGCCTATCAGGATTGTTCTGAAGGTTACTGAGATGATAAGACAGTGCCCAGCCTGTGCAGGTGTTCAAGAAAGGTCTTTCATCCTTTGCTTCCCTCCCCCTCTTCCTGCTTCCCTCAACATACCCCAGCTCCTCCACCCTTGAGCTTCACCCTGGGGAGCTCCCACACAAAACTCATAGTGCAAGGACTTAGCACATGCTGCTCTTCTGCCTGGAAGCTGCCATCTCTGCCTGTTGTTGTAAGGACAGACTTTCTTCACATCTGGGCTTTGATCCCTTCCTGTTTCCCTGAGGATTCTGGGAAGGGGAAGGACTGAGGCAGGTCTCCCATACACCTGTTCAGTGATTATTGGAACAGCCCCTCAGAAGGGGCAGAACTGAGAGTAGAGGGAAGGGTCCTGAGCACCCTAGAAAGACAAATCCTGTGGAGAATCTCCTTCATTTGTGCTTAGGAAGGTGTATGAGGCATGTGTCTCCTTTGGGATCGTCATTTTCAAGTCACTGTGGTCTCACTTTTTCAGCTCTCCCTATTTCTCTGGCTTCATCTCTAAGTCTTTTACTCTCTTGCTGTGGTTTTCTTACTAAAACTTACCAAAAAATTTTTAGATTGTGGTAAAATACACATAACCTAAAATTTACCATCCACCATTTTTGAGTATGTAGCTCAGTAATGTTATGTATGTTCATATTGTGCAACCATTACCACCACCCTTCTCCAGAACTTTTTAATCTTTAAAAAAAAATTTTTTTTAAGCCAGAACATTTGTTGTGTGACTAGTCATTGGAATTCTTAAGATGAACTGGGTGCTGCAACAGCTACCCTCTTGGGTTTAGATGTTGTTCCTTCAGGGAATTCATGCCTGAATCTATTACAATTTCCAGGTGCTTCACTCGACCAGTCCTGGTGGTGTTTTGTCTTTTAGCCTTGGCGCTCCAGTTATGCTTTCTCTTGTGCTTGGCTGGGTAGCCACACTTGCCACAGTCAACTTCTGAAGGCGGTAGACGTCAAGCCATGGCGGTGGCACTTTTCTGTGACACTTTCCAGACGATGGCGTTCCCTTCATCACCTCGCTTCTGTGACCAAGACCAAAGACCAGAACTTTTCAGTCTTAAAAAACTGAAGCACTGTCTGGATGCAGTGGCTCATACCTGTAATCCCAGCACTTTGGGAGTCAAGGCGAGAGGATTGCCTGAGC
This sequence comes from Cephalopachus bancanus, assembly GCA_027257055.1. Lineage (NCBI taxonomy): Eukaryota > Metazoa > Chordata > Mammalia > Primates > Tarsiidae > Cephalopachus > Cephalopachus bancanus. The sequence continues at coordinate 769,662 of JAPVLO010000447.1, read as the reverse complement.
CCAGGGGTTCAAGACCAGCCTGGGTAACATGGCAAGACCCTGTCTCTACAATAAATAAAAAAAATTAGCTAGGTGTGGTGGCACATGCCCATTGTCCCAGCTACTTGGGAGACTGAGGCGGAAGGATCACCTGAGTCCAGGAGGTGAAGGCTGCAGTGAGCCATGATTGTGCTGCTGTACTCCAGCCTGGATGACAGAGTGAGACTCTGACTCAAAAAGAAATAAGACAGAACCTGCAACAATAACTCTCATTTTCCACCTCTCCCAGACTGGGGCAGCCCCCTTTCTACTCTCTGTGTCTATGAATTTGACGAGATCACTCATATAAGTGTAATAATACAGAGTTTGCTTTTTTGAATGCCTCATTCAACTTAGTATAATGTCTACAAGGTTCATCTGTGTTGTAGTATGTATCAGAATTCCATTCCTTTCTAAGGCTAAACAATATTCTACCATATATGTGTACCACATTTGATCTATCCTTTCATCTGTCAGTGGCCACTTGTGTTGCCTCTGCCTCTTGGCTACTGTAAATAATGCTGCTGCAGCCTTGGATATACAGCTGTCTCTGACACCTTGCTTTCAGTCTTTTGAATATATACCCAGGAGTGAAATTGCTGGATCATATGCTTAGCACTCTTTTAAAAAGTCACTGTTTATTTCCTGCTTACTATGTGCCAGGAACTGAGTTAATCATTTGACATATATTACCTCACCCAATCCCTATATCCATTCTGTATGGTAGGTAGAATTAGCTCCAATTTGCAGCTGAGAAATTAAAGGCTCAGAGAGGTAAAGTTATTTGTTCAAAATGTCACAGCTAGGAAGCTTTGGAGCAGGGATTGGAGCTCTGACCTGCTGTCAAAGTCCTGCTTTTAACCATTATGATGTGCTGCCTCCCAGTGGCCTCTCTCTCCACCTGACTATAAAATTTTCTGCCTCTGTTGAGTCACATTTTTATTCTCTCTCCTGCTCTGTGTGTGTTAACTCTCCTCTCTGGAAACTTGAAGCAACTTGAGTAAAGACCTTTGACGGTCAAGAAGTTTCTGTGAGTTGAGAACCTCCAGAGGGAGACCTGTAATTTGCTTTCTAATCATAGTTCTCTGGATTTATAGCTGCTTGTCTCCCAGCAGCTGACAGAATCTCATCCGCTTCATGTGGTGACTGGCTTGTGGATCCACGGACAGCCAGTCCAAAAATGTCAGTTTCCCAGGGACAGGGACACTGTCCCCCAGAGGGGCAGTATGGGAAGAGAGAGGGCCAGCCAGGCCAGCGGGGGTTTCCCTGGCTTGCTGATCTCCTAGCAACAACACTGAGGCAGAAAATTTTATAGAAAAATGAGGAGAAAGAAGCTACTAAGTAGGTTCCAGTACACTTGTCTTTTCCAATTTTCAAAGCTGTCAGAGCAAAATATTCCTAAACTTGGGTGATTTACTAATCTTCTAAGTGAAAGCCAGACCTAAAATGTGCATGCTCATTGGTCATCCTCCTGACATCTTTTTTTTTTTTAATTGATAATTTAACTTTTTTCATCACAGAAAACTTCAAACACAGAAAAGTAGAGAGAAGAGAATAGTATAATGGATGCCCATGAGCGCGTTGCCCAGTTTCACCAGGGATGAGTGTGCAGTCACAGCCCACCTATCCAACGACGTGGAAGTTTAAGTGTCACAGCACTAACTCAGTACGTCACACTTAGTGGTTGCTCAGTAAATAAGATGGTGGTTGACTGTAAATCCTTTTCTCTCTGGGTCTCAGTTTTCCCATTTGTGCAGTAAGGAGGTAGGACCAGATGATTTCTGAGACATAGTGGTCAGACACGTGTGTTCAAACCCTTGTTCTGCCATTTATTAGCTGAATGTCTTTAGGTCTCAGTTTCTCATCTGTAAAATGGGGATACTAGTGTCTTCTCAGGGGTGGTTGTGAGCACTTAACAAAGTAGCTGTTTTGTTGCTAATAATTTTGTTACTGCTATTTTGAATATTAATATTCTGGTGGGAAGAATTCATGTATTTTATTTATTTTTTTTTTTTGAGGTACGGGATTACAGGCTGAGCCACCGAGCCCGGCTTCATGTATTTTTAAAATGCAAAACTAGGCTGGGCTCAGTGGCTCAGCCTGTAATCCCAGTGCTTTGGGAGGTCAAGGTGAGTGGATTGCCTGAGCCCGCGGGTTCGAGACCCGCCTAGGCAACTTGGCGAGACCTTATCTCTACAATAAATCAAAAACTAGCTGGGCATGGTAGCACGCGCCTGTAGTTCCAACTACTTGGAAGGCTGAGGCGGAAGGATCGCCGGAGCCCAGCAGGCGAGGCTGCAGTGGCTGGGAGCGGCCACTGCACTCCAGTCTGGGTGACAGAGTCAGACTCCAACTCAAAAAATAAATAAAATGCAAAAATAAGTTGGAATTGACTAGAATTTGCACCCTAGGATTTGGCTTCTTTTTTTTGTTCTAGTCAGCAGATAGTCAGAAGCTCAAGGAAAGGACAATGTGAGAGCAGGCCCAGAGCGAGGGCCATCCGGACAGCTTCTGTGTCCTCGCCTCTCCTTCCCCACCACAGTGCGGGTGCCAGAACCCTCCATGAGAGAAGCCCACCAGCCACCCCCTCCTTGGTGAGACAGGCCCATTCTGGAAGATCCCAGAGGTGGAAAGAGTGACACTGCAGGATGTCTTGTTGCTAGGAGACACAGGAAGGCAGCAAGCACAGAGCTGGGAGGGAATGATGTGCTGGTGTGGGGCGTGCATGTGGCCCAGACAGGCTTTTGTGGGATTCTGGGTGGGGAAAGTAGTACAGCAGCTGGGAGGAGGGAAGGGGGCAAGAGGGAGAACTCTGTGGAATATGGCTTCTTCCTTATTACTGTGGGCTCAGGATAGTCTAACTTTTTATATGTTGAAATCAGATCTGCATTTGAATCTTGACTCACTGTTGACCTTTGGCAAGTGTTGTGCTGCTAGGCTGGCTGGTCCTCGGTGTTCTCATCTGTACAATGGGTACAAGCCACTGTGAAGGCGAAATGAAACATGTATAATAAAATGCTTTGTAAAAAGAAAGACTGACTGATTGCAGTGGCTCACACCCATAATCTCAAAGCTTTGGGAGGCTGAGGTGGGAGGATCACTTGAGGCTAGGAGTTTGAGACCAGCCTGGATAACACAGCAAGACCCTGTCTCTATGAAAAATTTTTTAAAATTAGCCGAGTGTGGTATGGTGCATGCCTATAGTCCCAGCTACTCAGGTGACTGAGGTGGGAAGATCACTTGAGCCTAGGAGTTCGAGGTTACAACAGTGAGCCATGATCATGCCATTGCACTCCAGCCTAAGTGACAGAGCGAGACCCTGACTCTTGAGGAAGAGGCGGGGAGGGGCTAGGAGAAGGAGAAGATAAAATATAAATGTGAGGGCTCACTGCTACTCACATGTTTGTTATAATAATCATTTTCTTCTTACTGTAAACAAGGGAATAGACTCTTTCTGTCCAGGTTAAATTCATGAACAGGGCATCCCGGAGGGGACTTCCACTATGGGGCCTGTGTCAGGAGATTGTGGGGATTGGCTAGGCGCGTTCCAACTAGTGAGATTCTTGGGAGCATCTGAGGAGAGCAGTAAAGTTGAAAGCCAGAGAAGTATCCCGGGGGAGGCCTGTGGCTGCTGAAAGGCCTCAGTGAGACTTTAGGAAGGATTTTGAATGGTTCAGGCCAGAAGCTGTGAGTGAGGTGAGGATAACAAGTCTTCCTTATGTAAATACTATATGTTCACATCCATACATCACAAAATAAGCAGCGAAACCAAACCCAAACAAGCACAAAAGAAGTAATTCCACTCTCATAAAACAACCTCTGGTCACATGTTTTAAAATATTTCCTTCCAGTTAACTTTTTTCTATGCATGTACGCATAACATATTTTATAGGAATTAGATTGTATGTTACCTGCCATTTTATACCTGCTTTTTTTTACTCTTCATTGTTATGAACATGACTACACAGCAACATATAGATCTACATTATATTTTAATAACTGTATTGTATTTTAGCATATGTATGTATCACTACTTAAATAATGTAGCTGCTGTTATTGGACATATATATAAATTTCAATTTTCTACTTCACTCTTAAATATAATGCTTAGATAGACATTCTTATAGCCACATCTTGGTGTCATCCATTGTTTCCTGAGGATAAATTCCTAGAAGAGGAATTTCTGGGTTAAAAGTTGTGCACGCTTTTAACGTTTGTCATGTACTTTTTCAAAGTGCCCTCCAGAAAGATAAAACCAGTTGATAGCTGCATTGACACTCTTTGAGTCTGCCCAATTTATTGGTGCTCTTTGCCTTAATAACCAAAACACAGTAGTGTGGAAGGTGGGAGCCTCACTTGCATCAGGGACGGGGAGGCATCAATAGCCACTCTAAAGGGACTTTTTAGAAAGAAGTCCCTGGGTGGCCTGGAGGGGCTGGGTTGAACTGTGTTAAAGAAGCTCACCTACACTGGGCTAGGCTGTCCTGGTCAGGGAGGCTGTGCTGGGCTGTTGGTCTGGGTTGGCTGCGCTGGCTCAGGCCTGGTGGTCTTGCCCCTGGGGTGAGCTTCAGCTCAGCCTGGTGTGATCAACGTGGTCACCAATCCAAGACATTCATTCTGGAAGCTGGTGTGGCCTCTCTGCCCATGCGCATAGATTTGTCCATTCACATAGTAAGGAGTGATTCATCAGAGCTGGTTGTGGCAGCAGTAGCTCTGACAGAGTGTAACTGCTCTCACTGTCCTGTTACTTGGCCTCTAAAAATAACTCTTGCCTCTTCTGAGTGACTGCACTGCCAGGTGTCTGAAGGTTCAGTCCCTTGGCGGTGGTTATATGAGGGACGGAGGGTGTGTGTGTGTGTGTGTGTGTGTGTGTGTGTGTGTGTGTGTGTGTGTGTATTGGGGATGATGGTGACATCTGGGAGCCTCTTTGTTGGTTGGTCTCTGATACATAGTCTTGAGGTAGAGGTACAAGAGGTGGGCCAGGTTCTTTTTCTATCCTCTTATAGCTGGTGACAGTATGTCCACTCTTTGGGAAGTGGCAGAGACAGCGGGTGGGGACAGGGTTGTCTTTCAGGACTATGTGCTCATTCTCTGCTAAACAGGGGAACAAAGGGTAGGAGTGAAAGGGTGACTTCAGAGGCAGTGTGACAAGGTTGGGGCAGGCTGTGGGAAGTACTGTCTTTAGCCAGTCAACAACTGTGTCCTATGAAACCCTATCTCAGATCTCATCTTTTTAATGAAATCTCGAGTGTAGGATTCCTTTGAATTAGATACAGAATATACAGCTGATTTCTTATCATGGATGAGTAGAGATCATCTAGCCCAAGGTATCTTTATCAAATGTCCATGGACCCAGGGGATGATCTATGCATGAGCTTCTTGATGTCTGAAACTTTAATAAAGGGTATGTGTATATGTTTGTATAGTGTCTGGCACACACATGCCTATGTGCATTTTTCTGGGAGAAGCTTTGCAATTTTCATTGCATTTTCAAAGCCAGTCATAATCCACATAATGTTAAGAACTGGGCAAGGTCAAATCCCTCTCATTGTAGGTGAGGGAACTGAATCCAGAAGGGAAAATAATTGCCCAGGATTTCACAGCCAAGGTCAGAATCCGGGTTTCTTGATGCCTAGCCAGCACTCTCTGCCATGCAGGACATCATCCTCTCCTGGTTGGTTCCCTGAACCAGGATCCAGCTACCCGCAATAGCAGGACCACAGTACCATCTTCCATGCCCTCTTGGCTGGTAAGGATCTGACTGAACAGGTTCAAGGCTTTCAACTGCAGTGGGCAGCTGAGCACTCACCTCAAGACTTTCTCATTCTCAGGGGCTTGTGGAGGAAGACTTATGAGTGTCTCCTGACTCCTTTAGAGGGCATCTTAGCTCAGGACAGTTAAATCTGCCTCTCGACACCTCTGGTGGGATGCCTCCTTGACACAGGAAGTGCTCCTGTGGCACTTATAATATTGGATTTTTGCAAGGAAATTGAGGCACAAAGAGATTAAGCACATCTAGTGAACAGCTGAGCCAGGATATGAAGCCAGGTCCTCTAACTCCAAGATATAGATCACTCGAGTCAAAGTGGGCTCCCAGCTTCTATGTGGATCTGAAAGTTGAGTGTGCATGAAAGCACAGGTCACTGCTCCAAACCTCCCAGTTTCTGACTCAAGGGATCTGTGCAGAGCCTGAGGATTTGCACACTTAAGTGATACTGCTGTTCTAGGGAGCTGGAACTTTGAGGATCATGCTTCCTAATAGGAAGAGGTGGCCAGAGGGAAGGGAAGTGGCTACTGATTTCACCTGGATTATTGGCAGTGTCCTACCCTTGTTCCAGGCCTCTTCTACCCTCCATCACTGACTCTTCACTGAGGACAAATTAATCTTCCCAAAGCCCAACTTTAATGATGCCTCTGTTCAAAGTTCTTTGGATTCTCTGCCATTGTCTACCATCGCTATCCAGTAGAACTGTCTGCAGTGATGAAATGTTCTGTGTCTGCACTGTCCAGGATGGAAACCACTAACCACATGTGACTGTGAGCTTTACATTCTATTCAATTAAATTTAAGTTTAGATAGTCATATTGTGGCTAGTTACTATCCAGTGCTGGAAACCACTTGGTTTACCATTCAAGGCTCTGCTTGGCACCATCTGTCTTTCCAGCCCCCACCTCAGCCCTTAGCAGCCCAGACACTAGGCCAGGTGCAGACAGCTTCCTGATTCTCTTCTGTGCTCTCCAACCACTGGGCCTTGATTTATTCTCTCCCCAGGTTCGACTATCCTTCCGCCCTGCCTTTGGAGCTCAGTCCAAATGCTACCTCTTCCTTGAAACCATTTTTGACACCTGCTCCCCGCTAATCTCTTTCTCCTCGGAACTCCCCATATGCTTTATCCTTTCCTTACAACCTTTAATACTTTCAGTCTTAGACTGCAGTTGGCTGGTGTTAGTCTTTTATTTCTTTTACTAGACTGTGAGCTCTCGGAGGGCTTGACTTTTCTATAGTAAGCTCTTGCTTGTGACCACAGGTCCCTCCAGGTGCACAGAGATGTTCAATGAACCCCATAACCCTTCACATTGGTGCTTTGGGGATACGGTGATGGGCATTATACCATCCTGTCCTCAAGCTGCTCACAGGCTTCTACGAGTCTGATTCATTTCCAGAGAGCCACCAAAGCCAACAGTTATTTTGGGCAGGGAGATAAAAGCCACAGAGGGCCCAGTTGGCGAGAGAAGGCCTGTAGGAGCCGCCTGAACAGAGCATGTGTTTACACACACAGATGACTTCTCTGCCCAGCCTGGCCTGGTGCGAGGAGGTGGGAACATTCAGACATCTCTGCCTGGCTGCCTTATGGAGTTGGGGATTCATCGGCGATGCCGCGGCTGGTCTAGCCGTCTGGTCCCTGCAGATGGATGGATGAGGAGAGGGTTGCAAAGACTGCAGAGCAGTGCCAGCCTCTGGAAGGGAAATGATGGCTGGGTGGCATGGGCCCCTGGGCTGGGAATGTGAGTGCAAGCAAAATGTTTGTGATCTGGGTGGCAGACAGCAGGTGAAATCCTTCTGGACCTGGCTTGAGGATTTATGAGGTCTTCAGAACAGTCTCTGAAATGGAAAGACGGTTAAAAAGAAGAAGAAACAGCTTTTTAGTTTCCGATTTTAATCCTAAGAATATTTTATACCCTGTAAAATCTCTAGCATATATTCACCTTTGGGACAAAAATGTTTTTAAAAATTTACTTCTTTATTGGTGTTATAACACAAACACAGAAAAGTGCACAGATCCTAAGTTTACACATACTTGTGTAACTAACCCCAGAAAAGAACAACACATATCAGTATCTCCATAGTAGATTTATGTTAAGCCTCATGCTCATGTGCGCAGGATTAATGATAGAACAAACACAGACTCTGGAGGCAGGTGTGCCTAGGGTTGAATCTTGGTCAACACCTACTAGCAGTGTGACCTTGGATTAGTGACTTCACTTCAGTTTCCTCTCCTGGAAAATTGAGGTAGATGTATAATTTCTGCCTCACAGGGAAGTAAGAGATTTAAAACTGAAGATGTAGGCAAATTGCTAGGCACAGTGCCAGCACGTGAGCGGGACTCAGATGCTCCCTGCCATGGTGAAGTTACTAAATGGTGATGCTGCAGCAGCTCCAACCCCAGGACCACAGGAACACATGGCATTTCTTCTATTGTTCCGCCCTGCCCCAGCTCTTATATGACACTCTCCAAGCCATCTTGCAAGGAATTGGTGATGCTGTGATGATGCCAACCTCAGCTGACTTCAGGCACCCAGTGGGAGGTGAGGGGACATCTGTATCCAGTAGAAATATGGCCAGATTTTTCATGTTTGGGCCCCAGGAAAGTGGCTGCCAAACCTCCTAGGGGAAGGCTGATTTCCCGGGGAGCAGCTAGAAACATGAAGACCCATTAAGAAACAGCCGAAGCGAAGTGTGGGTTGCAGTACTCAGCCTCAGGAGTGTCCTGGCATCCTGGGTGAACTCCTGGCTCCCATTTGCTCCCTGGCCCTCTGACTCTGGGAGTGAAGATGGCCCAAGGAATACACACCATGCACATGTTAGAAACTGAGCACTGCGCTGAGCCTTTGGGTAAGGGGGGAAGATGGAAAGGGGCCCTACCCTAAAGCTCATAGCACAAGTTACAAACCCTCTGGCAAGTCACACAACCCTGAACTGGAGGGTAGGGCTGCAGAAGGGAGGGGAAGAGGTTATTTCTAGCCAGAGGGGTCACTACAAAGAGGAAGGGATCAGGAAGGACTTCCAGAGAATGTCTGGAAGAGTGACCATGGGAAAGCGGCAGAGAAAAGAGAGCATGTGCCAAAGCAGAGGGGCAGGCAGAGCCACTGTGCCCTGGGGACCCAGAGAAGATCATGTTGATAAAGCTCATCACATGGAATCTGGGAATGAGGGTGAAGAGCCAGCTGAGACCATGCTGTGGACTTGGTCTTGAGAGTCAGACCAAGGTGTTGAAGTTGTTTCATCAGACAATGGGGAACTACTGAAGGTTCTTTCATTGAGGAAGCATAGCAGCACCAGTTTCTCTTACTGCACTTGGTGGGGACCAGCACTGGTTTTAGTCAGACAGCAGTCAGTTAGTTGTTCAAGCCACTGGAATGGGCCGTGAGAGCCTCTGGGGTGCCAAGACCTGTGCAAGGGCCAGGCAGTGGGCACAGAAGAGGAGGAGGGCCATGGGAGGGGAGGCAAGGTTCTCGGCTTTGAGAAAGGAGTCTTGTTGGAGAAGTCAGAGAGCCTCATGACAACCCAACTCTTCCTGAAGAGTGGAGGCAAGAATGAGATGCTGGTCCAGCAGGCATGAGGGGAGCAGGCAGGGAGAGGTGGGCCTCCTGGAGGGGAGGCAACCTTGAGGATAGGCAGGCCGAGGGTACTTCAGGGGCACCCCAGGGGAGGTCACCTGAAGTGAGGGAGGGGGCTGGGGGCATGTCAGGCACCACACAGAGCCTTGGTGGACATTCTCTCATGTCATTCTCATGGCAGCTCTGAGAGATGACACTGTTACTGTGCATTGTACAGAGAGGGGAACTGAGGCTCAGAGACATGAAGGCCTCACCCGGGGTTGCACAGCTCTTGTCCTAATAAACGCCCCCATCCTTGCCCCATCGCCTCCCCCAGAGGTAAGCATGGCTCTTTAACAACACTACACAAGATATGGAAAAGTGCTTTATACATGTGACCTGCAGTGCACATTGAACACATCCTCATCATTCCATGCTAGATTGAAACCTGATGCAGGCGTGTGTGGTTCCCACTGTCTGGAATGGAAGGTTCCAGGGAAGGGTGAGGTCCCTAAGAACTGCAGTGCTTCCAGAGGTTTCTTAGAGGAGATGGAGAGTAGGAGGTAAGGGCAGCCAGAGTGGGGAGGTCCCTGCAAGGTGGCCCCTGCACCATGCTGCCGACCCTCTCTACCCAGACACAGCTGCCCTGTGGTGCCTCCCACAGAGCACCCACCTCAGTGAGGACAGCTTTGTCAGGTATCATTTCCCAGGCTTGTGGGCATGTTTGGCTCTGGTTGCTCCCTCCCTCTGGAGTCTGGGGCTGCAGCTCAACCTCCCACCCAGGCTCAGCTCCCCCCCGGGTCACAGTCAGGTGCCCTGAAGCTCTCTTGTCCTGAAATACCCGCCTCCCGATGACCTCACCTCTAACCCAGCGTGACTTCAGTTTCCGCTCCTCCAGGAAGCCTTTTCTGATCACTATGGGCTGTCAGGACCTCTCTAAACTTTTGCTGACCAGAAGAAATACAATGTGAGCCACATGTGCAGGTCATGTAGGTAAATTTTAATGTTTTAGTGACCATATTTTAAAAAAACAAAGAAATTATTCAAATTAAGTTATTATTCAGATGAAATTATTCAAATTCCTTTAACCCAACATATCCAAAGTTTCATTTCAATAAAAATTTATTTTTATTATTACTATTTTGTGTCAGGATCTCACTCTGTTTTCCAGGCTGGAATGTAGTGGTATGATCTTGGCTCACCATAGCCTCGACTTTCTGGGCTCAGGAGATCCTCCTGCCTCAGCCTCCCAAGTAGCTGGGACTACAGGTGTGTGCCACCACACCCGGCTAAGATCTTATTATGTTGCCTAGGCTGGTTTCAAACTCCTGGGCTCAAGCAGTCTTCCAACTTGGCTTCCCAAAGTGCTGGACCTACAGGTGTGAGCCACCATACCTGGACTCTTTTCACTATGAAAGCTATTAATGATATATATTACATTCTTTTTTGGGGAATACTAAATCTTCAAAGTCCAGTGTATTTTATATTTACACCACTTTCAGTTTGCACAAGCCACATTTTAAGTGCTCAATAGCCACATGTGGCTAGTAGCTACCATATTGGTTAGCACAGCCCTAGAGGCAGGGAGAAATTTATAAGGGAAGAAGCTAAGGGTTAGGCTTCAGACAGATCTGGCGGTCACATCCTGGCTCTGCCGTTTATTGACTTGGTGAGCTTTGGGAAGTCACTAACCCCTCTGAGCCTCAGTTACTTCAGCTGTGAAAGGGGTTAATAATTTCACTGCCAGAGAATTGTCTTTAGGATTAAACAAATGAACGTGTCTAGTGCCAGGCCCAGAGGAAGCACTCAGAACATGGTGGTGATTAATCATCTAGTGTCCTTTGGTGCGGTGGTTTATGTGCCGCCATTGGACTGACTGTGAATCCAAGGGCAGAGATTGCATCCCATTCCTCCTGTCTTCCCCACTGAGTGCTCCCTATCCCACCCTGCCCACCTGGGAAGCAAGGTCCCCTGCTGGCTGGGAGTTAGAGACCACTGACTCCCCGTGGGTAACCTTGGCAGGTCACTGCCTTGTTCAGTGCCTTGGTTTTCTCCTTTGAAAGATAAAAGGGGCCCAGGGGGCCCTCCTGAAGTGTCCGTAGCTGACTCTGCTTGGCAGTGACCTTGGGGACTGTGGAGACACTGTACTTTCCACTCCCAGCCATTGGAGCAAATCACTTCCCTCCTTCTCCTGCCTTTCCTGTGTCCTGGACTTCTGCATCATCAAGTGTCCTCCAGTTGAAACTTAAGAGGAAAGAATTTCTCTTACCTCCTAGGCAGAGCAGAGAGGAGATGAGGGGTCCTGTCCTTTCTCTTCTGCCAGTATTTGCTGACCTCCCATTATAGCAGCCCAGGGACAGGCATGGGACAAGGAGATATTTTTCCATTTTATAGGTGAGAAAACAGAGGCTCAGAGAGATCAAGTGGCCTGCCAAGTAATACAGAAAGATGTGGTAGAGCTGGGCCTGGAGACAGAATGTGGAGCTAAGGGAAGTGAAGAGCTCTTCTTTGTTGGGTGGGCTCCTCTTTCTTTACCTGGGCCCCTGGCATTTCTCCATGAGACTTGAACCTGGGTTGAGTCCTGTCCCCCTGCTTCAGTTTCCCTGCCTGGGAAATAAAAACAGTCAAGTAACTGGAGTAGTGATGGCAACTGATGCCTTGAGGGGCCATGTGTTCTTCAGAGGTGTCTTTCCCTCTCCCAGCCTGATTTTTCTGGGAAGGGTTATTACTGGGTAGACTAGAAAGTGTCTGGTCTAGGGAAAAGTGTTACTGTGAAAGTATAACCTTGGGTAAGTCACTCCTACTCTGGACCTCAGCCTGCCTATTTACAAATGGAGAGATGATGTTCTCCACAAGGTGCTGTGAGGATGAGACATGAAAGTACTTTGCAAACTGGAAAGTGCTAATAGAAATGTTGGTGAATAATAATAGAAATAATGATAATAGAAGAAGCCTAATTTTCTGTGTGATCTCATTGACCTCAAGTGAATTGAGCCCTTTGGGTATAAATGCAGAATAATGTCTGGGAACATCCTGCCTTGGGCTTTGGAATATAGCCTGGATTCTCCTGGGAAAGTGTGAGGCTCCATCTGGTTGAGGAGGGTGGGAAAGTGGCCCTGTCCCAGGGGAGGAGTGGGAGGGCTTCTGCCTGGGAGGGAGGAAGAAAGAGAGGGGGCCGGGGAAGGAGAGTGGAACTAGGAGGGAAGAGCAGCTCAGAGCCCCCTGCCCACAGGAGCCCTGGTTGGGAAGGCCAGCCCGAGAGGGGCCTGGGAGTCTATTTGAAGTCAAAATACTTGAAGTTAGGCAGTTGAGAAGCTTTTAGTAGATGTGCATGTGAAAAACCAACTTATCTGGTATATCTCCTAAGTTGTACTGGTTCTTTCACTCATTCATTTGAATAAATGTGTGGTGAACTGAACTCAGACAGGGCACCTTGTGTGGCAAGGTGACTTGGCCAAGACCACACTCCTGAGGGCCTGTGTAGGGTTGAGGGACTCACTGGGGAGCCCTGGGAAGAATGAATTGGAAAGGTCGAGGGATGAGAAGTCCAGAGGCAATGGAGGCACCTGTAAGGAGCCAAGCAGGATACCGGTCACTCTGAACTGGCTGGACTAGCTTGTCTGTCTGCCCGGCCCCGTCTGGAGGGCAGGTTCTTCAGGACTGTGGGAGCTGGCTTCATGCTGCTCTCTGCTCTTGTCCACTCCTGGACCTGGTGAGCAGGGGAGTGAAGGTACCAGAAACTATCTCGAGACACCTGGTGTGGGAGGCTTAACTTGCAAAAGGGAAGACTGGGTGTGAGCTTGGAGCAAAGGGACGCGGGTGCTATCTTGGGTTTTTTAAAGGATGCTGGAGAGAGGGCTTAGCCTTGTTCTGTGGAGGCCCTAGGATGGAGCAGTCACTTTGTAGGGGAGGAATGGAGGAGGAAGGCACCTGTCCCTACGGTATGCGATAGAGTAGAGATGGGCAGCCCACTGGTGAGGCTGACAATGAGGGAACTGCAGCCTGAGTGGACCCTGGCTTGGCTCACACTGGAGCTGCTTCCCAGGGCAGTGGACTCTGGGTAGGGCGAAGTCAGTGAATCTGGACGTCAGCACACAGTAGGTCCTCAGGAATGATTTGAAGGATGAAAGGATAGATGTGTATGCCGGGAGCAGTTAGGGGGAAGTGTTCATATGGCTACAGTGAACCCATGGGCAGAAATCCCTGGAGATCTACTGTGGGTAGTTACCTGCCATTTACTCCAGGCCTTTCCATGAACTGGGGACTCTAGAGGTAGGTGTGTCCAACCCTTTCGTTGTTTGTGAACTGAAATCCACAGCATGGGAGCAACTGGCCAGGACTACGTGCTGCACTGGGGGCAGTGCTGGACTAGAGGCTAGGCCCTCTGACCCCAGAGTTCTCTGGTTGGAGGTCCTCACCTTTGGACTGAGTGAGGTGGAGATGGCACAGTGGCAGGGGAGTTTGGGGGTCCTGACAGAGCTGCTGGAGGAGAGGAGCAGAACTTAGCTTGGTTTTGAGCCATGACCTCTGCAGCAGGCCCCAGGGCCACCCACACCATTCCAGAGCTCTGGTGCATACAGCGTGTGCTTTCATGCATACAACAAACACATCTGTACACAGGCCAATCCCCAGTGGGCCCCGTACTCGCTGTTACGCTTGCTGTCATTGTCACCACCGCACAAATGGACAAACTACACATGCACGTACTCCGAGAGACACTCAGGCACACAGGATTCCCGGAGACTGGGGCAGCGCCTCCCCCGAGCTGCAGGAGGTTCTGCCCTGCCTATGCTGCGGGGGAGGGGAGGGTATCCGGCGGGTGGGATGGGAGGCCCACTGAGGCTGAGTCACCCCTTCTGAGTCAGGGATCCTCCCCCTTCTTCTCTCCTCCCCCTCCCTCTCTCGCTGCCGACCCCCCCCAGAGGGCTTGGCAGGCGAGGAGTGTCCGGGCTGGCCAGGACCCGAAGGGCAGGGGGCCGGGAGGCAGCCTCCCGCCGCACAGTCCCGCAGTGGCCCTGGAGCTGCCCGTGTGACCGGGACCAGGGGGAGGTGGCACCGGAGCCTGAGGGGGCTGGGGGGAGCCGGAGCCGGGGAGGAGGCGGAGGCAGCGGCAGGGCTGCTGCGAGCGGGGAGGCAGGCGCGCGCGGCGGCCGCCCCTGGGCTGGGCTCGGAGGCCGGGGCGGGGGCGGAGGCTGGCCGCGCGTCGGGCGCCAGGCCCGGGGCTGTGGGCACAGTGCCCAGCCCCCGGCGCACGCCGAGCCGCCGCCGCCGCCGCTGCTGCAGTCGGCATCCATCAGCGGGCGGGGGTGTCGCGGACAGACTGCTCCGCAGAGCCCGCCGCGACCCCGCGAGCCGCCCCGCCCCGCCCCGCGGCCTGCCGAGAAGCCGAGGGGGCTCCCCTCGTCCAGCCTGCCGGAGATGGGGACCCCCAAGCCCAGGTAGGCACGTGGGGCGGTCAGGTGGCACGGGGGGCGGGGGGCTCGCCACGTCTAGGCCCGGCCTCCAGCCCTGGGAAGGAGTGGGGGCGAGGCCGGGAACTGAGTTTTCGGGCCGTGGCCCCCGCCCCCGGGCCGGTGTGGGCGAGGGTCTTGCAGTTCCTCCCCGCTCCCGGGTCTGCAGCTTCCCCCAGGCCCGGAGATGGAGGCCGGGAGGCGGTGGCTTGGTCCGCTGTGGGATGAGGAGCGGTGGTGGGTGCTGGGCTCCCGCGGCCGGCCCACTCTGTTCTCTCAGCACTCCTGCTGCCGCCTCTGGAGGCCTAGGGCTCTCGGGATGTCTGCCCTTCCGAGGCTGCAGGACCAGATCTCAGCTGGAGAGTGGGAAGCTGGCAAGCTCTTGCCCTCAGCCTCGCTCTCTGGTTGCAGGCCCTTCCCCACTCGGGCCTGGCCTCCTATCCCACTACCCTTCCAAGTCTCCAGAGCTGGAGGCATGGACCTTAGTCCTAGGACCTCTGTGTTCCTGTGGCCCTGGTGTGATGTCCTGTCCCCTAATGAGATGGAGAGAGTGCTTGTGTGTCCTGGCTGTGTCTGGCACCTTCACACTTGGGGAGATCCAGGGGCCGCGAGGCTGGGTCTTGTGGCTAGGTGTGTGTGTGGGGGTGGGGGAGGGGGAGGCAAATGACTGCAGCCACCAAGGTACTTACTGGGTGCTAAGACCACCGACTGGCAGATCTGTATGGCCCAGAGTGGTCCATGGGGACTTTGAGGGACTGGACAAGGACAGGAAGGAGTTCTGGGGATGCTGGTCTCTATCTCAGCTGCCAGCCATGGTCGGTGCTTTCCCCAGAGCTCTGAGGATGCACTGATGGGGGAGAGAGCACCACCACGTGTTCCCACCTTCACTTCTGGATCTGCATAGCACCTCCTCTGCACCCAAAGGTGGGAGTGTAAGAGGGCTGGATTTAGGACCTCTCCAGGGCTACGTGGAGCCCAGCTGCTCCATCTCCCCCTCTCTCCCCGGAGCCTTCCAGAATCAGCAGCAGTTGGGTCAGGCTGAGAGCTGGGGACTGGGGTGGTGCCCTCCGCAGCTCCTGGAAGACTCGGTGCTGCCTGTCCTGGGCAAGGGTGTGGGGAATAGAGGCGGCTGTGTGCCCGCCTGCCCACCCGTTTCTCCAGATGGAGCCTGCGGCAGAGGCAGCCTGTGCCAGCCTCCTCTTCGAGCCACCGTGGCCCAGGGAGGCTCTGCCAGCTCCATGCAGGGATGGAGCTGGCTTCTGCTGGCCAGCCTGAGGTCATGCCTGCCGGGCAACCCATGCACAGTATTTGTGGTGTGCAGAGTATGGTCCGTGGGATTTTGAGGGCACCTCAAGGCAAGCCTGGAGGGGATCAGTGCAGAGGACATTGTCCTTATTAAACCCCTTCCTCGGCCATGTGATACTTCCCTGAACTCGGCCTGGAGCTTCTTGAAGGGCTTCTCCAAAGAACCCACGTGAGAACAATGCTGGGTCAGGGAGTCCTTACTTGGTAAATGTTGAAAGGTTGAATGAGGCCTAGAGAGAGAGTGGCTTGTCGAAGGTCACCAGGAGAACCAGCACCAATGTACCCAGGTCTTCCACCTCTTGGTTTGCCATTCTTGCAGCCTGGCTGCCTACTTCCCTGCTGCTGTGGTTGTTCTATATACAAGATTCTGCCAGGAGCTAGACATGATAGCTGGGAGCTGGAGGGCCCTTAGGAGGGGCCTTACTTTGGCTTCCCAGGCCTTGCCCCCAGTATGTTAGCAGGAGAGGCCAGGGATGAGAGAAAGGGCAGTGATGGCCCTGGACCCTCTTGGGAGTGTACAGGGCTGAGACTATGCAGTGTGCCCAGGGATATTCTGGTCTGAGCCTCCAGGGGGCAGCAGAAAAGATTGCCTAACTAGCACCAGCCTGGACAGCTCTGTGAGCCCCTTTCTGGGTTTTTCTGCCCTGTTTGTTAGAAAGGAATGATTATCTCTACCTGGAGTAATACCAACAATTAACTGCGTCTTTTGAGCACTTAAGGTATGCCATGCACCGTGATAAGTGCTTTGCATCATTTCATAGCAACCCTTTCAAATAGGTCCTATTATTATCTACTTTTTTACAGAGGAGAAACATTGGCTCAGAGAGCATATGTCACATGTTTGAAGTTACACAGCGGGAAAGGGTGGGGCTAAGTCCAGAGCTCCTCTCTCTACCATGACTAGGGGCAGTGTCTGGGAGTCCCAGACTGGTGTCCTGCAAAGCCAGGCAGTTCATTGGTGGGCCAGGGTGGGTCCAGGTGGAAGAGTGTGTGTGCTAGGTCTGGCAGAGCAAGAGTGGCAGTGCAGCCTGAAGACTACTATAGTCCTGAGGAGTGGGAGCAGGTAGGTACTGGTTAGGAGCCCTCAGAGAAGGCTTGTCCTTGGCCTTATGCCTCCTGGCCAGGATCCCTCAGCAGTGGGGACGCTCCAGGTTCCCTGTTCCCATCGGCTCCCAGAGAAGATAGACTGGCCCTCCACACGTCCCCTGCAACATTTGGTAGGGCTCCAATGACCAGAAACCGTACGGGTGGGAATGCTCCTTTGTATGGCTGTGCAAAGGAGGCTCTGTCGGTGGGACCTGAGCCTGGGAGGATGGGCCGGGAGTGGAGCAGACTGGCACTGCTTCCTCTGTGGGCTGGAGGCTCCTGGAGAAGAATAGCAACAACTAACATTTATTGAGCACTTATTATGTGTTGGACGCTGTCTTTAGAATGTACACGTCGCATTCTTCACAAAACCCCATGAGGTATAGATGAGGTGTAGTTGTTGTTACTCTTCCCATTTTACAGATTGAAGGGACTGGGGCTTAGACAATGCCTCAAGGTCAAACTGCTAGGTTATGGGGGAGTGAGTTAGGATTCAAACCTAGGCCTGTGAGTCAGAGCCATGTTGCTGGTTGGGCAGCCTGCAGTTTCTCAGAGGTCATACTCAGTTTGTTCCGCTTGAAATAATCACTCTATCAGATGCATCCCTCTCCTCCAGGCCTCGCAGTTCA
This sequence comes from Cephalopachus bancanus, assembly GCA_027257055.1. Taxonomy (NCBI): domain Eukaryota; kingdom Metazoa; phylum Chordata; class Mammalia; order Primates; family Tarsiidae; genus Cephalopachus; species Cephalopachus bancanus. The sequence continues at coordinate 751,857 of JAPVLO010000447.1, read as the reverse complement.
GCTGGGAGAGACATGGACATGGCACGTCCAAGGTAAAGCATGTGATATTGTATATGCTCAGCGTGGATTCCTGTTTCGATGCTCAGAACAGGCCTCAGGAAGAAGGGGCAGTAAAGGCTATAGTTGTGGGGGGAAGGGCACCTACTCCCCCAACTCAGAGGGGAGGAAATAGGGATGCCTTTGAAGAAGAGCGGGTAGTCTGGGTGTTTGTGGGACAGATAGTGTAGGGGGAGTGTGAGCTGGGAGGTGACTCAGAAAGTTAGTTTGTGTTTGGGTTTTCGATGAAGCTCTGGAACCTACCAGATTCTAGTCACAGCATAGCTTTGTAGTAGCTACGTGACCTTGGACATCTCACTTAGAGGGTCTGAGCCTCTGTTTCCTCATCTGTGAATACAGATAAGCATGCCTATCTCTTAGGGACCACGTTTTGGTTGTTACATAAAGGACCTAGGGTAATGCTGACACGTTGCAGGAACTTAGCACTTGTTACTTCTCTCCCCTTCCATCTCTCTGAAATGCCAGACTGAGGTGTTTTGACTCAACATGAGCCTGTAGGCTCTGGGAACCTTTGCAGGATTTTGGTCTGCTGAGGAGCATGGCAGAACTGTGTTTAGGGAAGGTCCCTTTGGCAACTGTCTGACCCACAGGAGGGCATGGATTGTGACCTTACAGGAGAAATCTCAACCACAGGGCAAGAGAGGAAGAAGGTTGGAGGTGCACTAAGGTGTTCCTCAAGAAGCAAGTGACTTGCCTGGAAGGGGAGAAGGAGCTTGGGGTGGGAAGGCCACAGGGGTCAGGAATTCAGTGTGAGGCCTGGTGATTTTGAGAAGAAGGGCTGGTCTTCATCAGTTTGGAAGGTTGGACCGTATCGTTTTTGTACATCTGGCTTTTTTCTTTTGAATTATTTCTTTTGGATAGATCCCCAGCAGTGCTTCCTCTATAATAGCAGCAAATTGGGACTAAGTGTCCAACAATAGGATGATGATTGAGAACACTTTGGAACATCCACTGGTAAAATAATATGCAGTGGTGAATACCCACAGAAATACCGCTTGCAGTGTATGGAGCTGTGCACTTGCAAAGCTCTTTTGCGTCTTTGATTCATTTCTTGTTTATGACTGCCCTGTGACAGAGGAGGGGCAGGGATTAGATCCTTCCTGTGCATGAAGAGATGGAGGCTGGACTCCAATTTTCTTGAGGGCAGGGCTCATGTTTTATTCATTGTTCTATCTCAGTATGTTGCTGTGATAATGCTTGTTAGATGAAAGGATGATTGAGTGAGGTAAGGGGAGAGGAAATGACTCGTTCAAGGTCATGCATGTCGTAAGGCCCAGTACCTGCCATATTCTTGCCCTTCCCTGTTTGCCACATTATTTTCGTTTACCACTCAGTGTCTCTGGGGGAGCTGGATGGAGAGGTTCCCAGCGAGGGTTCAGGACTTCACAGACCACTGCTTAAGTCTTATTTCTGTTCTTACTAACTGTGAGGCCTTGACAAATTACTCTTTTTAAGACCCAGTTTCCGCATCTGTAATGCAAATAATCCAAGTGCTTGCTTTTAGGGGCAAGACTAAATGAATTCAGGCATGTAAAACTCTCAGCATGGTAACTAGCACATAGTAAATGAATGCTAGCTGTGATGATGATGTCATAATGTGGTGTCATTAATATCTGATACAATTAATATTAGATGGAAAAAAGCCCTATAAAGTTATGAGCATTCAGATTACAGTGGTATAAAGTTAGGTGTGACTATAGACACAGAGTGGAAGAAAACAGGTCGAAATGGAGTTACGGCAAGCAAGACTGGAAGTGACTAAGACCAACCAAAACAGATTCTTCTTTAATGTTGTATTTTCTCTTTAGCTTTAATTACAAAAGAAATCTGTGAAAAATCCTAATAATTCAGAAGTGTATTGTCCCCTTAGCTCCCCAAACAAAATTCTCCTCTCCAGAAGTAGCCAGTAATAGCTGCGGTACATTTCCTTCCAGGGTATTTTCTATACTTATGTAAACATACAAGCCAGAGTGGGAATGGTAAACTGCATTATTGTTTTACAACTTGCATTTTTCATTTAACTATATATTGACATCTTTTCATGTCAGCAGTACGAAATCTATGTCAAACATTTTTGCAATAGGTATATAATACTTTTGTAATTAATTTTTTTTTTTTTTTTGAGTTGGAGTCTCACTATCGCCCAGACTGGAGTGCAGTGGCCGCTTCCGGCCACCGCAACCTCGACCTGCTGGGCTCTGGCGATCCTTCTGCCTCAGCCTTCCGAGTAGCTGGAACTACGGGTGCACGCTACCACGCCTGGCTGATTTTTTTGATTTATTGTAGAGATGAGGTTTCGCCTGCCCAGGCGGGTCTCGAACCCGCGGGCTCAGTCAGTCCACTCACCTCAGCCTCCCAAAGGCGCGAGATTACAGGCTGAGCCACCGAGCCCAGCTTGTAATTAATTTTTTAATGGCTAAACCCTAGGTAATTTGGCCAGCCCCATATTGACCGTTTGACATTGTTTTCCATTTTACTCTATTCTACATAACACTGACAATGACTCTAACCGTGTTTAAACAATTAAAATCAAATGAGAGATGGTTGCTGCTCCTCCCTGCTCTGTCCCCTTTCCTCCCCAGGGGAACCCAAGGGAGGGGGTGTGCTTGGAGGAGGCCCTGTCCCCACCACCTTCCAAGGGTGGGAATGTCCTAGAGATAACCCTTCTTTCTTTTTTTTTTTGAGTTGGAGTCTCATTCCTTTGCCTAGGCTGGAGTGCAGTGGCACGCATGCTCACAGCCACCGTTGACCTGTTGGGCTCCAGCGATCCTTCTGCCTCAGGCTTCCGGGTAGCCAGAATTACAGACATGCACTACCACACCTGGCTATATTTTATTTTATTGTATAGACGAGGTCTCACCAAGTTGCCCGCACTGGTCTTGAACCCTCAGACTCAGGCAGTCCACTCTCCTTGGCCTCCCAAAGTCCTGGGATTACAGGCTGAACCACCCAGCCCGGCCGAGAACCCTTCTTTCACTCGCCAGGATTAAGCTCTCTGGGGAAGTTCTCAGACACTCTTGGGATGCCGTGAGCTGTTGCCCAGGCCCCGCTGCTGCTTCCACCCTGAATGTCCCGGGGCCCTGCTGCTGCTTACACCAGTGTCCTTAGATGAGTTCTTTCCCTTCCCCGGACCTCAGTTTGTCCATCTGTGTGGTAGTGAGGCCTTACTGGTTAGAGCCTTTGCTGCCGTGTACTACCTACTATATGTCAAAGACTGCCGGAATGAGCTTCGTGGGCACTGTCTCACTTAATTCTCACTAAGAGCCTTTGAGGTGTAGAATATTATTTTCGAGAGCAGGTACGTAACCTGTCCAAGGTCCTAAGCCCAGTTGAGAACCACTGTTTTTTGCTCCCTCTCAACAATTGCTGATTGGTGAGGTCCAAGCAAAATCGTGATTATAAAAAGATCCTTTAAATTGTAAAGCACCCTGCATGTGGGAGGGATTGATACTGCTGTTATTTCGACATCCAGGGCAACAGTAGCTTTGGTTACATGGTTTACAGCAGGTTGGGGGTCGTGGGATGTAGCAGAACCCAGTCACTGGACTGTGAGCCAGTAAGCCTGGATCCTAGTCCTAGCTCTTCCTTGACTAGCTGTTTGACCTTGGCAGTAAAGTTGGCCTGGGGAATGAGCCCACCTGCTCTGTGTGGCACTGTGCTGCTCGATGGGATAAAGCCCGGAAGACAGCACATTGCTGGGCTTTCAGAGGACACCCTGCTAGGGGAGGGCTAAGCCTGCCTCCCGCACGGTTGTCAGCTGGTCCAAACAGCAGCAATTCTCCTTTTTGATGCCTTTACTCTGCAGTTCTGTGCTGTCACATGGTCCCTGGCCCACAACTGTACATCAGTCTGAGGCTCTGCGGTGGCACGTGAAACTCGTGGGCAAGAAGCCAGTGCTGACGGGTGGTGGCCTCTTCGTGTTGTTTGGTTTTATTCAATGCAGTGCCTACGGGTACCGCAAGCCTCTGACAAATTGCCATGTCCCACTGTCATGCATGGACCTAACTGTGGGCCCAGATCCCTTCAGATCCTTGGGCTTGACTGCAGGGGTGGCACGGACCTCCGCAGTGGCTTTCTCAGCCTCCACCCTCTAGTCATTTCATTCATGTCCATCGAGATTGTCACTCGGGGAAGTGAGTCTCTGTACTGGGAAACTCCCCGTGGGAAGTAACATCATCTCCAGTGACTGCAAGAGGAGGAATAAGCCTTAGCAGGTGCTCTCTCTGTTTTGTCTTTTCATTCTTCTTTTTTCCTTTTTGGCTCCAAAAGCAACACACATTCATAGTAGAAAAATGGAAAAATACAGAGGAAAGGGGAATAATGATCCATGTGTCCTTCCCCAAGGAAATGTTCCTGTTAACATTTTAGCTTTTGGACTTAATAATAAAGATGAGAGCATGATCTGACTCCATTTTCACAGTAAACCCACGAAGTGTGCAAGATTATCATTGTGATTTTACACATGAAAAAGCGAAGCACAGAGAGGTTAGGGATTTGCTTAAGGCTCCCTGTCTGCCATTTTGTCTTCCTTGACCACTTAGCCTATACTGCCTGTTCCCAGGCACCCCTCATCCTTAGTGTCAGGTGATGCATCGTCAGATTCTGACAGAAAACAGAGTTCCAATCAGATGCTTCAGCTGAAGAGATGTTACTAGAGGTGTGAGCAGGGTTAGAGGCCACGAGGGATATTGAGGTGCCACAGACTAACAAAGGCATTCCCTCTCAGGCAGACTGAGCAGAGGGAGGGATCACTGTTGCCCAAGTTCCATGTGGCTAGAGCTGGGTAAGGAGCTATCACGGGGGCTCAGCCACTGCCAGAGCTACAGGGGGGGAGACCGGGGGAGACATGCCCATTGGCTCTCTCCTCTGCCCTCTGACTTCCTGTTGGCCAAACCCAACCAGAAACTAGCTGTCAAGCAGGCTTAGGGACAGTTCGATGGGCCAGCCTCCCATTTCTGCAAGCAGGCCACTGATTGGGGGTGCAAATGGAGACTAACAGCCCCTGGACATGGTTGTAAGGAGATGGAAGAGATGAGCCCCTTACCTCCCAGAAGGAAAAGTTGTCTTGGTCACAGAGGTTATTGAAATCATCAATCAAAACAGAAGAGTTTCTTCTGCCTGGCATTCTCATGATATTTTGGTGTCTCTTGCACTCTTCCCCCCACCCACTGCTGCCTCTGCTCTCACCGGGTTCAGAATTCCCAAGAACATCCGGGCAGAAGTCTTTGGTGCTGTCAGTGTCCAGGATTTAGAAGAGACAGCCTGGCTGTCTGGGGAGTGATTGTTTGCAGTCATGACACGTGGCTGTGTGTGTCCACCTGCTCTTCCACTGCTGTGCATAGGCACAGACGTGCTTCTCGTATGTATGGCATAAGCACCTGCAACCACTCTCCTCTGATTTAGCGGGACTTTCACTTTTATATCTCAGAGTGCTTTCATTCTCTATAATAGCCTTATCTCCATGTCCTTACTTGGATGTGGAGGACAGGGGATCTCATCTGTGTTTGACAAATGAATAAGCTGATACTCGGATAGGAGGAAATGACTTACCCATGGCCCATCAGGTAGGGAGTGGCAGTACTGAAGCCAGAAGCAGTGGTCCTGAGTCTAAGTCCAGCTCTTCCCAGTGTGCGTGCTTTTCAATCTTGGCAAGTGGTTCTTGGGCTAGCCCTAGCTCTGGGAGAAGTCAGTACAGGTTGAGCCCAGAGGCTACGAAATGCCATATAGTGGGAAGAACTTTTGGGTCAGAGAGACTTAGTGCAGCCTTGTGACTTTGGACACATCAGCAGCTTCTTCTAGCCTGTGTGTCTTCATTAGTAAGACAGGAGGATAATATCCAGAGTTTGGATGGAAGAGTCAGTGCTTAAGTTCGGCTAAGTCATCAGAAGGGCTCCCGAGGTGAATGCAGCCAGCTCTGGTCCTCAATTGGGTAGACTTAAAACTGTCTGTTTGTGTTCTGCCCACCCGTTATCCATATGTTCATCCATTTATCCGTCGACTCATCCATCTGATGCCAGACCCGCAGAGTGTGAATTCTGGCACTGCCATTTGCTAGCTGTGTGACCTAGGGCAAGGTACTTAACTTCTCAGTTTCCTTTTCTTCTTTTGTAAAATGGAGATAATAAGAATACCTATTATAGGTTATTATGAAGATTAAATGAGTTAATTGACAAAAAGTACTTAGATCAGTGTCTGGCAGATAGCGGACTGTAGATGGTAATGCTGTTGTTATTTATCAAGAACTGTGCCTAACCCTGGGGATAATGGCTAACAAGACACAATTCTTTATCTTTATGGAGTTTATTTTTGTAGGAGGAATAGAAACAAGTAAATCAATCAATGATGTAAGTTCAGTTTGTGATAATTAGTTTGAAAACAAACAAGCAAACCCTGCTTAATGGATATAAAGTTTCTCATGATGAAAAATTTTGGAAATAGATAGTGGCGATTATTGCAAAACATTGTGAATGTAACTTATGCCTTTGAAGTGTTATACTTTAAAATGGCTAAATGAAACAAAAAGCAGCAGCCTAGCATGTTGTAACCAAAAAACTTAGGGGAAGGGGCCTGCATTAGACAAGGTGATCAAGGACACTTAGATTCCTTATCTGAAGGTAGGAGCTGCTGAGCTGTCCACGCAGAGGGAACATTAAGGACAGAGCCCCCAAGCCTAGCACGGTCGAAGAACGGACAGGAAGCCAGTGTGACAGGCTCACAGTGATGTGGTGGGTTGAGGAGGCACCAGGGCGCCAGTGGTGGTGGGAGCTGATGCTGAAAAGATGGGCAGAAGCCATGTGCAAAGGCTGCATCTCTGATAAAGAGTTTGTGTTTTGTTTTGATGGAAAACCATTGCAGGTTTTACAGAGGGCATCCAGAGAGTTTTGAAAAGATCCTTGTAGGTATTCTGAGAGTAAACCCTAGGAGGGCCCAAGTGGACATAGGGGGATCATGGAGCAGGCTGAGGCAGCCGTCATGGAGCACGTTGATAGCTACTTGGACTTTAGGTAGTGGCTGTGGGGATGGAGAAAAATAGCAAATCTGAGTTATTGTACTCAGAGATGCTGACTCATGCTAACCCTGGTTAGAGGGCCTGATGTATAAACCAGGTGTCAGCTGTTGTTTCATTTTGAAGGAGTGGTACAACCGCCAGGCCAAGTGCATATTGCCTTAGCTGGGCCAGGACACTCTCTCCCTGCAGGCCACCCAGATGTAAAGCCATAGTATGAGAAGGCTGCTTAGTGCCCCTGGAAGGCAAGCCAAGGAGCCAGACGGTGGTTGCAATGTTGAAGAGCATCAGATGCTGGCAACCTGCTCCCAGCTGCACTGGGCCCCTCTCTCTCAGACAGAGCTGGTGTGGGCACTGTCAGCATTTACTTCTCTGGCTGACCTTTCCCTTTTCTAATCCCGTGCATTAAGCCTTTCATATGTTAGTGTCATCAGTCTGGCCCTGCTGGCCTTGGTCTCTTAGAAACATCTCTTCTTCCATTCATTCTGGGTGGGCAGTCTGAGCCTCTGTTCTCAGTTCTCCCCTTGCTGCAGCTTCCTGTTACTGCTTGTGATTATGGAACCTACCCCTCAAGGTTGTTTTACTGGGTGCGTACTATTCAAGTGCTCTCTCCGTGTTATTTTCCTGACTGTCTGTCACCACCCTCAGAGGGGGGAAGGAGTATCTCAGTTTTACAGAAGAGGCAGCGGAGGCTGAGACAAGTAGAATCATTCGCCCATGATCACAGAGTGAGCAAATGTTGGAACTGGGCCTTGGGCCTAGGCCTGCCTGACGCCGAAGTCTATGTGGTTAACCACTGAGCCACAGGGCCCCGCCCTGCCACCCTGCAGGAGGTCTGTGAATGACTGTGAAGTCCCTGGCCCTATGCCTGGCCCGCAGTGGCTCTCAGTGATGAGAGCCCTGTCCTTCTCCAGCAGAGGGGTGCTTTTGACTCTTGTGAGACTGCCTGCGCTGCCCCAGCCCCTTCACTCTTCCTGGACTCCAACAGATCCCTCCTTCTAGGTGATGCTCACCTTTATAGGGCTCTTGTTCTGAAGTATCAGAATGTCAAGTTCTGTTCTCTGTCCCCTGCTCAGTCCCTTTGTTTTCATCTCTGGGCATCTGCCCATGTGGGGACTCAGTCTAAATGTCCTCCCTGCCATCTTCTGCGTAAGTGCTCCCTTTTTTCAAAACCTCACACCACCTTTACCCCCCCCACACCTTAGAAGCCTTCTTTGGGAACTACAGGTCACATTCCAGATCACCAGGTCCCCAGACTCTTCTGAGGCTGGGACATAAACTGGCAAAACTAAATCATCTCCTCCCTGAGTGTTCAGTCATCTCCTAGGTGAGCATCCTTTTTCCATGTCGCAGCAAGCTCCATGAGAATGAGCACATACTTTCCCTTATGACCGCTATGGTGCCTGTCCTGGCCCAGCCACCCAGCAGGCTCCATCAGGCCGTGCTGACCAGGCCCTGGGCAGACCCATGCCCACATGGCAGGCTGTGTCAGAGCCTAGGTCAGGTCACTGGCTCCCTTTCTGTGGCCTAGTGTGGGAACCATGCTGTTGTTCTTGGATTTGTGAAATAAAGATTTCACCATAGGTTTAAAAAATTCATAAATCTTTAAAAGGTTTAAACACACTTTATCTCTTCATCTTGTCATCTGAGCCATGTGCATCAGAGAAATTTATTTTTTAACCTCTTATTTTTAAAAACAATTCAAAGAATCCCCGAGTATAATGGAAAAGTCAAGAACCATAGTTAAACAGGTGGAAGAAAAAGTAATAATCTATCCTCCTGCCCCCCAGAAATAGCTGTAGTTAATACTTGGCAACATTTTCTGTATTTGCGTATGTGTATTAGTTAAAATAGGTCAATCTTTACAGTTTGTATCATGCCTTTTCACTCAATGTTTTCTGTACTTTTTTTTTTTTTTTTGAGTCGGAGTCTCACTCCGTTGCCTAGGCTGGGGTGCAGTGGCACACACGCTCATGGCCACCCCAGCATCGACCTCCTGAGCTCCAGCGATCCTTCCACCTCAGCCTTCCAACTAGCCAGAACTACAGGTGCGCACTACCACACCCAGCTAATTTTTTATTTTATTGTAGAGACGAAGTCTCGCCAAGTTACCCGGGCTGGTCTTGAACTCGCGGGCTCAGGCAATTCACTCACCTCGGCCTCCCAAAGTGCTGGGATTATAGGCTGAGCCACCACGCCCGGCCTTTTCTGTAATATTTTACCACTTTTTTGCTTAACTCTGGAGTGGATGGGCCATCACTGACCTTGCTAGCCCCTGCTGTGGAGTACAGAGGTGGCTCCTTCCACCTCTGTGGCTCTCAGCCTGGTCCTGCTTACTTTCTCCTTTGAGGAGATTCTGCTGGGGTTGCTTGAGGCAGCAGAGTGCACTTGAGAAAAAATAGACCTGGAGTTGGGATCTAGGGAGTCAGGAGGCTGGGTAGGGAGGAGAGTGGGCGGAGGAGCCAGGGAAACCTGTCTGAGCAAGTGACAGTCACTCAAGCTTTCTTTGCTCTTGGATCTCACCTGTAAAGGAAAATGTAGATTAGATTATCTCAAAAGACTTCTAACTCCTTGTATCTGCAGTTCTGGTAGCGGTAGGCATCTGCTGCCAGCAGTCTCTGCTGGAGACCCAGGCAGAGGAAAACTGGGATATTTATTTAAGATTGCTTTCTTGGCTATTTCCAAGAAGACTCAGGCCTGGGAAAAGTTCGGAGTGTCTGGGCTGAAGCCAGACTGAGGCCGTCCGAAAGGATGAAGTGGATGTGCCTCCCAGATGCCTGGCCGGGCGGCCATGTGGATTCTGCTTCTCATAGCAGAAGTCATACAGATTAGTGTGTGGATTCGTTTTTTGGTTTTTTTTTTTTAAGCAAAATTAAGTAGGCATTTATTATAAGGGTTCTTGCCACTAGGCCTTATCTGACATAATGACCAATATCCTTAAGTGCAGGCCTAAAAAGGATCCTGAGCCAGGCAGCCTGGTATCAGTTTGACTCTTCCAAGGCTGTGAGTGTCCCCAGAGCAGTTCTAGTTGCTGTGTCCTGGCCTAGAGTCGGCGCTTACTGTCATGTAAGCAATAAAGAGCCTTTATTTAGCCGTAGCTTTAAGTTATACCCATCAAGCCCAGAATAATGCCTTAAGTGGAAAGAATTTCTGGGTGGGGAAGAGGCAAGGGGGACCAAAATCTTCCCTTCCTCCTCATCTTATGTCTTAATAGCAGCATCACTAACAGCCAAGTCTCTCATTTGTACTATGAGCTTCAGCTGACAAAGTCTTCCCCTCATTGTCCACTCTGTGGGGACAGATGATGTCCAGGGCTCCAGAGCTCTCCTGTGGCCCAGGGGTGCACTCAGGTCCCTGACTTTCTATTGCTCTTGGCTTTGGGCCAGGCTGGGGTCCAATGCAGGGAGAGAAGCTGAAGAATAAGAAGGAAGTGTGGGGCAGGGGGCTGGGTGGCCACCTGGGCAGTGGGTAGCCCAGGTGGATGCTGTAAACGTCTGTCTCTGTGCCCATCAGAGATCATCCATGGTGGGATGCAGGAGAAGGGGCCTGCTAGGTCTAGTCTGGATCTTTCTCGTGTACTATGATGGACTTAAAGGAAGGGCTTAGACTCATTTCTTTGTTCCCCTAGTTTTAGCTCAAACTTCCCTCTTTTTGAGTTTTTTTTTTTTTTTGGAGGATCCACTGACTAGGATGGGGAATAAGTGCTTTGCTCCCCCCACGCCCCTCTACCCCCCTTTTAAAATCCAACTTGTGGGTTAAAATATATATACTGATATAATACAAGTAATCCCAAGGCAGATAAAGTGAAAAATGAAGTTTCTTCTCTCATCCCACCCCATTCCATGGGTCGCTTTCATTTTCCTTTATCCACTTCTGCCTTATTCACCTCTCAACAATTGGGTGAGTATACTTTCAGATCTTTTACTAAATGTGTACAAGCACATGTAATTGAGGTTACTGTTTTGTTTTTTAAATATAAAATGAGACTGTGCCATTTCTTTCTGTTTCTCTCTCTGCAATCTGTTTATCCCAAAAGAAGAGCTGGGCAACGGGGCCTCGATTCTCCCTGAAATCTCATTCACTGCTCTACGGGGAAGATGATAAGGATATTCTGTCTTGAGATCATTTCTCTAGGCGGCTCACTTCTTGGATGAGTCCCAGAGAGAAGTGACTGCCCCATTTGTGGCCCTCGGGGCCTGGGTCCCCTTCTTTGGGCTTTTGCATCATCAGGGCTGTGAGCTTTTAAGAAGTGCCTCCCAAGCCGGGCTCAGTGGCTCAGCCTGTAATCCTGTGCTTTGGGAGGCTGAGATGAGTGGATTGCCTAAGCCCGCGGGTTTGAGAACTGCCTGGGCAACTTGGCGAGACCTCATCTCTACAGTAAATCAAAAAAATTAGCCAGGCACGGTAGCGCGCGCCTGTAGTTCCGGCTCCTTGGAAGGCTGGTGGAAGAATCGCCGGAGCCCAGCAGGTTGAGGCTGCGATGGCCTGGAGCGGCCACTGCACTCCAGTCTGGGCGACAGAATGAGACTCCAACTCAAAAAAAAAAAAAAAAAGAAGTGCTTCCCTGTCATTCTCCTTTGGATCCATCCTGTGAAGTTAGCAGGGCAGGAGTTATCGAAGCTTGGGACATGAAGAGGATCGCCCAAATTCAGCGTGGGAAGGGCGTGGAACCCAGGCTCTTTGGGTTGAACTCAGTGCACCCAGCATTTATTGAGGGGCTCCCAAGTGCCAAGTGATGTGGCTAGAGAGACAGCCTGGTGGGGGCCTGCTGGGAGGTGGCCACTGACTGCCCTCTGTGATTCTGGCAGAGTGGGGCTCCCTGGAGAGACTCTCATTGCCCCTCGGCAGGGCCAAGAGATTAGGGTCCCTAAATAAGCCTGGACACAGGATGGGGGCCGTGCCTGTGTCCTCAGCCACTAACACCTCACTTCTCATAACTCTTTCCTACCTCTCCGTCTCTCCCTCTCTCCTTCCTTTTCTCTGTGGCTCTTTGTCCACACGTCTCCATCTGTCTCTCTCCGCATGTGGTTCCTGCCCCTCTGGCTCTGTCACACCATTGCTGTCCCTCTCCGTCACATGTCCTCCTTCATGCCAATGCAGGCGTGCTGATCACCATGACAACAGAGACAGGCCCTGATTCTGAGGTGAAGAAGGCTCAGGAGGAAGCCCCACAGCAGCCTGAGGCCGCTGCCGCTGTGACCACCCCTGTAACCCCCGTGGGCCACGGCCACCCGGAGGCCAACTCCAATGAGAAGCATCCGCCCCAGCAGGACACCCGGCCTGCTGAACAGGTGTGTGCCTGAGAACATGGTCATTCCTCCCAGCCCAGTTCTTAGTATCTTCTCAGGAGGGAGGAAAGAAGGAAACTAAGGTTTATGAGTGACCTGTCACATGCTGAGCACTGTGCTTGGAGCATTGTGGTTGCTTTTATATTTAATTCTCCCAAACTGAAAAGGATAACATGAAACCCCTCCATTTTACCCTTGGGGAGACTGAGGCTCAGTGGGATGCAGATGCAGTGAGTTACCTGAAGTCACATTTCTATAAAGTGACAGAAGTGGAGTCAAATCTAGATCTGATTTTGAAGCCTGTCTCATTTTCCTGCCTCTTGAAGGTGTGTTGAAACAAGACAAGCCCAATGCGACTCCAGGGCAGAGTTCATCACCCTGAGGTTACAAGAAACTCACCCCGTCATCTAACTCACACCTTCCTTAATTCATGACAGACCCAGAGAGGGCAGGGACTTGGCCAGGATCATTGGCAGAGTCAGGCCCAGTGGACAGGGCTCTGGCCTCCCTTCCCTCCTCTTGATCAGTCTACAACTCCCAGCCTCCTGCTAGATGCAGTGACAGACGAGAAGGAAGAGACCAGATGGATGCTCTGATGACTCACTCACTGCTCTGGGGAGACGGGGAGACTCTGGTCCAGGTTTGGTTTGTGGGACGCTCCCCTCTGCAGAGGCTGCCCATGGTAGGAATAGCCTGCAGGAAAGAAGTGGACCATCATGTGAGGCCAGTCATTGCACATGGACATATGGGCTTTCTTCCTGTGCACACCACTGCACACCCTGGTCACCTGTGGGAGCTGGAGGGCAGTGACTCTCATTCTGGAGTCTGCTTGGTCCTAGATGCCTCTTTATTGCTTCTCATTTATATGAAAGGCCATGCTTCAAACTCACTGACCAAACTCTCCCTTTGGTTGGACCTGCAGAGCCTAGACATGGAGGAGAAGGACTACAGTGAGGCTGATGGCCTCTCAGAGAGGACCACTCCCAGCAAGGCCCAGAAATCGCCCCAGAAGATTGCCAAGAAATACAAGAGTGCCATCTGCCGGGTCACTCTGCTCGATGCCTCCGAGTATGAGTGTGAGGTGGAGGTAGGGGAGCACTCGGCACCATATGCCCACCCCCAGTCGGCTGGCCTCAGAGCCAGGACAGACTCTGTGTGTACCCTGGCCAAACCCGGGGAGTCCTGGACTGACTGCAGTGTCCAGAGAGATGACCTAGCCTGGCTCTCCTTTGTACAGATGGTGGCACCAGGGTTCAGAGAGGGTGGTTATGATTGCAGATAGACTCAGACAGGGCACAGGGCTGGCACCAGAAAAAGATGACTGTATCTTGCAAGGATGCCACCACCCAAGTGCTGACCTAAGAACTGGGCTTCTCTATCTCACCCCGGAGAGACGAATGCTTAAACTAGAATCATCCTTATGTATTTATTGGGGAGGGGGTGTCCTCTCTTCCTGGTGAATAGCCCTGTCCAGGGTGCCACCTCAAGTCTTCAGGCCCACTAGGCCCTGAGGGTTCTGTGGAAGGTACATCAACCCATTAAAGGGAGGCTGTCCTTGGAAGGATGCTCTCATCCAGGCCATATAGAAACCCTGTGGATGGCCCTGCCCCACGTTGGTGGCACAGCAGATGCCTCCTCTCTGGCGCTGTTCCTTCTGGCCCCATGTTTAGTACTTCCTTTTCCTTACAGACTCAGACTTGCTCCTTGGTCTGAGCTCTCACCCCCTCTGTGCCCCTGTGGAGGCTCTGCTCCTGTCTAGGCCCCACTCCTGGCCCTTCTTCGTGTGTGGATGCACTCAGAGGATGGCCTTCCTACTGAGAGTCATAGGAGCCACCTCTCTTTCTGCTCCATGCCCTAATCTTAAGGCACGTGACTTGTCTCTAAGTCCTGGAAGTCTGAGTTCCTCTTCTCTGTAGTCTTTTCCTTTGTTTTTGTTTTTTGGTTTTTTTTGAGTTGGCGTCTCACTCTTGTCGCCCACACTGGAGTACAGTGGCTGCTCCCGGCACCGCAGCCTCGACCTGCTGGGCTCTGGCGATCCTTCCGCCTCAGCCTTCCGAGTAGCTGGAACTACAGGTGCGCGCTACCACGCCCGGCTCATTTTTTTTGATTTACTGTAGAGATGAGGTTTTGCCAAGTTGCCCAGGTGGGTCTCGAACCTGCGGGCTCAGGCAATCCACTCACCTCAGCTTCCCAAAGGCACGGGATTGCAGGCTGAGCCACCGAGCCCAGCCTTTGTTTTGTTTTTATGCATGTTTCTTGTACAGAAGAATTTCGGGTGAACACCAACCCTGCTACTGGGGCAAAGACAGGGCTATCTTCTGCATCTGTGCCACCTCTGCAGACCTCCAGATGCTGTTGCAGCCTGCCCCAGAAGTGCCTGAAGGGTTTGACCCGGGTCAAGCCCACTCTCTCTGCCAGACCCCTCCAGGTTCAGGAATTCCTCATCAGGCTTGGCCCCTCACTCTCTGGAGCCCCTACCTCTTTGGGTGTTGGCTACTTCAGTTTCCCTGCCCTGTGATCCCTTTCTTGGTGTTCATATTTACACCTGTGGGTTTGGAGTGCCCAGCCAGCTTCCTGGCTTTGTCATTCTAAATCCCCAGGCCTAGATAGTGGTCCAGAGTGGTCCCAAACCCAGCTATGTGGGAGTGGGAGGAAGGGGGGCTCTAACAGTGGTTCCTCAGTGGAAGCTGGTGGGACATCCTGAGCCTCTGTGACCCTTACTTGCTTTGGGGTAGGGGGTGGCACTCTAGTTTGGGCTGCCCTGGACTTCAACTCCATACAGGAGAGGAGCCAGGAAAAAGAGACTCACACTGTGGCCCGGAGCCCTCTCCTTCTCCCCCTGCCCACTTCTCTTCTATTTCAGGGCCTCTTCTCAGGCTCAGAACATGGGCCTTTTGATTTTTCTGCTCCTTGGGTCTAAGTTAGCTTCTTTCTCTTAATCACTATAAAGGAAGGAGAAATTAGTCACCCCCACTTCAACTTTTCCTCAAGCAAATCCAAGGTCCAGAGAGACCTCAACAGCACTTAGAGATGGCCATCTGGGAACGGATGTTAGTGGCACCCCAGAATCCCTTAGGACCCAGAGAACAGAGCCAGATGGGGTGGCCGGAGTGCCACAAGCCTGTTAAGATGCTGAGAGGCCCTTGAGGGGCTTGAGTTGTGCTGGTAGGACCTGAGGAGTCTCCCGGCCCCGCTCTCAGATGTGCTCCAGCCTCACAGAAGCTCTGCTTTCCTCTGCAGAAACACGGCCGGGGCCAGGTGCTGTTCGACCTGGTCTGTGAGCACCTCAACCTCCTGGAGAAGGACTACTTTGGCCTGACCTTCTGTGATGCCGACAGTCAGAAGGTACCTGGACGGGGGAGCAGGGCCAGGCAGGGGAGGCCTGCTGTCGGGGGGGCAGGTGGACCACTGCCCTTGGGCTCCCATAGTCCTGGCCACACCCCATGGTTTCTACCAGTCCTCAGATCTTCATCAGGTGCCTTCTGTTTGCACATCCCCAGGGTTCAGTCAACCTTCCCCACCCGGGTTCCGTCCCTCCCCCAGTCATGTTTTGTGACCCGTAAGTCACCCTCAGGTGGGTGTTTGGAGAGTCCTGGTATGGCTGCTGGATCTGTAAGGGGAAACTGAGGAACCCCCTGCCAGTGCCTCTTCCCTAGCCTTGGGAGGCTCCTGGGCACTGGATCCCAAGACTTTTGGTGAATCCAGACCTCTTGTCCCTCATTTCCCAGTCCCAAGGAAAAAGTACCAGAAAGGATATTCCCCACTAGGGGTTGTTCACTGGCCATAATAGGCTATTTCTTTTCTAACCCTATCCGGGTCCTCTCCTCCATCTTCCCTCTAAAGATTTTTATGTTTTCTTTTAGAACTGGCTGGACCCCTCCAAGGAGATCAAGAAACAGATCCGGAGTGAGTAGCTTGTTGTGGCTGAGGATGTGGTGAGGGGTGGGGGGCACTGGCCACAAGGGCGCCACTTATGCTGCTCCCTCCTGTTTTGGAAAGAGAGTTCAGATCCGTGGGTTTGTTTGCTTCACATGGTAGACCTTGGAGAAAGCTGGGGCAGGAATGACTGTTCACCATCGTCTTATAGATGAGGAATCTGAGGCCCAGAGAAGAGAAATGACTGTGCAGAGTCACACATGAAGGTAGCAGAAGATTATAAATGAGTTTAGGATATCAGTCCTAGAGGAGACCTGCAGAGTTATCTAAGACTAAGAACAAGCAGACGGCCTGGAAATAGCCATCCTCCTGTCCAGGGCTAGTGTAGACTTTAATTATCATTGACCCTTTCCTCAGAGGTTATTACCCAAAGTCACAAAGCCAAGTGTTGGCCGAACCAGGTCTTGAGCCTTGGTCCTCCAGTACCATCCTGTGCTCTTTTCAGAGCCTGGGGTGAAGGCAGATAAGCAGGCCAACTACCTGCTCTTTCTGCCCCAGAGAGAAGGCAAGTAGGCAGGAGTAGGCAGCTTTCAAATGGCCGAAGCGGGAGGTAGGTAGCCTGAGCAAGATAGCATGAGTAGGTGGAGTCCTGCAGCCTCAAGGAAGAGATGCCTCCACCCAAGGCCCCTCCCCCTTGGCTGTGGTTGGTCTCTCCTAGACTCTGTGGTCCCCTGGCTGGAAAGCTGTAGCTGAGCCTGTTGCCATGGCAGCAGGCAGCTGGGCCCAGGGATGCCAGCTGACTCTGTGGGAGGGGTCTTGAGGAATTCTTCCTGTAGGCTCCTGACAATTGGAGACAAAGAGGCAGGCACACAGACAGAGCACACTCCTCTGGGGACTGACAGAGTCCTGGGTCTGGGCTTCAGGCTATCCCCCAGGAGCCCCAGCCTAGCTGGGAGGCTCCCCTCATGCCTGGAGGAGTCAGAACGTGGACAGGCAGCTGAGTGTGCAATGTTTGTAAGGACTAGGAGCTTGGTCAGGACCAAGAGTGGTCAGATCAAGTGATCAGGTCTCAGCACCCTCCCCAGAGCATGCCCACAGCCCCTGCCCGCACAGCCTAGGCACAGAGGATGGTTGCTCCTCGTGTCCACCTCAAGTCATTGAGAAGTGGTCTTGACCCTTAGCAAGTGCCTTCTTTAGTAGAGCCATAGTCTCTACCTCTAACCCTGTAACCTCCAGCCCTTCATCCTATTCCTGCCTTCTGGGGCCCCTTTCTTCTGTTTGTGAATGTCCCTCAGCCTTCTGAAGGCGGCACCACAAGTCCTGTGTCCTAGCGTTCAGGGACAGGTATATCTCCTCCCAAACCTCAGTGCCCATCACATAGGACACCTGGGGCAGTTCCTTCAGCTCTCTGGGTCCCTGCTTCTTCTCTTGGCAAGTGGATTGGTGATTCTTGCCTCACAAGGTAGGGGTGACCGTTAAATGGCATGTGCATAGGGAGCATCTCGCACAGAGTGGGTGCTCCGTAGCTGTTTTCCCCTTGCTTCCCTGATGATGGTTAAATGGAAGACACTGGGACCAGGCTGCCTGGATTTGAATCCTGACTCCATTACTACTTCTTGTGTTATTTAGCTATTCTGTGCCTCAATTTCCTCATCTGTAGAGTGGGATCGTGATCGTATTTATACTTAGGGTTACTGTGAGGATCAAATGAGTTATTACGTGTACAACACCTGAATACAGTAGCACCCAGTATGTATTAGCTATTATTATTTATTAGTACTATTATTGTTCCAGAGACAGGGATTGTTTCTTGTTGAGGCCACTTTTTCCAGAGAGTAATCGTGGCTAGGACATGGGCTCTGAGGCCAGATGACAAGGGTTTAGATCCCTGTTCTCTACCACCAACTACCTGAGTGACTCTGGGAGAGTGACTTAACTTCTCAGAATCTTCATCTACAAAAAATAAATCGGGATGATCATGAATATTAAATCCCTAGACACGTGCATAAGTTCTTAGCAAGCAAAGTGATTGGCACTTAATAAGTGTTTAAGACATGAAGCCCAGGACACAGGACTTGTGGTGCCACCTTCAGGGTGGTGATGACCACGGAACAAGAATGGTGGTGACAATATGGCCTCCAGCTCTTTATGACCAAAGCCTTCCCCAGAGGGGACTCCTTTCTCACTTTGTCAGGGGCCTTTGGAGCCTGGAGCCGGAAATGTCTCAGAGGTGGTCTGACCATTGTTCTGGATTGGAGACTTCTATTAATTCTGTGCAACGTCTCATCAGTACCCATCCCCCCTCCAGTGGCAACCCCTTATTTTGGTTTGCAGAGCTTGTGTCCAGCCCTTATTCATCCTTGTACCTTGTTGCATATGTACTGTTGATTTTTCACATCTAAGTGTGGAGGTTAACACTTCTCCCTTCAAGGGCCCTTTGTATGGTTAGCCCGTTATATGTGCCTTTTAGTCTTGTTTATAGTCCAGTCCTGCCTCCTAAGATGGAGCCAATATGATACAGGGCAGATTTTCTCAAAGCGTGTCTGAGAATAATTAACCTGGCAGGATGCTGTGTAAAAAATGGACAGATCACACACATTTTGGAAATTCTTGAACACATGTCCACCTTAGAGAGTTACAGTGTCCAGTGGCAGAATGGTGGCTTTGGGAAGTCCAAAGTTAGGAAAACTGTTTCATGTGATACTTTCCAGACTTTTTCTTCCCATTAACATCCTGTGGCATAGACTGGGGTGTAGAGGAAGGTGACTGTTGGCTTTGGGCTGAACCCCAACATTGCTCCTTCCTAGCTTGGTGACACTGGGCCGACCACTGCCTGGTCCTCAGTGTCCTCACCTTCAGAAGGGCTGATCATAGGACTTACTCAGGGGTTTGTTGTGAGGTTTACCAAAGTGATGTTTGTGGATTAATTAATGGTGTGCCGGGTATGCAGCATTAGTTCTCTTTCTTTATACCTTCCTTCCCACTGCTGACTCACAAGTCTCTTAACCTGGGCCAAAGTTTCCTCTTTTGTTAAGTGAGAATAATGTTCCAGGCTCCCTGATTAACTTGTCCTGAGATTATGGATCTGAGAAGACAGTTGCACATAGGATGGTGCATCTGGGTCGCCCACTGGGATGATGCCCTCTGATCTCTCCCTCATCTTCTCCTCTCAGGCAGCCCCTGGAATTTTGCCTTCACAGTCAAGTTCTACCCCCCGGACCCTGCCCAGCTGACAGAAGACATCACAAGGTGAGGGCTGTGGAGGGAGTAGCAGGTTTGCTGGCTGTGTGGGATTGTGGATGAGGGCCCTTGGCAGTGCAGATGGGGACACGGGCAGTATATGACAGCAGCTGCAAGTGCAGTTGCCTACTAAGATCAGGCATTTAGCATCAACACAGAAGGCCAACTCGGTGTGAGAAAAGAAGTGACACAAACACAGTGGTCAATGGCGGCTGACCCTTGCCTTTAGAGGAGGAGGTATCACAGGTAACCAGGGGCCCCTTGTGAATTTAAGAGAACAGAAACCATCTAAAACAGTTGCTGTTGAGCTCCAGGCCAGCACTGTCATGTGGGAATTGGACCTGAATATTGAAATGAAGCTAGAGATTTGGGAGAAAATATCACAATTTTTAAATATTGGCAACTAATGCAAAGTTTTTAAAAAAACATAATGTGGGCCATCTCTGGGTGGGACACACCCAATGTTCATGATGGCTGCTGTGCTGGGCAGGCTAAGAGTTGCAGCATTGGGGATATGGAGGGAGCAGTGGACCATACACCCACAGCAATAAGATGTGGGCTTAGAGTTCCCCTATGGCGGGGACCACTCAGCCAGCCTCTGTCTCCCATTGGTCCACTCCTTAATGTCAGTTGCCTGTTTGCCAGGCAGTGGACCAAAGTCAAGATGTTGACTCTGGCCTTGGAAGATAAGACAGATGTTCCTGGAATAGATCAGGCCTCAATAGCCTGAGTTCAGCTTGGGGATAATTTGGCAATAGCATGATCTGAAACTCCATTCCCAAGGGGATGAGACGTTTAGGTCAGTAAAGACCTCTGACTTCGCCCCTACTACCTCTTCTCTTTGTACCAGACCCTGGGCATTGGGCTTCCAGGGATGCCAGGAGGAAAGCCAGGCCTGCCCAGCACAGATGGCCCCAGGAGACGGGGTGTTAGTAGCTATTTTGACTGATTTGGTCAAAAATAGGCCAGAAATAAACTGGTCAAAATGACAAATTGATTGAAATAAAAGATTGGTCAGAGTGTTTGGCAGTGATTTCTGAATTTTTAGACATTTGAACAAAATGCTCATAAGCCCACACTCGGTGCCTATGATGTTTGAGCCGCTGCTAATACTGAGCATACACCTTGGCCCTGAGCACACACTGAGGCTGCACATAATCTTTGCCAAGGTTTCTGTTCTGACTGCGAAATGTCACAAAGCTGTAAAAATTGTATTAAGTAAAAGCCACTTAAAAGGAAAAGAAATAGGCTATTGGGAAAAAAACAGTGAAATATACAAAAATGGACAGGGAGATATCATTGGCTGACAGTGAATCAAAACTTTTTTTTTTTAATACACGATAGCAGAAAAAGCAATGAAATTATTTTAAATGGTCAAAATTGTAAGATCATTTACAAGTACATAAAAGTTATTTAAAAAATCATGGCCTGGTGGTTGGTAATGTTTCCCTAAACCAGTTTTTTTTTAGACAATTCACTCAGAGCTGGAGACAAAATAAAAAAGTTTTGAGCTATCCTTAGCAAGCAGGTTCCTCCAGGCTGTGGAATGCTATGTGGAAGTTATAATGAATGAGGGGGGTTGTGTGTGCTGCATGGGAAGGGCTCTGTGGTGTGGTGTTTGGTATGAAAAAGTGATCTGTAGAATCAGATGTAACATTTGATACCATTTACGTGTTAATAGCACCTGTAAATTAAATCACACGCATTTCTCCATGTCCATGGAGAAAATTGTCTAGAACACTATGTGATAAATATGGGACCTTTAGGGTAGGGGACTAGAAATGAGAATGGGCATCAAGAAAAAATTGAGAATCACCTCTAGAGCTTGCACTTTTTCCACAATACGCATATAGAGTGTTAATTGTATAATTAAAGCAATATGCCATTTAAAAAAATAGCCAAACCAGCGAACTAGTCCTATTTGGCTTGCAAATTAGTTAGAAGTTGAAAATGCTGTCATAGTAGAAAAAAAAAGTCTCTAATTTAGAAAGGAACAAATAGGCTTAAAGTCACGTGAGATGTTGCAAAACTATCTCATAGGACACACCTAAATTGTCAACATATGCCATGCCAGTGTCTGCAAGCATCCTTTTCTGCTGCATTGTGTGTTGATCCATTTGGTTCTCATGGACCATCTGCGCTTGGAGAATCTAGGGAGGAGTAGGGCCCCGTGCCCATGCCCACTCTCCCCTATCTCCAGATACTACCTGTGCCTGCAGCTGCGGGCAGACATCATCACAGGCCGCCTGCCCTGCTCCTTTGTCACACATGCCCTGCTGGGCTCCTACGCCGTGCAGGCTGAGCTGGGTGACTACGATGCCGAGGAGCATGTAGGCAACTATGTCAGCGAGCTCCGCTTCGCCCCTAACCAGACCCGGGAGCTGGAGGAGAGGATCATGGAGCTGCACAAGACGTACAGGTGAGTGGGCCTTGGCCCAGGGCCTTCTGTGGCTCCTTGGCCATTGGCTAGAACCTTCCTTGCAGACCTGAGGGATGTAGGCCCCCAGGTGCTGTACTGTCCATACTCTACCTGGCTCTTCCCCTAACTTGAAGTGTGTCTGAGCAAATTGTCTCTGCAAAAAGGAATGATAGTGACTAACTATTCACCTTAATTGGCCTCTTGGAGCTCCAGTTTCTTAAGCTCCTATGTGGATGTGATAATTCCCATCTGTGGCCTCTAAGAATCAGCTTCGTCTGCTAGCTGGAAATAATAATCATTACTGTGTAAGTCTCCTGGTGTCTAGATCCTGGGGAAGAGGGGTGGAGTTCAAAAGTTTGGCCTTGACCGCCAGCCTGCTTGGGCTCATATTCTGGCTCTGCCACTTTCTAACCTGGGGATCGTGGGCAGTCCGCTTCACTTTCCCATGCTTTGGTTTCCCTATCCGTTCAAGGCTGAGTGCTATTAAACCCACCTTGCAAGATTGTTGGGAGACTAATGACACATATTAATGACATACTGCGTGTTGGCTATTAGTGTTACTGTCTGTGATCTGAGGGATTGAATAGTTGATTGTGCAGTGGAAAGCACCGTGTTCCAGGAGTTGGACAATAATTAACTAGATAAATGATCGTAGGCTGGTTATTTAACCCATCTGAGCCCCATTTTTCAGTTTATATGCATGAACTTAGATCGTCAGTGTTTCCGAATGTTGGTTTTGGGACAGGCAAATTCATTGTATAGAATGTTTAGCATCCTTGGACCCCAGATACATAAATGCCCATAAAGACCTTCTCAGTCATTGTAACAACCCAGATGCCCACTTTGCCATTGCCTGCTGCACAGATTCCCCTGGAGAAGAACCCCTGGAACTAAGTGATGTCTATGGTCCTTTTAAGCTAGAAGGACTTTGGGCTCTAAGTCCAGGATTGTTACAGCAACCCATGTGACAAATGATGTGAAAGTACATTATAAACTATAAAGTACTGCACCCATGGGAAGGAGTATGGAGATATTGTCTCATTACCATTGAGAATGGAGAGAATGAGGAGGGTTGTGTCCTGTGGGCTACATCTGGAAAGGATGGTTAGGGCCAGATATGGAAGGATCACGTACATGGGGAAGAGGTGTGATGAGTGCTAGGTTAGGGGTGGCAGATGCTGTCTCCCAGAGACTCACACATGCATTCTGCTTGCATGAATAATGACTGCTATGATGTTATGCTGAGTAGGATACTAATACCCACAACTTGTTAGCAATGGCCACCTGGACATAGAATAAGGATTGGTGGCCTGTCTGCCACCTATTTGTCATCCCTGTCCTAAATAGAAAGCTATCTCAGGAATGTGAGAGTCATAATAATTCAAAGAAAGACATACAGATCAATATGGGCTAGAGAATACTAATGGCTGTCCTACAGCTCTTTGGACCTGAAGCACATTGACTTCTAGTGTCTAGCTGTCCCATGCAGCAGCTCAGATATAGACAGGGCAGAGGAAACCAAGGCCTGGAGGATATAAAAAGAGATGCAGTGAAATGGTTAGGAGTACTAACTATGGAGCTACATTGTCTGGATTCAAATCCTGACTCTTCTACTTAATAGCAATGTGCCCTTAGGCAAGTTACTCATCTCTCTGTGCCAGTTCTCTCATCTATAAAATGAGAATAACAATAATACTGACCTTACAGAGTTGTTATGAGAATTTGGTGGGTTAATACATGTAACGCGCTTAGAACAGTGACTAACACATAGTATTCACTAAATATTTGCTGTACCTAAGAGTAAAATGTAGTCCAAGTTTCCTGGCAGGCAAAGCAAAGAAGAAACTTGGTTACTTACATAAATCTTCTCTTCAGAAAGGAGGATGTGCAGCTGTTCTTCAGGAGAGATTAAGTGGCATCTGATACTAAATTCTGAGAGAAATATCTTCTGTAGGTAATAATTTAGGAGCCCCTGGGTGATTATAATGATGTCTTCAACAACGGTTTTGCAGTCATGGAAAAGCAGAATTTATAGCTCACACTTAACTCAGGTCAGAATGAGGCGAAAATTCTGACTCCTACTTTAGTCCTTGGATGCTTCCTGGAGGGAATAAGACAGAGCTGAGCTTTGGCAGAAGGTGGGGGTTGGGTGGACTGAAGCAGGGTCTGGGGTACACTGTCCTGACCTGAGGGCAGAGGGGGAGGACTCGGGTGAAGCTCAGCCACATACATGCCCACTCCAGCATGTGTGCCTTCCCAGAATCACGGGTTCTGATGGTGGTCACCTTCAGCCCACAGGACTCAGGCCTAGGCCTTTCCCATGGCCACCTGTGAACACTTTCTCTCCCTTAGGGGCATGACCCCAGGAGAAGCAGAAATCCACTTCCTAGAGAACGCCAAGAAGCTTTCCATGTACGGAGTAGATCTGCACCACGCCAAGGTACCTCTGGCTCCCAGGGCACCCCTAGCTTCTGGGTGGTGCCCTGATGGACCCCCAAGGCCTTTCCAGAAGGCTTGGGCCACCAGGCCATGTGTTACCACCGACTTAAAGCCTTTTCTATCTTATTCTTGTTCCTCGAAGTTCCATAACCTTCATTTTCCCATGATCTGTTATTTTCTCCTTGTATTATACTTCTTTATGAACTGTTTGTGCCACAAGCACGTGAGGGAAAGGCATAGGCTCCAGTTTATTTCTGTATCTCTAGCATGTAACACATGACCTAGCACTGAGTGTGTACCACAAAACATTTGCCAGGTGAATGAATGATTGAATGATTGACAAAACAAGCAATTGAATGAGTGAATGGGTGAATAACTAACTGAATGAGAGAATGCCTGAATGACTATGTGAGGGATTGGTCAGTGGGACTCCAGCATGGAGGTTCTAACCTGCCCCTGAGAGCTCATCACAGACAGAACCCAGGGAGAGGTTTTAGGGGTGATGGCAGGCTGCCTGCCTCCAGGTGTGGACCCTGGGCCTCCTATTTCATGTTGCTTCTTGTGCAGGACTCTGAAGGCATCGACATCATGTTAGGTGTCTGTGCCAATGGCCTGCTTATCTACCGTGACCGGCTGAGAATCAATCGCTTTGCCTGGCCCAAGATTCTCAAAATTTCCTACAAGAGGAGTAACTTCTACATAAAGATCCGGCCTGGGGAGGTGAGCCTGCCTTGGAAACCCCTCCTCCCCAGAATTGACTAGAGCAGTGTGAACTCTGGCAGCTGGAAACCTGGGTTTTTTTACCCAGAATACATGGATGGGGATGCTGGAGTTCTGGGCAGAGAGAAGCCCCTCTTCTGTGGCGCTCTACGTAGACATCACACTTAAGTATGTTCATGTAAACGTGCGTGTGCACGCACACCCACACACATGAGCCTAAATAGAAGCATAAGCACATATATTCGGGTTACACAGATTAATGAACGCATGTTCATGTACAGTGTTTGTATTTGTTTATGTGTGACACTCAAGTATGTACACGTACTAAGATATACAGAGACACATAACTACACACACGACAGCATACCTCTTCTCCTTCAATTTCACGTCTCACCCATTAAAAGTCCATCTGGTTCTACCTCAAGAATAAAGGCGAATCCATTTGCTCTCTTGCCCTCCTCTGTAGCAGACACCAACAGCCACCGGCTCTCACCTGTGTAAGATCCTTCTCACTGGTCTCCTTGCCTCTAATGTTGCTCCACACCATTTTCCTCATAGCTGCTCAAGAGGTCTTAGAAGACCCTTAAATCAGGTCATGTCAAACCACTCCCTCACCCTACCCACACTCGTTTACACTTTCCCAGAAATTAACTCTCGGGCTAAAGTCTAAACTCTGTGCGGCCACCTACCTCTCCCCGCATCGGTTGCCACACTGCCCCATGCCCAAGGTGCTTCAGCCTCTCTGAGTAACTTGAGTAAGTCAAGTTCTTTTTTTCTTTCTTTTTTTTATAAACACTTTTTTTCTCTCTTTTTTTTTTTTTTTTTTGAGTTGGAGTCTTACTCTGTTGCCCAGGCTGGAGTGCAGTGGCACACTCATGGCCACCCCAGCATTGACTTGCTGGGCTCCAGTGATCCTTCCACCTCCACCTTCCAAATAGCCAGAACTATAGGCATGTGCTACCACACCCGGCTAATTTTTGATTTATTGTAGAGACGAGGTCTTGCCAAGTTGCCCAGGCTGGTCTTGAACCCGCGGGCTCAGGCAATCCACTCGCCTTGGCCTCCCAAAGTGCTGGGATTACAGGCTGAGCCACCGAGCCCGGCCAAGTAAGTCAAGTTCTTTCCCACCTTAGTGCTTTGCATCTTGTATTTCCGCTGCATGAAACTCTCCCTAGTCCCTGACTTCTCATGTAGCCTGTTCCTTCACATCCTTCAGATCTCAGCTCCAGATCACCTGTTTAGGGGCATCATCCAGTCACCCCGAGATGGCACCAACCTCCACGCCTACCTAATGGTCCTGCCACACCACACATCTCCCTTCATTCCCCTCATAGCCCTTATCAGTATCTGCAGTTATCTTGTTTACTTATTTATTATCTGAACCCCCCCCCCACTAGAATCTTCTGTCTTGGTCTTCATGGTGTTGCTAGCATTCAGCACTGACCTATCACAGGGTATGTGTTCAGTCAACCTTATGGATCCAGTGAATGAACAGGCCAAAGTTGCACATGCCTGAAAAGAGGTTCAGAGAGGATGGCCTGATGGTGAGAATGGGCCCAGCCTCTTCCTCTAACCCGCCTTTCTTGGTTTTCCAGTATGAGCAGTTTGAGAGTACAATTGGCTTTAAGCTCCCAAACCACCGGTCAGCCAAGAGACTGTGGAAGGTCTGCATCGAGCATCACACGTTCTTCCGGTGAGTCTGAGCCCAGATAGAGTAATGATGAGTCAGAGATCATGTGTGTAGAGGGGAGCAGTGAGAGGAATTGATGAGGACTCAAGGAAAGCCCTTCCCTCCCAGTGTCTCCCTTCCTGGACCACTTCGAGTTGTTGTAGTTGGTGGGGCCGTGGGGTGAAAGGCCAGCTGTGGTCTAGCCTTGGGCCTGGCAGTGCAGGTCTGATCCCTCTCCTAACCTCCATCTCTCTGCTGCAGGCTGGTGTCTCCTGAGCCCCCACCCAAGGGCTTCCTGGTGATGGGCTCCAAGTTCCGGTATAGTGGGAGGACCCAGGCGCAGACCCGCCAGGCCAGTGCCCTCATCGACCGGCCCGCACCCTTCTTTGAGCGTTCCTCCAGCAAACGGTACACGATGTCCCGCAGCCTTGATGGAGGTACGGCCCAGACTGGAGGTGAGGGAAGGGAGGGAGGAGACGTGTGAGATTCTGCAGAGTGAGCAGTGAAGGTGGTGGACACATCCCAAGTTCATTTGCACCAGGCGTGGCAGCCTGAGACCTCTACTGGAACCTGAGCAGCTCTCCCATTTGGGACATGACTCTGCCACTCTGTAGATTCCCATGACTCAGGGGGCCCAGGTTCAGTCATATGGTTTTCTGGCCCCCTGCCCTTAGCAATCCACAGATTTTCATACCAGGAA
Source organism: Cephalopachus bancanus (assembly GCA_027257055.1). Taxonomy (NCBI): domain Eukaryota; kingdom Metazoa; phylum Chordata; class Mammalia; order Primates; family Tarsiidae; genus Cephalopachus; species Cephalopachus bancanus. Next base: position 724,443 of record JAPVLO010000447.1, on the reverse strand, counting down.
AATGGTGCTTGTGATTGCACTGTGGATCTGTCTAGAGGCCCAGGCATTATTCTTGGTCATTCTCTTGGTTCCACTGGGCTCTGGACCGATTGACAATCTAGCCACATGGCATTCTCCATTGCCCCTATTTCTGTTGGACTGGCAGGTACCCTTAATGTCAATGAGACCTGGCCCTACATTGTTCTGTACCAAGCAGACTAGGGCTTCTCAGAATGTGTCTACACATTATGTCAGCATCAGAATCATCTGTGAGATGGCTACACACAAAGATTCCCAGGCCCTGCCCCAGACATACTAAATCAGCATCCCTCAGGGCCCAAGTCTCTCCTCAAGGTATACACACTGGAGTTTATAGGTGACATTCACAAGTCACACAGGCTCTGGGGAGATTCAGGGTTAGGCAGATCTGAGTTCCAGTCTTGGCCTTGACACACAGGAAGTGTTCATAAGTATCTGAGTGGATGGGTGGGAGGTTGGGCAACTCACTTAACTCCTTTGAGCCTCTTTCCTCTTCTGCAAAGTAAATAATACCTACTTTGTTGTGTTGTAGGGAGAATTAAATGAGACAATGTCTAAAAAACATGCAAAACTATTCATGGCATATAATAGGACCATAATAAGTTATACCCATTATTGCTTCTAGGTTTGTAGAGAGGGTGGTTTAGAGGGGGGAAGTGAGTCCTGGGTGAGGGGACAGTAGATACCCAGACACACTGGGGATACTCCCATACACACATACATGTGCCAGGCCTGTGTCAGGTCCTGGGTATCGTGTTTATAATGAACAAGTATGGCCCTTTCCCTCGAGGTGCTCGCAGAAGAGTAGGTTTGTAAGCATTTAATGTGTTTCAAGCGATGGGAGAAACATGTGCAGGATGCAGAACAGCCTTGAGGAGGGAAGAATTCTGTCTAGGAGGGGCAGAACGGGCTTTGCAGAGAGGGTGACAGCTGGGCAGGGTTCTGAAGGATATCTAGGAGTTTGCCAGGTGATCAAGAGAGTCTGATACTTTTCTTAGGGTATGAAAGTGAGACCTGTTTCAGGATTCTTGTCCATGTTTGAAGGATGTAGAGTTCTGCAAGGGTCCATCTGAGGCCGAGGAAGCTTCTTATTCTCCCTGGGTAGATAGAGGACTGAGAACTGAGGTTTACAAAAGGGGAAAGGAAGATCTGGGCCATCTTCTGTCCCTTCCCTGTCGCTTCCATTACTATGTCAGAGATCAAATGAAACCCAGCCTTTGGGGGTACAGGACAGGTCAGCCCAGAGCTGGTAAAGCTCATCAGGGAAGGAGCAGAAGCCTGGACTCTAAGCCAGGAGCCTCAGTCCTTGTACTGACATACTGAAAGTGTGTTTTTCTCTTCTTGAGGTCTCAATTTATTCTCTGTATAGAATAGGGATAGTAATTCTCGGTCTAGCTAGCAGCACAGAGTACTGCACAAGCCAAATGAAATATGTGCATGCATGGGTATGCTTTGCAAAGTGAATATATATGGATAGAAAGGATAATTATTCTCTTTTTAAAATCTAGGCCAACCCCAAGGATAATCTGAGCTCTGCTTATTTTAATTCAGTGTTTTTCAGCCTATTTTCCACCAAGACGCAGTCATGGGCATGGTCAGATTATGCCCAGCGCCAGGTGTGAAGTCTAGAATTCTACCCCTTCCTTCCCTATTCAGAAAGGTATTTTGTATTGCCAGTGAGTGAGAAAGATGTTGTTGCAGGGACACCCTTGAATTCTCCCTAAGTTATAAAGAAGGTAAACCATTCGCAAACTTTAGAACTTTGACTTTCACTCATAAAAACTAATCTCTTGACATCTGTGTATTGCGAAGGAGTGGTCAGATGAGTGTTCTACCGCAATTGCCATAGCAAAATACACTTCCAGGCTGCCACTGACCAGAGGTTCACCCGTCCAGCCACCCTTCCACATACTCACACACCTCCGTTTGTTTCTCAGCTCACCTTTCTGAAGTAGGCACTGCTTAGAGATGAGGAAAGCAAGGCCCAGAGAGATTGTGTAGCTTACCACAGTCACACAGCTAAGAAGAGATGGATCTGGGAGTTGAACCCAGACTCAAGTGGTATAGAACCAGGCTGGGAGGCAGCTCTGTCACTCACTGGCCTTGTGACCAGGACAGGCTGCTTCGCTCCTCTGAGCAATGGGTTGGGTGTGGAAGAGCTGGCCCCACTCCAGGAATGCTTGGCCAGTGGCTGGGCTGGCTCCCTGTCTGTTCACCAGGAGATATTTCACATGGTCACCTGGCCATCTCTGCCCACTTCAGCAGAGTTCTCCCGCCCAGCCTCAGTCAGCGAGAACCATGACGCAGGGCCTGACGGAGACAAGCAGGAAGAGGATGGCGAGTCTAGGGGACGGCGGTCAGAGACTGAGGAGGGAGAGGTCAGGACCCCCACCAAGATCAAGGAGCTAAAGGTAGGAGCCTGGCTTTCTCACACCCTCTGCCCTGGGGATCAGGAACGTAATTCAAGGTTAGCCTCGACCTTGGCCTTCATGTGCCCCCAGCTGTGGCCCAGCACTCTTGCTAACTAGCACCTCATGGCCAGGCTCTTGACATTGGGCCATGCTCAGTACCTGGACATCCCAGGGTGGGGGTGGGGATGGGCAGTGGGGATGCCTGCCCTGTAATCTTCCCCACTTTTGCCCTGCTTTACTAGAGGGGCATCCTGTCCCCTAGAGGACTCAGGCCTCCTGTTGCACACAGCTAATTTGCCCCTTTGATGTGCTCTAGCTCTGTCCTGCCCCCTTTCTCCTCATGAGCATGATCAGGTGTGGCAGGGGCCTTCACAAGTGTGAGGTCCAAATGTGTCCCCTTTCTGCTGCCCCTGCCCCTCTCAGCTACACACACACGCCCCTCATATCTGTGTGCACACGTCATCAGGATTGTGTAGCCTCAGCCTCACATGCATCTACACGTAGGCATATACAGTCCTCACATGGACACACAAGCAGCACACAGCAGGTGCATACACACAGGCAAGGGCTGGCTCCCCTCGGAGTAGTTGTGAAGCAGGGTTTTCTTTCCCGTCATGCAGTTCTACCTTGTGCAGTTCTACCTGGTCCTAAACATGTCCACTGACAGCAAGAAGCAGAGAGGCACAAAACCGCATCACACACCCGTCTGCTGGGCACAGCTCTGCCCACTCTGCCTCTAGTCCCTTTCTTTGCCTTCCTGGGGCAGCTCCCACTTCATGCCCTGCAGCTCCTTCTGACTACCTCACTGCCCTGCTGGTGGCCCATCCAGCTTCCCTGGCCTCCATTGCTTGGTGGAATGTAAGTGCTCTGGGCTCCTTGCGGGACCTTGACCATCAGGGTATCTCTAATCCATTTGCTCTACTGACCTTTCCCTCCTACCATGTCCCGCTAGCCGGAGCAAGAAACCACGCCAAGACACAAGCAGGAGGTACTGCATGGGCCCCGTCCTCCCTGCCCAGCCATCATGTCCCCAGCTCATCTGTCACCATCTCATAGTCCATCGTAGGCTCTCAACCCCAGCACCATCTCAGCTTCCGCTACATCTCTGCTCCTTGTCCATCCTCCTCCCCAGTCACCCTTGCACCTCTCCCCTTGTTAAGCTCATCTCTCCAGCTCCCTGCTCAGACTCTCCGCCACCCCAACCAGCCACCTCTCCCTCCCTCTTCACCCCTACTGCCTTTCACCTAGCTTCACATGCCACCTCTCCAGACCACCTGGTCCTCCATGCTTGCTGCTCACCAGCTGACCAGCCTAGCTGTGCCCACCAGCTCTTCCAGGGCAACCTGTGCTTTCATTGAGCTCATCTCACAGCACTGTTTGGTCACACCTCCATCTCATCTGTGTCCCCTGTGTCCTCGCACCAAGCTTCTTTTTGTATCTCTTGGCAACCAGATGTGGGGGTGGGGGCTGGGGCAGGGAGGGAGGAACCTCAGCATATTTGCGTCTGCCCAGATCCCAGTCCCTGACCGGATCCCCTGCTGCTCAGCTCTGCCAAGACCTTCTCTCCATTTCTCTTCCTTTCCTTTTCTTTTTTCCATTTACTGCTTCCCTCAACTTCTTCCTTCTGTGTTATTTCTTTCTTTCTTCTCAGTCTCCAACTCTCCATTTGAACCTTAACTCCAAGAGAAGTGGGTTTGTCCTTGTGCTGCTGAGGGAAAGGGCCAGAGGCTGGGACATAAAAAAGGTCTGGCCTTGGAGTCTCAAGGTCTGGGTTTCAACCTCAGTTCTGCCACTGACTCTTTGAAGGTCTTGGGAAAGTCCCTTTGGGTCCCATCCCCCTCTGCACAACAAGGCATTCAGACTAGGTTTCCCTAAGGCTTTTAACCCTTGAGAATCCTAGGGTCTCACTGCTCCTGACAGCCTTCGGGAACAGGACATGCCCACAGAGCCAGTGGAGCAGGTTTGGGGTGGAAGATCACAAGCCACATTTTGAATTGGGACTCACCACCCATTGCAGCCCAAGCCCACATCCTGTGCAGACACCATCAGGTTCAGCTTCTCAGACAGACATTTTATCCTGAGGGCACGTCAGCTTTAGGAAGGGATGCCTGAGGTACAGAGGTGTCTGGAGGGGTAGCAGGAGGCTGGTGGGATTGGTTTCCTTTCTAGCTAGCTTAGGAGTCAACCATGATGGGTTTTTGGATGCCAGAGATGAGTCCGGGAAGTTTCTACCTTTGTCTAAGGGTAAGCTTTCCTTCCAGTGGTTCTTCCTGAACCACCTGATCTGACTTTAATAAGCTGAGCTTGTCCATTTCTTGTCCTGAATTGAGTTAACATGAGTCCTCAGACAGCCTTGCAGATAGGGTCCTTGGGCTGCCAGCCTGCCTGCTCTGCCCCAGAAGCACACAGATAAACAGCTTTGGCAAGTCACTGCCAGCTCCTCTACAAAAGCTTGTCCTCACTTGACCTAGGCAAATTCCCCTGTCATGCAGCACTGGCTTGACCTCAGACTTGATGATTTGATGGGGGACACACCTATGATTCCAGCTTACCTGGCTCAATTCTTGTACCCAGCCTTGGGACTCATCTCTCTTCTTCCTGGTCTCCTATTCTCCTAGTCTTCCTGAACATCCCGAAGCATCCTAGTTTCTCTATCTGGTTGTATTCCATCCTGTCTGCTGTTGGTGAGCCAGTAGTACTCAAAAGGTATCTGAAGATCTAGGGTGCTTGGGGAAGGTAGTGGTTCACAGCAGAGACGGCTGAACACAATCTTTTCCTGGCCCCTGGCCCCTAGTGTGGGAGCAGGACCCATTCGTCTGGATGGGTGTCCCTGGCCTGAGGAGGATCCATACTCTCGGCCTCCACAGAGTCTGAGCAGTTGTGCTTGTTAGGCTAGGAGGGGCCTAGACTGGACATCCTGCTAAACACAGTGGTCCAAGTCTTAGTCAGAAGGGAAGCACCAGGATCCAGGAGGAACCCAGGAAGCCAGTGAATGAGCCGGAGCAGCCCAGTGAATGGGATCAATGATTTCTCATGCTGGCACATGCTGCCTACAATGCCTTGGTTGTGACCAGAGGGAGTTCACCTCTGTGGCTAAGACTGGGCCCATAGTACCAAAGGAAACTCACCTGGACTTGTGGGATTTGGGTGGAGTTGGGTATTCAGAGGCCAGGGAGCCAGGCAGGGGAGAAGAGAAGGTGGCTTGACTGGAAGTCTCCTCTTTTTTATCTTAAGTGCTTTGCGCCTTGGTATGCGCACATGTTGGGGCTGATCTCCTTGCCCTATTTGGCTCTTGGGACTGCTGGAAGGGTGAGACAGGATTGGGACAGGACTCATTTTGCTGGTGGAGGGTGGTGGTGGCAACCATTGCCATCATTCCTGCACCCTGTAACTCTCCCTTGGAGTTGCTCCCTAACACTGCCACCTCCATCTATCCCTAGTTCTTAGACAAGCCAGAGGACGTCTTGCTGAAGCACCAGGCCAGCATCAATGAGCTCAAGAGGGCCCTGAAGGAACCCAACAGCAAACTGATCCACCGGGATCGTGACTGGGAGCGGGAGCGCAGACTGCCCTCTTCGCCTGCCTCTGCCTCCCCTAAGGGCACCCCTGAGAAAGCCAACGAGGTAGGTCTCACCCTGAACCCCTCATTAGAGCCTTGGATAAGGATGCATTGGGGGTTTGCCACATACTGACTTATACTCGTTCCCCACACCAATATGCTTCCCCATTGCTGCCTAGGGGCTGGTGGGGTTGGATAGGGTGGTGGGTTGGCTGAGGGAGACAGGCTTTCTAATTCTTGGAATCCTGGGGCCCAGGGCCCGCCCTGAAGCATGAAATCTCAAGAATCATTGTGGTGTGGTGTACTCCCCTTCCATCAGCCAGAGTGTAATGGGGAAGGGATGCTTGTTAAAAATGCAGGTTCCAGGGTCCCACCTCAGACCTACTGAATCAGGTATTTGGAGGTAGAGCCCTGGAATCCACATTTTAAGTGTCCAAGGCAGTTCTCACACACACGAAGCTTTGAGAATTGGCAGCTCCATCCGGCAATCAGACCCTTTTGTACCTACTGCAAAAACATGGGTCGGGGAGTGGTTCCCCTGTGGGAGGGCCCTTGGCTCCCACCAGAGGGGAGGGTGTCCTCCACACAGACCAGACCTGCTTCTGAGGCTTCTGAAAAGGTTCTTGCCTTTCAGAGTGGAAAGTGGGAGTTTTCTTAATTGTAAAAGAGACGAGGTTAGGGTTTGGGGAATTTCTATATTTCTACTCCCAAGCTATTATTTTTCATCCTTGCTAAATCTTGGCACTGTTTACCTCAGTTGATGCTTAGGTGTTGCTTACTGGTCTCAAACCCCATTACACTGCCTGGGTTTGAATTCTGGCTCCCCTGCCAGCTAGCTGGATGCCTTTGGGCTTGCTACTTAACCTCTCATTAGGTAGTGATAATAGAGTACCAACTTTGTAGGCATGTCCTGAAGATCAAGTGACACAATGCATGTGGAAGGGCCAACAGAGTTCCTCAGTGCTCAGTATGAATTATTTGTTGTTTCGTGTTGAGAGTCTGGGACTTTTTCACACAGGAGGTTGCCTTCGAATCGGCATCTTCTTGTAGTTGGGAGGACCAATGGAACCCTTGGAACCCTCACTTTACAGATAGGGGCACTGAGACCCAAAAAGAGGAAGGACACGTTCAGTGTCACAGCTGATCAAAGAGGACCCAATTTCCTTGTACCTCAGGCTCTTGCATTAGCCATCAAGTCACAGCTGCCCAGGAGCAAGACCAAATAATGTAAAGACCAGATATAGAGTCAGTTGTGTGAACAGAACTTGGTGATGCAGCGTGATCTAATGAGCGGAGCATCTGATTAAGTCAGTGCTCCCGTGACCTGGACTGCTGGGTAACAGAAGGCTTTGCCTAGTGAGGCATAAGCTCAGAGACAGCTACTGTGGGAGTGCCCTGCTAGGGAGTCACAAAAGGAGGATGCCTTCAGGGGTCTTTATGTCTAGTGTCATGGAGGGAGGGCAAACACTGAGGGCCTCTTGTCACCTCGGGCACAAGCAAGACCTTGAACTGAGTGGCGGAGCTAGTGATCCAGCGAGCAGCACCCCCTCACACTCGCCTCTTGCCCTCCAGAGATGCCTCTAATCAGTCCTGATGTGGGACTGACCAGTCTCGACCTGAAGGTGGGTGGGGAGGAATGCAGAGGCTGCTGAGTCAGACTCCAGAAGAGAAGGGAAGGATGAACCCTGGTGAGCTGGGGCCTGGAGTGCTGGAGTGTCTCAGGGCAGACTGGCTTGGGGTGTGCCCCACCTGCTGGTGACTGCTGAAATTAGTAGAAGATGGGTCAATATTCAAAGGTGGCGGCTGTTGCACCTCCTATTCCACTCGGCCCCAAGAAGTGTAGTCTACTGCTGGACAGAATTTTGGTACCGAAGCCTGCATTGGAGCAATGGACCATTTAGAACTGACTTAAGGTCCCCTTGGCATTTGGGGCATTTGAAGATTTGGGAGATGGAGAGGTGCCGTAGACAAGGATTGGCTGGGTCCTTGGCTCACCTTTCTGAGCCTTTTGGTCTAGTCCATCTATGGGGTGGGGAGGATCAGACGTGCCATTCCACAGGGTTGTTGGGAAGGCAAAGTGAAATAATGAAGGTAAAAGCACTTTGTCAACTGGAAAATGCTAGACAGTCATGGGTCTGTTGCTGATGGTGACTAGAATCCCTGATCTGATTATGGGCTTTATGGGGAACATCCCGCAGCTATCCCATATTAACTAGAATTCCTAGTAGCTTCCTCGTGTATTGTTGGACCTCATCTGGGCCAAGGAGAAAACAGTGAAAACTCTAATAATTATTCCCCTTTGCCAAACCTAAGTTTTGGTTTCAAAGGTAACTTTTTAAAGGGGGCCGAGACCAAACTGCAGAATCGAACCATAGGCTAAGCCAAAGAATCCAGGAAAGGCTTAGAATCCAAATGGTATGGCTCCAGAAACTCATGAATGAGTGGCCAGGCCGTGGGGGAAGGACCCAAAGCCACAACACTGGCTGGCAGCTGACCGTAGACCTCTCTTCCCTAAATGGCTCAGAGGGCAGTCCCTCTCTATCTTACCCCACAGAGTGGCTCCCTCCTGACTTCATCCACAAGACCTAAAGATGTGGGGACTTACAGAGCTGGGCTGTTTATGGATTGTGTATGTGTGTATCTCTCTCCTACTTTCTCTCTCTCCCTCTCTTCCTGTCTCTGTCTCCCCTTCCTCCCTCCTTCCCTTTCCTCCACCCGGGGCCTCCCCTGCAGTCCCAGAGGACCCAGGACATCTCTCAGCAGGACTTGGTGCCTGAGCCTGGAGCAGCCACAGGCTTGGAAGTGTTCACTCAGAAAATCCTCGCAGCATCTCCTGAGGTTACTGTCTTCACCCTTCCCTGCCCCTTCCTCCTGGGGCTTTTCACCCACTCAGAACCACCTTCTATGGTCTTAAGAAAACCCTTTCTCTGGGGTGAGGGGAATGGACCAGATTCTGCCATGCAGATGGGAGCAATGGGTAGCCCATGCTATGACAAGCAAACGTCGCTATCCTGGAATCTATAAAGAGCCAGCCCCTTCCTCATTTATTGTTTCTCAGGAGAGACAGGACTGCAGCCATTCTGGGAAGATAGAACAGCCCTGGCTTTGAAGGGAAGCAGAAATGATCTTCTCTCAGGCCATGGTGAATCAGGTGACTCTAGATGCAGCCTCTGACTTCTAAGTTTGGGATTGGGGTCATGGCACATAACTGCCTTCTGCGCCAAGGTCCAGTCTCTGAAACCTGGATAAGGTCTAGCAGTGGCCAGTGAGGGCATGGCACTCCACTCATTTCCTGCCCTCGTCCTCTCTAAGCTCCCTTGGAGTTTGGTCCGTCAGGGTCTCCAGACAGGCAAATGTGGATACTTTTCTCTAAGGCTTAGCCTTGGAGTTGAGAGATAGTGGTCAGGCAAGAGTTCTCACGAAGAGGACACTGCTTCTGTGCCCAAGATGGCAGTAGGGAGAGGGCTCTTGGCACTTCCTGTGGCCCTGCATGGATGCTGGATGTGGGATTCAGGCACAGGTGGCAGGGGCTGCATCCCTCTTTCTGCTGGGATTTCATAGACTGTCAGGGCTGGAAGGTTCTTGGCCGATCATCTGGCAAAAATTCCTCCTCCCTGATTACTGACCCTCCTCTGTCGGCCCTGTATGTGTGAGGGCATATGCTTTTCTCAGTTCTCAGAGGAAATGTTTGTAGCTGCTGCCAATGTGCTGGGACTTTAAGAAAGACACGAGTGAGCTACATAAGTGGTAAAGCATAAATCATACTTCTACTCCATGAACTTTTCCTTAACATAAAATAAAAACTATCGCACTCTCTTGAGGAAAGTCAGACAGGAGTCAACAGCACCCCGAGGTGAGGTACACAGTGATGCCCTGGAGCACACCAGGAACTGGTGTCTATACTGAGAGCAGAGCCCCCAACACACACCCTTCGCCAGTTCCCAGCAGGCCATCCACCTGGCCCTTCCACCCTGCACTCGCTGTCCTCGATGGCAGCCATCGATCAGCTGTTGGCGAGTTTTCATGCTGAATTGAAACCTGCCTTTGAAATCAGCTGCCTGCACCTTGTTCCGCCCACAGATCTGCTCTGTGACCTCCTCCTGGAAACTGCGATTCTCCTCTCGGTTTCTCCCAGGACATGACTTCTAGAGGGCTCCTCCCTCTGGACCCCCTCCTGCTGCAAAGGGCAGGACCCAAAATACAACCCAGAGCTCCGCGTGGGGCCTGAAGAGCCTGGAGCCAGTGCAGTTTCTTCCTTAAGGCTTGTGTGGGAGAACTGGCTTCCTCCCCCCGGCTTCTGCCGTGCAGTTTCTCTGGCTGCAGTGCCCCAAGCTCATGGCAGGGGGCGCTCTGAGCAAGGCACTGAAGTGCCCTGGCTTAGGGGAAAGAGTGGCTGCAGGGCTGCCACGATCTGGGGCTACCCTAGCGTGACCCCACCTTGTAAATTGGATCAGCGCGACATTTAGACTAGCCCCATCGGGCCAGGTGAGGCTCCATCAGTGCTTTATTGCCAGTGACGTTTCTCTCTCTTCTTTTCCTCTTCAGAACCTTACATACCTCTGTGTTACTTCTCCCGCTGCCCACTCTTGTGTTCTTGCTCAAGTTCCCTCCCCTAGGGGGAGCCTCAGTTTCATTTCCTGAAATAAGGATAACAATACCTGCTTCATAGGTTGCCACTTGGATGGAATTTCATAACTTAGACAAAGGGCTGGCATTGCCTGGCACATAGTAACTAAATGTTACCATGTTTCCTTTTCTCCTTGCAGAATCTTTCTTTTCATTCACCGGCCCCTGCTTATCTTGCCTAGTTGCTACCTGGAATTGGGGCAGAAATGTTCCAGAAAGGGCTTCATTGGCTAACTGTGGCCATCATTGCCAGGCTGTTGATTTCTGTCCTCGCTGAAATGGAAGCAGTTGAAGGAACCTGCTTTCCAAGGAGATCAGAGAAGAGATCTGACTTCTGTGGGCTTTTAAAGTGCTTCAAGTGCTTCCCTTTGGGATACTTCAAGTGCTGTGGTCCTGAAGACTTGACAACCTGAAGCAAAAGCTCAGGACCCGACTCCAGTCTTCACTTGGACTTTCCCCTTCCTTTTATCTCTCCCATTGACAAGATTCTCTTAATGAGACCCAATTCCCAGATAATCAGGGAGATTTTACTAAAATGGAGTGGGAGGAAAAGGAGTTTATAGTATTCTCTTATACCTTCAAAGTCCTTCAGATCTTATGGTATCTGATAGACTTCCAGTTGGGTGGGATTGACAGACTTCTCACCAAGTCCAACCTGAAAAGGAGCCCAAGGTCACACAGACCTTCCCTGTTTGTTGCCAGGAGCAATTTTGGCATATCTTCCCATGGAGACAGTTATAATAGGGTGAAAAGGGCACATTTGCCAGAACTTGGAGTCAGAGACTGGGTTCTAGGCCTGCCTCCGCTGCTAGCTCACTGTGCAACCTTGGGCAAAGTGTTCACCTTCTCCAGTTCTTACCTTCCATATCTGTATCATGAGGGGGCTCTAGTCAGGACAGTGATTTCAGAGCAGGGAGGTGCTTTAGGGCACTAGGGCAGCCCACACCCTCAACTGCATCAGGTCAGCTCTGTATTTGTATCACATATTAGATTTCCATTAAGATTTTATGGAAAGAAAGTATTCTGTGGCCACAAGAATGAAAACCCAGTGGACTTCCTACTTTTCTAATGCTTCTGGAAGTCTATCATTCCCTCCCATGCAGTGTTCAAAGAACTCTTGGGGGAGGTCGAGGCCATGCACAGACTCTTCAACAGTGCCACACTCCGGTGCTTTGGCCCAGGATGATGCTTGGATCTCTAGACCTCTCCCTTCTTTGATGCATTCTGAGAAGTGCTTTTTACTCTTCCTGTGAGTTTTGTCAGAATCCTGCCAGGATAGGCTTTGGTATTTATTTCTTTTGTATTGAACCCCACAATGTTCAAGCTGTCTAAGTCATTGTGGTGACTGGCACTAACCTGGCCATTTGGTATCTTCACTACTAATCTGTTTTCTTCTTAGAATCTCTTGATGAAAGGTCAGATTTCAGGCTGTGGCCTGTGGAGCTTAACTCAGTGCTTCCCCTCAACTTGGTGTTAGATCACAGTTAGCACCCATGTTCCAAGGTTGTGAAGTAAGTCAGCAAAGACTCAGGCCTTAAAAAATCAGACATTCCTTTTCTGACTCTACCATCAACTAACTGTGACCTCGGACGGGTCACTGACCTTCTCTAGGTCTCAGTTTCCCCACTTATACATGAGAAGATTATACTGGATAATGTCTTGAGAGTTCTTTCAGCTCTAATATTCAAAGATTCCATGTGATATAAGCTACTTTTCCCTCTGATAATGGCAGTGATATTCTTAAAGGAGGAAGGGGAAGCGTCCTGACCCCTCCATGGATTTCCATTTCCCTATGGCTAACATGGGGAGGGTGCAAGACCCTATCCCATTTCATCAAGTTGGGGGCAGTGGCTGAGGAGAGTCATACAGTGATTTGTTGAGTGTCTTATGGGCAGAATATCCATGATGAGAATGACTGGCATTGGCATGCCTTCTTTTCTCCCCAGCCAGTTCTGGGGACACTCTGTCCCAGAGCCAAATCTTTCAGTCATAGATTGGTCCCTTCTTACAGAGGGAAAAAGTGACCCATTCTTCTGGTACCTGATATTTCATGTTAACTCTTCTTGCTCCAATTGAAACGCAGGGTTCAGAGCATTGGGTATTTATAGAAAGAAAGTACACTAGGCCAGAAGAACTCTGTCTCCTAAGAGTGGCCACCACGCAGCAGGAAGAAAGTGAGGCAGGCCTTGCTGACATCCTTGCTAATGGCAGACTCTCCAAGGTAGACGTACTGGTGGACAAGTTCAGAGTTGAAGTGGCCACAGAAGAAGTGGTGGGAACCAGAAGAGCAAACACCCAGCAACAAGGGAGGATGATTGCAAGTCCTGAAGATTTTGAGCCACTGTGGGAGGAAGGCCCTGGGGTCAGGGAAGGCCCAGGGGAGACTGTCCTGGCAGCTGGCTGCACACTGGCTGAAAAGCTCCTTGAAGGCTCTGGACTCAGGGTGGACACCAGGCAGGTGACCACCAGGAGCTGCCACATCTCAGATGGGCTAGAGGACTGGACAGAGCAGAGGAAGGGCCTGACAGAGCTCCCGACTTGCAGGAGGCCTACTGCCCCAGGGACCAAGCCAGCAGAGGTGGACATTTCCTCTCCAGCCTCTGACAAGGGAGGACTCCAGTCGTTTCTGTTGGATCCAGCCCATGCGGAAGCCAGAGCCGACTCGAGTGATGAAACCGATACCTCCTTTGTAGAGAGTAGCTTCTATTTAAACTATGGAGAGAAAGACTTAGAAGACCGAGTCCTCCCTCCACCCCTGGAGGTGAGAGAAGAGCCCCTGGATGCCCGATCTGGAGATGAGACCAGCCCAGAGCAGAACTCCTCAGAACTGAGGGCTTCTGCCACAGCTTCAGGCGAGAATGAGGATGAAGGCCCCACAACTTCCTCAGAGGAAGGAGCAGGGCCCTCCAAGAATCGCAGAAGACCAGGTGACCTAAAGGGACTTCTGTCACAGACATTAGCTGAAGACTGGGCAGTAGCCCAGTTGGGGGTGGAAGGAGAATTTGTCCGCCCATCAGCCAGTGCAGCTGAAGAGACAGAAGCCCCCATGAGTGGAGACCGGTTGGGAAAGACAGAGAAGAGTCTCCCGGCAGGTGTGAAGAACCAGTCACCTCACAGGGAAGGGGGTGTGCCTCCAGACGGCCAGGCCTGCGCCTTTCCGTGGGCCATCCCTCCAAATGTCAGGAAGCCAGTCAAACCAGGCAGAGGCAACCTCCTACCCAAAGAGAGGGAAGTAGCTCACACCCAGAAGGGAGGCCCTGAGAGGGAGGACCGCCAAGCCCCAGCGTTTCTTCACATGGAGGTGGTCATTCCCCTGCCAGCCTCCCCTGGTCATGCGGAGACTCTGCTGGATGCTTCCCCGGGCCCAGCCTCTCATGGGTCACGGGAGCCTTCGGAGCTTAGTGACCCCTTTAGAGAACTGTCCCCTGTATTTCTCAGACATGTCCATCTTCCTAAAGAGAGTCCAGAGCCCAAGGACCAAGTGGGGTTGGTTTTGCCCCCTGACACAGGAAGTGAGCGCAAGCCACCTCCTGTCACTCGCAGAAAGCCCAGAGCTGTCCCTGAAGAAGCTGAGGGGGCCATGCCCCTGGGGTTGGCGTTCCCTTTGGGGAAACAAAAGGAGATGACGTTTTTCCAGGCTGGAGGCCAAGAAGGTTCCCTGGAAGATATTAGCAAGACCTCGGTGGCCAACAAAATTCGAATATTTGAGACCCATGGAGCTGAAACTCGCCGAGTGAGTCAGGGTGAAACAAGAGCCCTTCCAAATGACTTGTCTTCAGAAACCCCCATGGGACAGGTAGAGCAACAGCGGAGTAAGCTTTTAGACCTGGGCTTCATCCAACTCCAGCCCCTGGGGGACCTTACCAGCCCCAAAGCCATGCGTTCTTTGGGGATACCTCTGGCTACCAAACACTTTGGCGAGGGCATTTCTACTGCACCTCACCAGGATGGATGCACGGAACTAGAGCTCGCGTCCCCCGATTCGGGCTGTGAAACCACGCTGGAGGAAGCTGCTGGGGTAACTGGCCATGTGAGCCCCACCCTGACCACTACTCCCCACCCGTGGGGGCTGGCCGCATGCTGTGTAGCTCCTAGAAGCATGTTTCATTACTGCAACCAGAGGCTGCTTACCCATTCCTGTGAGTTCTCATCCCTAGACGGGCCTGGGTGCAGCTCAGGCCAAATGATGGGCTCATCTGCCTGCCCACGTTAGCTTGGCCACGGAGACCCTCAGCTTTTGGTGTGACCTGATGCCCAGAGGGTCACACAACCTCCATGGAGAAGGTGGCGCCACTGCCCGCTAATTACACACTTGCTTTGCCTTGCTGCTCCCACCTGCTGGGTTCCTACCTATCTTGCTTGGCTTGTCAGCCATCTTTCTTCATCCTTTCCCGTCCCTGTTTCTCCTGCCTTGGGGAAGCTGCCAGTCCGGAGGTTTCCATCCTTTGCTTCTGGTTCCCTCTCAGTCCCAGTGCCACGTTTCCTTCTGCCTCCTTAAGACTAACTGTCTTCTCTAATCCAGAACAAATCCGAAGATGCGGTCAGGGAAGAGAAGCACTTCAGCAGCTTAGCAGCGAACACCCCTGGGAAGGGGGGGCGCCTGAGAGTCGCCAGCCCCTCAGGCCCTCAGGTCTCTGCAGTCCTCTGTGCCCCAGTGACCCAGTCATCCTCACCTGGCCAGGATGCATCACCTCCTTAGACTCACACCCGCTCTGGCAGCACCTCTTGTGGCTGCTCAACTCTGGCTTGTCTGGAATGCATTCTTCACACAGCTCAGCCTTCCAGAAACTGGCCAAAGGAAGGCTCGTTGAGCAAGTGAATCGCCAAGCACACTGAATCCCTTGAACCTGAAGCCAAGTTCTTTAAAAATGTTTCCTGGATGTTAGATTGGTCTTAAAAAAGAATGTCATGAGCCAGCCAAAAAAGATTTGTGTGGTTTCTAATCCCTGACAGGCCAGTTGAGAGGTATGTATGTCGGACAAGAGTTGCTGGTTCCCCCAGGCATTGCCTTGGCCTGCTGTTGTCAATTACACTGATGGGGCCAGAACCTTCTCTTCCTGACCTGCTGTGGTCCACTCATGGAGCTCAGGGTGGAACTGGCACAGTACTCAGCTCCCAGGAAGCTTGTGGCCAAAGGCCCTGACTCTGTAATGTTCCTCTCTCTAGTTGATGCTGACCACCGGCCCCCCACGGAGACTCAGTGGAATTGACAAACTGTGTTGGCTTCCTCTTTCTTCCTCCAAGCTCTTGGCTCCAGCCTCTCTGCCTTCCCTTCCTGGGTTTCCCTGAATCCCTGCGTCTCCCTCCTGAGTTTCTGTTTCTCAACGCCTGCCTGCACGGATGAGCCTGGCATCTGGGCTTCCATCCTTGCCTTTTGCACAGTGCTGCTTCTTATAGGCTCCCAGATCCAAGCCTTGGATGGAGCCTCCTGTCCAGGGCTCACTGGCAGGATATTTGCTTTCTACTTGCTTTTGCCATTGGTGTGAGACCCTCAGAAAGGAGCATCCCTACTCTTGGGACTTTTTTCTTTTTTTTAAGCTTGTAATTGATTTCAAGGAACCTTTCCTGGGGGTGTTTTTTGTTTCCTGATCTGCTCCTCCGTCAGGACGTCAACACAGCCCCAAGCCTTCTTCTGTCATTCACCATCTTGATTTCTCTTTTTCTCTCTCTCTCCCTCCCCACATCCCCATTTCTTTGATTTTATCTGGCCATAGAGAGCAGGGCTGAGGGAGGGCTCGGAGGAGAAAGTCAAACCACCACGACCCCGGGCCCCAGAGAGTGACACAGGAGATGAGGATCAGGACCAGGAGAGGGACGCAGTGTTCCTGAAGGACAACCACCTGGCCATTGAGCGCAAGTGTTCCAGCATCACGGTCAGCTCCACGTCCAGCCTGGAGGCTGAGGTAGACTTCACGGTCATTGGCGACTACCACGGCAGTGCCTTCGAAGACTTCTCCCGCAGCCTGCCTGAGCTTGACAGAGACAAAAGCGACTCCGAAACAGAGGGCCTGGTGTTCTCCCGGGATCTCAACAAAGGGGCCCCCAGCCAGGACGATGAGTCTGGGGGCATTGAAGACAGTCCGGATCGAGGGGCCTGCTCCACCCCGGATATGCCCCAGTTTGAGGTACAGTGGAGCTTCATTGAGACCTGGGCCCACCGGGCACTGCATGCTCAGAGGGCCCTGGGCCACCCGAGAAGACTGAGCAACCAGCCTGCAGCCCGAAGCTGTCTTGTGTTGCATGACTGCCCCCTGTAGAACAGCATGGTTCTGTGCTCGCATGTTCGCCATGTCGGTTTACCCCTAACACGTGCTCCTTGGTGTTTAACCCTGTGACCCCATTGCTTGCTGAGGCAATGACAGGCAGTCCTCCTCCCTTGCCTGTGTTGCATGGCACCTGCAGGTAGCATGTGTCTGAACTCTTGGGGACTGCTGCGGCCTGGTCTGAAAGTTGAATGATTTTTCCTGACCCGGGCCCAGGCTGGATCCCTGAGGCCTGGGCTTCCTGTGGAAGGGACAGTAGTTTAAGTCCACTTGGCCCTGGGGTCTCAGGGTGGTGGTAGAAACTCCTGAAGAAGAGAAAATGTGATCATTGTGGAGGGACAGAATGTGTCTGGGCCTCTGCTCTGTGGCCCTCTGCGGAACTGCGAGGGATCTTTCTAAAACATGTCTCTGTTCGTGTCATTTCTTTACCCCTCATCTCTTCTAGCCCCAGCCTACCTTCTACACTCTCCTTCCCTCTGGGTTCCAGGCTCTGAAATACAAGCTCATCCACTCTGGACTCTCACTCCATGCTGTAATCTCTGGTAGAAGGGTTTTCTCCCTTTCTGTACCTTGCAGCCTTATCATGTTCCAGGACGAAGTTCAGATGTCAGTTCCCTAGCAAAAGCTTTCCTGACCACCCTGGGCAGAAGCATTGCCTCCCACAGTCCCCTTGCTCTGTGACGGCTCTGCTCTGGCAAAGTGGTCAGGTCAGTGGCTGACAGGTCTGCTCTCACCAGGTGGCAGCTCCTTTAGGCCTGGCATATACTAGGCACTAACAGATGATTAACTGAATGAATGGCTAGATTGCAGGGTTACAACCGTCTGTAAGAATCCGCCTCCTTTGACATGTTGGCTTGTGCCTGTAATCCCAACTACTCAGGAGGCTGAGGCAGGTGTATTGCTTGAGCCCAGGAATTTGAGACTGCAGTAAGCTATGATTATGCCACTGCACTCCAGCCTGAGTAACAGAGTGAGATTTCCAACTCCAAAAAAAAAAATCTCCCTCACCACTATCCCTCCAACCGACAATAAACTGACTTTCATTCATTCATTCAATTCACACATGTTAATAATAACTATGGCCATGAACTAGGCCCAGTGGAGGACTCAGAAGAAACTGATTACTTAAGACTTCTATAGTAGAGGCTGTAAACTGGCCAGCAGATGTGTTTCTTGGACTCTGATTTAAAAACCAGGACATTGAATATAAAATCCTGGGTATTCTTATACCGTTAAAAAAAATGAGACCGTCACTCAGAGGCCATGGTCACAGTTGGCCAAACCCGAGGAGGATCCCACATGCTCTCTACTCCAGCCCAGTCCTCAAGGAGCCCACTTCATCCACATGCATCTCCTGTCTGGCTCCTGTAGTCCTCCAAGCATGTGCCGCTCTTGCTCTGAAAAAGGGTTTAGCTGAGGCAGCCGGGAGGTGGTGGCCTAACCCTGGAAGTCCTTCAGGATTCAGTGACATTATGCATATAAAGAAAACACTTAGAGTGGGGCCTGGCACCACGTGTATTCACGGAATAGTAGATACTCTTCTAACGGTCATCTAGAAAAACGGCATATAGCCATCAAGAGATTGTGTGGTGCAGAGGCGTGGACAGGCCCCCTGGGAGCTGGTGGTGGTCTGACTGTCCCCTGGCTGTTGTCTATGCCATCACAACTATGCCTCTTGCCTTGTCCTGCATACCCTTCCAGAGACTTGGCCAGCTGTGGGAGCAGAAGATGACCTGCTGACCCCACACCACAATTGCCTGTGAGCAGGGGTCATGCCAGGGCTTGAGTTATGGAATGTTCTCCTTCATCCCCCTACAGCCTGTGAAAACAGAAACCATGACTGTCAGCAGTCTGGCCATTAGAAAGAAGATTGAACCAGAGGCTGTACTGCAGACCAGAGTCAGCACTGTGGATAACACCCAGGTAACCTGTGCCTTCCGATGTACCCTGAGCCCTTTGGCCAGTACTCACCTAGGCTTCCGCAGAATCCCCATCTTAATCCTGATGCTTTTCTGGGCCTCAGTGTCCTCCCTGAGCTCTGGGAGTGGGCGTGGGGGTGTAGCGAGAGGGTAAGTAGATTCTTGTCCGGCAGAGCATACCTCTTAAAGTCTCAATTGACCCGTCTATAAAGTAAGAGCCATCTTGTCTCCCACTTCCTCCTGGGAGTATCGGGGGAACTGGTGACTCGTGGATCAGGACCTTGGTTTTCAGGTTGCTTGGAGGAGTTGGAGAGCTTTCTTGAGGCATCCCAGAGGCCACCTGGGGAGAGAAGGAGGGCCCGATCCCAATCCAGCTTTAGTCAAAACAGCTCATCTTGGGTCATTTTTTTGTGCATGGAGGTTCCATATCAGGTTGGTAAAATGAACAAAGTGAAAAACACAACAGGATGAAACATACTCAGCACCCTAAGAAAGCAGTCTGTGAATAGACACAGGTGCGCTACTTGCCGTGCATTCCCTACATTCCTTTTGTGGTCTTTAAACTTTGAACATTAAAGTTATGGGTCTGCTAGTTTTTCCTGGCCAAAAGAGCTATAGTGCTGAGGGCTTTTTGACCTGAGACCATTCTTTGTCTCAAGATCTGAAAAAGGGCAGAAATCAACACAACATGGGCAACTCTTATTGCCAGAATCTTTTCTCCCTCTTTTCTCGTGATGCTAGGGGCTCTGAGGCTGCCTACCACAGTTCAGTACTCTGAGTCCCGATGAGCTGTGTGACCTTAGCAAGCTGCCTTTCCTCTCTGGCCTACTTTGTTTTAGTAACATGTGTTTTGTGTTTATTTTTTTTTTAATTATAGAGAAACTAAAAATGGCCCTAAATCCCATAGCCTAGTAACCCTATTGACACCATGGCAAAACAAGGAAGTTTACAGCTACAAAATTCAAACCAATGGATTTTTCCTTATGCTACCTGCCAGAAGATGATTTATGCCTATTCTGACACAGATATCTACATCTCTACATACTTAAAATTTTTACACAAACAGTGATTCTCTTTTACATGTCACCTTTCTTTTGTGATAATTATTGTGGCGATCACTCCTTGTTGACCTGGATAGACCCATTCCTCTTCCTAGTCTTGTTTGGGAGGGGAATCCTAACTTATTTTGCTGTCTACCACTGGTGGGCCTGTGGTGGTTTTGGTCTTATGCAGTACATGACCAGGGCTGCTTGTTCATACTTCTTGGCAAACCTTTCCAAGTTTCTATCCAAAGAGTAAATTCCTAGTGATTGCCAGGTCAAAGGTTATGTACACTGAAATTTGGATAAAATTTGCCAAATTGTCTGGGATTGTTTTGTCTTTGACCAATAAAATGGTTGAGATGAAGCGGAAGGCCTGTGAGGCTCCTCTGTAATTCAGTCTGTATGTGGCCTGCCGCCAGCGATGTCACTTTGTGACAGGGAATGCCGTGAGCCCAGGTGCCAGATGCTGCAGATGTATCTGGCTCTCTGTCTCTGATGACTCCCTCTCTGGCCAGCAGGTTGATGGGAGTACCCCAGCAGGGAAGGAGTTTTTGACAACTACTCCCTCCATCACCACAGAGACCATATCAACCACCATGGTAAGCAGAGCTCAGGAGGCTTCCCTCTCTGACCAGCCCCCTCACCTCCAAGACAGCTAGGTGGCCAGCTCACGCCAGCTGGCTGCTTCAGGAAACCCTTTGCTGCCCTCACTGAATCAGATATGGGCCATACAGTCAAATGATTTTTGTCTGGGACCTTAGTTGCCACAGGACGTACAGTCAGACCTCCGTTTTCCAAACTGAATAATGTCGGAGGTGGACTCTCTGAGTCTCCATTATCTGGATCAGCTCAGCCTCAGCGGGATAGGGGAAGGATGGTTACCAGACACCAATCTCACCTCCTAGGGAGAGTCCACTGGTAACGCTCATCTGGGCTCTGGAGGTGAGCCTGCATCCTTCCACGTCCTGGAAGCTGCACAGCTTTTCATGTCTCGGACCACTTCTTGGCCTTGGTCAGTAGATGGCGTGCAGTGAGCGTGAGTTGGAAACTCAGGCTTTCAGCCCACTTCCTTAGCGACCTTGCGGTCTGCTACCTATTTGCTGTCTGACCCGTGAAGGAAGGTCCTTGGCCTCAGGTGTCCTCATCTGTAAAATGGCAGTAATCTCCACTCTGCGTTCCGTAAGTGACTCCAGTAACACCAGATCCCCTAACGATGAAACAGAACAGATAGCATTTGGCACACAGGTTACAGTCCAGGCAATGTGCTGAGAATTTTGAATGGATTATCTCATTGGATCCTCACCGAAGCCGTGAGGTAGATGTTCTTTCTTCCACATCCTTTACAGATGAGGAAACTGAAGTTCAGAGAGGTAAAGTGACTTACCCAAGGTCATACAACCAATAAGTGGCAGTGCCAGGGAGCCCCACTTTCCACCCCGGTCATTCTCTCTTATTCATTTTTTTTTTTTTTTTGAGTTGGAGTCTCACTCAGTCGCCCAGACTGGAGTGCAGTGACCACTCCCAGCCACCGCAGCCTTGCCTGCTGGGCTCCGGCGATCCTTCCGCCTCAGCCTTCCAAGTAGCCGGAATTACAGGCATGCGCTACCACACCCAGCTGATTTTTTGATTTATTGTAGAGATGAGGTCTCGCTGCCCAGGCGGGTCTCGAACCCGCGGGCTCAGGCAATCCACTCACCTCAGCCTCCCAAAGGCGCGGGATTACAGGCTCAGCCACCGAGCCCGGCTTTTTCTCTCTTATTCTGACCTTCGTGAATGTTGGCCAAATGGGGCTGGGTGGCCACCATGGGGCTAAAGAAGGTAGCAGTGCCAGAGCTGTGAGAAGTTGTTTTCAAAGGCTGCTTCTTGACAAACATGTAGAAAGGGAATTCCATTAATTCAGATGACCCAACAGGTAGGTTTTGAATAAACAAGGATTTTGAGATCAATAAACCCAAACCTGTTCCCAGCTTGCACACTTTTCCCTGGTCACTCAGTTTCTCCTCTCCCCTCAACCCTTCACCATGTGTTGTTGGGATGCTTGTAGGGCTAAATTTAAATGTGTCCTTATGGTGAGCAGGCTGTTATACCATTCATATACTCATCCATCCATCCATCCATTTGTTCCAGAAACATTGATTAGTCTCTACTGTCTGCCTAGTATGGGGATACAGAGTTGAAGAAAACATACTGCCTGCTAGGATTCTTTTGTTCAGCGATCAGCCATCATGAGCACTTTTGGCGTGCTGTGCCCCCACCCTCCGTATTTGGCTTCTAGGCACACAGTCATGAACAAGGCCCAGCTCACCCACTTCCTGGCTGGATGACCTTGGGCAAGTTACCTGAATCTCTCCAAGCCTCAGTTTCCACTTCTGGAAAACGGGATGGGGTTGGGCATGATAACAGCACATACCTCCAAGGGTTGATGTGAATATGAGCTGAAGGAATCTGTGCAAAGCCCCAAGACAGTGTCCAGGACACAGTAAGCTGTCTGCAGGTGTGAGCTGCTATCATTTCCTTCCTATCTTCATGGAGTAGTGTAATAGTGCTCTCCTAGGGATCACAGGGAGGTCACCTCTGCCGGGAGGAGCCAGGGAAGGTTGTACCTAGGGACGGACATTCAAGCTATGAGTGAAGGCTAAATGAAGGTACAGTCTTGGGAGAAGGCATTCCAGACAGCAGGAAGAGCAGGTGCACGACAAGGAAGGGAAGGAGCATGGCAGCTGGGGAAAGGCACGTGGTCAGGGAACAGGTATCATGAGTGTGGAGCAGAAGAGGCTGGAAAGGAAGGCTGGGCTGGAGCTTGAAAGGCCTTGAATGTCATATACGAAGTTCAACTTAATTCTGCAGACAATGGAGAATCACTGAAACTTTTACAGTAGGGGCATGATGTCATCAAGTGTGTGTTTCTGTGCTTTATAAAGATTATTCTAGCAACCTGTGTACAGCAGGGACTCGAGCAAAAATGCCTCCCTCTCTCCCTCCCTCTCTCCTTCAACAAATATTTATTGAGCGCCCATGATGTATGAAGTTCTGTGCCAAACACTGTGAATCCAACACTGAAGAAGACAGCATCTCCGAGCTCTGGGGCCCAATGCCCTGGGAAAGACAGAAAGAGAAGGCAGAGGAACTCGGCTAGCAGCTGATGCCCAGGCTGGGTGAGGCCAGAGGCTGAGGAGGTGGATGCAGAGGAGGGGTCAGGGTTCAGGGATGCCTGATGGGAGGAAAGCATAGAACTTGGTCATCGGTAGAATGTCCAGGGGACAGTAGAAAACATCGACTGGTGACACTGTTCACTAGCCAGCAGCTTTCAAAGTGTGGTCCCAGGAACCTGTTGGAAAGGCAAAATCTCGGGCCCCACTTCAGGCCTATGAATCAGAAATTCGGCTGGGGAGGGGCTCCCAGCAGTGTGTGTTGTCCCAGGCTCTCCAGGCAGTGCCCCTCGGGTTTGAGAACCGTGTATGTGACCAGAGCACCCGAGGAAAGTGCTCTTTATTGGCCAGTGTGTGTCAGGGGCAACAAATTCCATTTGAGATCCCATGAGTCTGAGTGCCTGTGGGTCGTTCTCAGGCGAAGGTGTCCAGGGAACAACTGGTTGCAAAGACCTGGGATTTGAAAAAGAACTGGCTACAGGTAAGGGGTAGGAGATGTCAACCTTGAAGAGGTAGCAGAGGCTCTTGAGTGACTGAGGTGGCCTGAAGAGCAGATGGTGAGTGAGGAGAGCCTGGGTATGGAGGAGGGGAGATGTGAGTTGGCCTTGGCCGGGGAGAGGAAACACCCCTCCCTGGTGGGGAAGTGGGGAGAGGAGCTGGCTGAGGACACAGGAGAGGCCGGGAGGTGCACATGGTGCCGTGTTCTTTTTGTTTTTTGTTTTTTGGGGGTTTTTTTGTTTTGTTTTTTTGAGTTGGAGTCTCACTCTGTCACCCAGACTGGAGTGCAGTGTCCGCTCCCGGCCACCGCAGCCTCGACCTGCTGGGCTCCAGCCATCCTTCCGCCTCAGCCTTCCAAGAAGCTGGAATTACAGGTGTGCGCTATCACACCCGGCTAATTTTTGATTTATTGTAGAGATGAGGTCTCGCCAAGTTGCCCAGGTGGGTCTCGAACCTGCGGGCTCAGGCAATCCACTCACCTCAGCCTCCCAAAGTGCTGGGATTACAGGCTGAGCCACCAAGCCCAGCTGGTGCCGTGTTCTGAATGACCTATGTCCCAGTCCTGGCTTCAAGGTAAAGGTGAGGCTCTGCCCTAGGAAAGAGGAAGCCATGAAAGAATGAGCAGTTTGAGGGGAGAACAGACCAGCATAACGCCAGAATCCAAAGGGGCCAGGGCTGTTCCTGAGTTCTGGGAGAAAGGAAGGGTGGAGTCTGAAAGCTGCCCTTGAAGACCTGCTGCCGGCCATGTTTCTGGGACTCCAGGTGCCTTGGAGAAGATGCCTTGTGGCGCAGGGTCAAGGAATCAGGTCACTGACAGCCAGCTGGAGGCAGGTGTAGGGAGGGGAGAGGTAGCAGCTTTCTGCCCTCACCTCTCCCTGACGAGCAGAGGTCCAGGTCGAATGCCATGTATAGGTCAGGACAGAGATCAAGCCACTGAGGAGCTACACAAGGGACACGAAGCCCCTCACAAGGCTGAGCCCTGAGATGGTGCAGAAAACAGAAAGTTGAAGTAGGTGACTGGACTCCTGGCCAAATGTGGGGCAGTAAGTCCAGGACAATTCCAGGAAGAACTGGCAATTCCAGGAAGACCAGGAAGAGCT
Organism: Cephalopachus bancanus; assembly: GCA_027257055.1. Lineage (NCBI taxonomy): Eukaryota > Metazoa > Chordata > Mammalia > Primates > Tarsiidae > Cephalopachus > Cephalopachus bancanus. Next base: position 699,857 of record JAPVLO010000447.1, on the reverse strand, counting down.
GGCTCGAGAGCAGGAGTTCTGAGTGCAGAGTGGTATGAGAAAGCTTGTCGGTCTGGGTCTGACAATGTGCAGTCAATCTCCAGCTCTGTCGCTAACTGACTGGGGGACTTGCACGAGCCACTTCTCATGCTCTTGCCCTCCAGTTTCTTATCTGTAAAACAGGAAACGTAAAAACAGTTTCCTGTGGGTGTTATGATGATTCAGTGCAATAAACGTATGTAACATCCTCAGTGTGCTGCCTTATACAGAGCAAGGACACAGGCACAGTCATGATTGTATTTTATGTAGCACATGCTCCTATATTCATCCTGTGAGTATCAGTTTGCAAAGTCCTTTCTCCTTCGTTAACCTCATAAGGCCTCCGTGGGAGTGGGTAGGGTCCCTTTTTGCAAGTGAATCCCAGAGGCCCATAGGGAAGAAGTGGCTCTGCCCCAAGTCACATGACTCGAAGGTGGCAGACCAGGACACACATCAGAGTGCTGACTCCTTTGGTAGTGCTTCCAGGGAGCAATGCCACATCCTGCTCTCCACAGTGTTCCCAGTGCCAGCACTAAGTGTTTGTTGAGTGAGCGAATGTGCGAGTGAGTGAGGAGCCCGGGATGAGTGAGAGGAGACTGGATGAACAATGTCTTCAGTTCTTTGCCTTCACTGTTACTGCTCAACCTTGTGGCCATGAATACCACATGGCCACATGCTCCGGCCATCCCAGGGGCCCACCCACCTGAGACCTGGCCATCTGAGCACTATTGTTTCCCCAGGAGAACAGTCTCAAGTCCGGGAAGGGGGCAGCTGCCATGATCCCAGGCCCACAGACGGTGGCCACGGAAATCCGTTCTCTTTCTCCGGTAAGTAGGTGAGGCCAGCTCAGGCTAGGGGACTCCAAGCTGAGCGTGTGGGCATGGGCCGTGCGTGGCCTGCAGCAAGTGCAGCATGGAGCCCGGAAGGTGCCCTTTTAGTACAGAGCCAGGAAACTGGAGCATTTTCAGATGCTCACAGGGCCCCCTGGTGCCCACCAGCGTCACATCAGTTGTGTCCCACCCCCCACATACATGTAAGCAGGACATTGGCAGAGCAAGGGCATTGGTGGTACCTTGATGGTTCTTTTGCCTTCACTCTCCTTACTGACCAGGAAGAGCAATGAGCTAGGAGTCCAGAGGCTTGGATTCTGGACCTGGCTCTGTCAGCGACTGCCCTGTGACCCCAAGTCTGTCACTGTGAGGTCTCTTCCTGCTCTTACCTTCTCCAAGTCTGTTGTTCTCATCATACTGCTCTGGAGAGAGTGTGTTCCTGGTTGTGACAGGATGAGGGACCGGGAGGCCTTCTGTTTCCACCTTGGATCCATCTGTTCATTCTTTTAAGACGCCAGGATTCTTAAACTCTAGGGTGTTGTTAGGGTTCTGGGCCTCAGGAATCTCATGGTCTAGGAATCTTAGGGTTTGAGAGTTTTATGAATATAGGATTCAGAAGATTCAGCATTCTTAAATTCTTAATGGTTCAAAGCATCTCGGCTTTGAAACCACCTTCACCAGGCCCCCACTGGGGCCCTCTGGTTTACCCCACCCTGCCTCTACCACTGCAGAGCTCAGTTTCCTTACCAGACACTCGGGGTGGGGGTGGTTATATTCTGCAGATCATCGGGAAAGATGTCCTCACCAGCACCTACGGCGCCACCGCGGAAACCCTCTCCACCTCCACCACCACCCATGTCACCAAAGTGAGTAGCAGCAGGGCACCCCATGCCCCCGCCGGGCTGCAGGCAAGAAGGTCATGACTGTTGCTCTGCTTTGGCTTCTCCATCTGTACAGTAGACAAAGAAGATTGGTAGTGCCACGGGTTTCTGGGTTGCTGTGCACTTTGTCCTGTGCTATGTGTTGTCTTAGGCATGGGACCTTCCCAGAGCACTGACAGCCAGGCTGGGGGACGAGACCCTCTCCTTCATAGTAATTGTGAACCATGGTATTTGTGCCTTACACACAGTAAGTGCTGGAGGAATCTGGAAGGAATCTGGAAGGGGTGATGTATGGGAGTCTCCCCAAGGGTCAGGAAGTATCTCTTGGGACAAAGGGGACTTGAGTAGGGTCTTGGAAAGCCAGGCAGGACTCCTGAGGGAGGAGACAGACACAGGCATTCTCAGCAAAGCAGAAGATGGAGCAGAAGCTGTGCATTTGTTTTTTGGTGGAGTGTTTGTCAGTGAGCATCAGCTTAATGTTGGCCTCTGTGCTGGGGCTGCTAGAGGTGGCTGAGAGCGAGTTCTGTTTGTGAGAAATGAGAAGCACATGTAGGGAGTGTAACTGAGAAATTAGGTTGCACTGAGGGCGGGGGACTGGAATGTAGAGCAAATGAGAAAAATACCAGGACACATTTGACTGTAGAAGATCTTAATTCAAGGGAAATCGGAAAGCCATGAAGATTTTAAATTGGATAGTGACCCAGTGAAAATAGGTTTAAGGAGAATATATTAGGTCCACCAGGATGTGCAGATAGATGGGAGACAGAGGAGGAGAGGTATGGTGGGAGACTGATAATAACTCGGGTCAGGGAGGGCCTGGGCTAGGGTCGAAGTCAGAGCCAGGGTGGGGAGAGGAGGGCGAATGGAGGGAGGCCTTCCAGGGGCACTCGCCATGATGCAGCTGGTGAGGACAAGGGTCTGGGAGGCAGGCTGCAGACATGTCCATGCCTGAGTGTCCAGGAGGAAAGCTGGAAGGGGCCCAACCAGGGCTGGAGGCCTGGGGAGCCAGGTCGAGCCAAGCTGAGCTGGAGGCTCCAGTGAGGCATCAGAGAAGTCTGGTCGGTTGCACATAGACTCTGTCCAGGCCCCTGCGTGCCTCTGCAGGAGTCAGCACATTTCACATTCCCCACTAGGAACTTACTCTCACCAAAAGCATTGGTGAGCAATGTTGACTTCTCTGAAAGCTTTATGGGAAGGTTTCATATCACACACCCCACAGCATCCAGCTCAGAAAACCCTCCTCCCCAAGGTCCCTCTTGGCCCTGCCGACTGAGAGCCCCTTCTTTCTGTCCACTCCTGACTCCAGCTGGGATTCCCATAGTCATCACCCTCCTTCAACATTCCCAACAACTAGGTTCAACTAGTAAAACAGCTTTTGCTTCTAAACTTGGCCAAATGCCATGGCTTCAGAAAACAGTGGAGGTCATAAGTATCATCAATGCAATTTTATCTTGTAGTATTGTTCAGAGTCATTTAAGGTAGAACTTTGTCACCATTCACATTTCATTCATGTGTTCATTCAACAAATCTGCATTCAGCACCACCCTCATTAGATTGAGCAAGGGAGAGGGGGAAGAGGGATACAGAGATGAACAAATACAATACAGGCCCTCCCCTAAGAGCTGGCAGCTTGGTGAGCTGAGCAAGGCCGTGTACACACAAAGGCCATCACCAGGCAGAAAGGCCCAGAACTACAAGAGAGAGACTCAGTGCTCAGGGAGTGCCAACGCAGGAAAGCAGAAGCACTACCAGCCAGGGTCAGGGAGGCAGCGTTTGAGCTGGGCTTGGAAGACCTAGATGGGGCAGTTCGGTAGTTGGGAGAGTGATAGCAACCAGGCAAAACCTGAAGTTTGAAGTCCTAAAACTAGAAAAGAAGAACCTGAGGCAGTCAGGAGAGAAGGTAACTGCTGGTTGTCAGCCTTGCCTCAAGTGGTGCTTTGTAGGTCCCCCATCGCGGTGGCTGCCCCAGTGGGACCCAAGAGTGACCTCCCCTCCCTCTTCCTCTGCAGACTGTGAAAGGGGGGTTTTCTGAGACAAGGATCGAGAAGCGAATCATCATTACTGGGGATGAAGATGTTGATCAAGACCAGGTATGGGGGTTGCCACCTTCATGGGCAGAGAAGGTGTCCCCTGCTTGCTGACCCTGTTCAGATAGGAAATCCCCAAGGAACGGGCATTGAATGGGAGCCAGAAGGAGCCAGAAGACCCAAGCTCTAGCCTCTCCCTTTAACTGCTTGACTTTGTCCCTCCCTAGGCCTCAGTTTCCCCCACTGTGCGCTAAGGGACTTGTTCTCTCCAGTCTCTCCCATATTCGATATTCCATGTTCCTCACTTTGCTGCTCTTTCCCACCAGGCCTTGGCTTTGGCCATCAAGGAGGCCAAACTGCAGCATCCTGACATGCTGGTAACCAAAGCTGTCGTATACAGAGAAACAGACCAGTCCCCAGAGGAGAGGGACAAGAAGTCACAGGTAAGGCTTCTGAGATTCAGCAGCCATGAGGGGAGGGAGCAGAAGCAAGAGCCTCTGAGGGTCATTTCCATCTGAGAACCCAGGTGGCTTGATTCCTAGCACAGCTTTGACCCCCTGCCTTTCTGATTGCTGCTCCAAGGAGAGAGGCAGCTCCTCCAGATGGTGAGTCCCTGGGAAGAATGAAGACCGATTCTTTGGTTTGTTTGGGATTCCAGGCCCCAGACCCAGAAAAATAAATCCAGAAGTGATAAAAGAGGAGAGAGGATTGGGTATTGGTGTGGGACAGATGGAGGTCCTGGTGACCTCATTGGTTATTGCTGTACGCTGGAAGTCAGAAAAGGTCCTCCTGGATCCAGTGCCACAGTCCTGAGTCTCTGTCTCTATCACAGGTGACTGGCTGTTGCTAAGGGGACATGATGACCAGAGCCCTTGATCTCATCTGTCTCAATTGATTGCAAACACCTGACTTCTCAGGCCTCCAGGGCCAGAATTGTAGGGACCTTAGTGTTTGTCTGTTTCGACACGGGCCATCAATGCCTTGGTGAGGAAGGGAAATGAGATGATGTTGAGGCAGATGGGGCTCTTAGCAGCCCAGACTGGGGGAGGGGTTCTTCTGGCCCCTCTGGAAATTTATCAAATTTTATCAGACCTATAAAACAAAATCCCATAGACATTGAGTGGGGTGAAATAAACCAGACACAAAAAGCACAAACTGTATAATTCCATTTATAGGAAGCCCCAAAACAAGCAAACCTAATCAACGATGATGAAAATCAGAATAGTGTTACTTCTGGGATGTGGTATTGACAGGGAAGAGCCACAGGGAAACTTGTGGGGTGCTGGAAGTGTCATCTTCAGCTGGGTGAGTTATGTGGGTGTGTACATATGTAGAGGTGTGTCCAGCTCTTAAGTAAAACTTAGATTTGTGCACATCACACATTTCACTGGTAGTGCCACAGTGAAAAAATGTCACCTCAAAGACCCCACAAATAGCTGGTCTTCTCACTGCCCCTTTCTTGGAAGGAATGAAACCAATGTTTTCTAGAAAGATTCAAGAATGTTTCTTGCCGGGCTCGGTGGCTCAGCCTGTAATCCCACGCCTTTGGGAGGCTGAGGTGAGTGGATTGCCTGAGCCCGCGGGTTCGAGACCTGCCTGGGCAGCGAGACCTCATCTCTACAATAAATCAAAAAATCAGCCGGGCATGGTAGCGCATGCCTGTAATTCCGGCTACTCGGAAGGCGGAGGCGGAAGGATCGCCGGAGCCCAGCAGGCGAGGCTGCGGTGGCCGGAAGCGGCCACTGCACTCCAGTCTGGGCGACAGAGTGAGACTCCAACTCAAAAAAAAAAAAAAAAAATGAATGTTTCTCTTTCTTCCTTTGATTGCCACCCCACTAAATGTCAGAAGAAAAAGCACTGAAGCATATTCCTGCCATTCTGAAAGGCTGCTAACCTCCAGTCTAGACCAGGGCTTTCAGTAGAACTTTCTGTGGTGATGGAAATGTTCTTTCTGTGCTGTTTGGCACAGCAGCCACTAGCCGCACATAGCTGTGGAGCACTTGAAATTAGCTAATCCGAAATGAGATGTGCTTCAGGGTGAAATACATGCAGGATTTTGAAGATTTAATATGAAAAAGACAATGTCAACTATTTTAATAATCTTTATACTGGTTATGTGTTGAAATGATAATGGATATGTTGGGCTAAGTACAAGATATTAAAGTTAACTGATTCATTTTGTTGTTTTTAATGTAAACTGAAATTAAAATTTTTAATTTTGAAATTAAAATTGTCTATGTACCTAGAAATTCTTAGAAAAATAGAAATACATATCTAGAAATTCAGGAAATGTTATAGTAAATCTATTATCTACTATTACAATCTATAGTAAATCTGATAATAGTAAATCTATTATCTAGGAAAGTTTTCAATTTCACATGTGGTTCACATTCTGTTTCTATTGGACAGCGTTGGTCTGGAGGTATAAGTTGGCCACAGGTGGAGCCTCTCCCAGCCCTCCTTGGGCTTTTATACAAGTGGTTTTCATTTCTGTATCCTCAGTTGTCCAATTAGCCTTGCTTTTTCTCCCTCTCATCTCAGAGTGGTAGAGAGTAGGTCACTTGCCCAGCTGGAGCTGAGCCAGCATATCACCTGGGGAAGCTTGTTTAAAATACAGGGACTGAGCCGGCTCGGTGGCTCAGCCTGTAATCCCACGCCTTTGGGAGGCTGAGGTGAGTGGATTGCCTGAGCCCACAGGTTCAAGACCCGCCTGGGCAACTTGGTGAGACCTCATCTCTACAATAAGTCAAAAATTAGCCGGGCGTGATAGCGAACGCCTGTAGTTCCAGCTACTTGGAAGGCTGAGGCGGAAGGATCGCCGGCATCTAGCAGGTGAGGCTGCGGTGGCCAGGAGAGGCCACTGCACTCCAGTCTGGGTGACAGAGTGAGAATCCAACTCAAAAATAAAATAAATTAGAAAAAAAAATAAAATAAAATAAGGGACTGGAGGAGACCCTTGCCATAATGTCTGATTTAGAAAGGCTGACCTGGGACCTGGGCTCTGTATTGCCTGGGAATCTTTGCTGACACCTTGGTCCTTAGCAAGTTCCCATGCAGCCAGGTGCAGGAGTCACTGAGGCAGAGAACTCTGCCCTGAGAACCCAGGGACCATTCCGCTGACTTGCATGACTGTGGATCAGCCTTCTCCCTCCTGGGGACTCCGTTTCCTCATTTGCAGAGATGGAGGGAGCCCCCTTCCAGTTATATTCCTCTGGCTCTTTGCTTCCCGGGGTGCCTGTTGTGTGTTTGTCATCTCTTCTCCATTGCCCGTCTCACGCCTCCTCATCTTTCCGGGGCATTCAGAGCCAGTCCCCCAGGCTCCTGCCTTCCCAAGTGCTGGCCCATTCAGAGCTCTTGTCCCAGCCTCCACATCCTGCCTGCCCCACTGCCATTCAGTCTTTCACATCTGCCCACTTTGCTGCTCTCTTTGCTGTCTCATTCCCTCCTCCTCACCTCTCTTTAATTCTTTCTTTGATGCCATTGCCCCACGCACCACCATGTACCCTCTCGCTCTTTCTTCTGCATCGTTCTGTAAAGGTCACCTTGTTTATGTTGCCCTGGAGAGCCAGAAGTTTCTGTCTCTTGCCTTTTCTGCCCCACATGCTTATCAGTAGTGATTGCCAAGTAGGAGCCACCTCTGACTTTTAGTATAGTCAGACTCACTGATTCTCGGGAGAGATGTCTTCCCCTCCCTCTCTCCCTCCCTCCCTCCCTCCCTCCCTCCTCCCCTTCCTTCCTTCTTCTTCTTCTTCTTCTTCTTTTTTGGACTCAGGGTCTCACTCTGTTGCCTAGGCTGGACCTTCTGGGCTCAGGTGATCCTTCTGCCTCAGCATCCTGAGCAGCTAGGACTACTGGCACATGCCAGCACACCTAATTTTTTTATTTTTTGTAGAGACGAAGTTTCACTATGTTGCCCAGGCTGGTCTCAAACTCCTGAGGCTCAAGCAATCCACCTGCCTTGATCTCCCAAAGTGCTAGGATTACAGACAAGCCACCATGCTTGACCAGAAAATTCCTTTTTAAAGTGCTTGAAAAACAATGACTTAATGGATGGATGCATCTTGGTACCCCAAGGAAGAGCTCTGTAGTCCTGCAGACCTAGCTTCAAAACACAAACCCTGCCCTTTATTAGCTATGTGACCTTGAGCAAGTTATTTAACCTTCCCAGCCTGCTTTTCCTCATCAGTCACATGGTAATGATCATCATAGTAATAACAGTTGCTATGATTTGTGAAAGGCTTACATTGTACCAGGTACCAGACCGTGCACCCAACATAAGTATTATTATCTGTTCATTCATTTTACGAATGAGGAAACCAAGGTTCAAAGGTGTTATGCAGCTTGCACACAGTCATGAAGTGGGAACAGCTTCTTACCACACTGACTTTTCTTTTCTTTTCTTTTCTTTTTTTGAGTCAGAGTCTTACTCTGTCCCCCAGGCTAGAGTGCAATGGCATGCTCACGGCCACCACAGCCTCGACCTACTGGGCTCAGGTGATCCTTCCGCCTCAGCCTCCGGCTAATTTTAAAAAATTATAGAGACGAGGTCTCACCATGTCGCTTAGACTGGTCTCAAAACCCTGAGCTCAGGCAATCCTCTCACCTCCACCTCCCAAAGTGCTGGGATTACAGGCTTGAGTCACTGCACCCAGCCACACTGACTTTCATTGTACCTATCTCATAAGGTTACAGAGATCAGACATTTATGGTAGTTAGCATAGTGCCTGGCACATAGTAAGCACTTAATAAAAGTCTATTATGACTCTTATTACTATTAACTCAAAGTAGGCTAACAAAATGCTGGACTCTGCTATAATAAACTGAGAAGACTACATTGTAACATGGTATTGTTTAGCTGTCCCTGGTGCTTCTGAAGCATCTGTGGACTTCAGAAGACATCTCACATAACCTGAATCATGGTTAGACTGTCTATGGGGCACCTGCTTCATTAATGGATGAAAAAAGTTATTGATTGATCGATTGATTGAGTTGGGGTCTCACTCTGTTGCCTAGGCTGGAGTGCAGTGGCTCACAGCTCACTATAGCCTCGACTTCTTAGGCTCAGGTGATCCTTCCACTTCAGCCTCCCGAGTAGCTAGAACTACAGGCATGCCCAGCTAATATTTTTGTCTGTTGTAGAGTCATGGTCCCACTATGTTGTCTAAGCTGGTCTCAAACTCCTAGGCGCAAGCAATCCACTTTGGCCTCCCAAAGTGCTGGGATTACAGGTGTGAGCCACTGTACCAGTTCCTAGATGAGCAAATTTAAAGTACAGGCTTCCACTCTAAGAAAAAAAAAAAATCTCTAGTTAGCATGTAGCAGAATTGAGTAGAAAGAATATACCCAGGCTTCGGCACCAGAAACATCTCGGTAGCTGTGTGCCCAGAGGAATCTCTCTGGCCTCAGTTTCCTCCTTTGTAAAATGGAGTTAAATTCTAAACTGGAGCTGCTGTAATAACTAAACAACACCTGTGACGCACTGCCTCAGAGTCGCACATGTGAGGTGAAGCTGCTTCTTTGTCCCTCTGAGGTTTGCCATGATGGTTTTGAGACCATCAGGAGTTGATGAGAGCCCTAAGAAAGTCAGACTATAAACTTCTCCCCCAATGGCCTGGTGCATGAGACCCTCTCCACGAGGCTGTTCATTTTGCGGGTGTTCATCTTATCTCCCTAAATACTCCAGAAACATCTGTCCCTGCTTCAGTTGACTCTTGGCCTTCCTTCTGAAAGTTCCTAAAGAGAACCTGTCTCCCAAACACTGCCAGCAAGAGGGCAGCACTCACCTAGCTTCCTAGAGCTTGTTAACCTTCCAGCATTTAAAATGGGAAACAACTGACCTGTTCCCAAGAACCTGGGATTCTAGTGTTGGTTTTTCCTGCTTACCAAGTCAGTGAATCCCCTGGGCCTCAGTTTTCTCATCTGTCCAATGAGCCAAGAAGGACCCCTTTTCTATGGTTCCATTAGCACTCGACCGTGTGTGAGTGGTAAAATGCAGGGATGATAGTCTATCCATTAAGTAGTTTGGAGTAGCTGCTGTGTGCCAGGTACAGTGTTGGACACTGGAAAGACTATAGGTAAAAGACAATCCCTGCCTTCAAGGAGATCAGAATAGTGTGTAGTTAAATTAATAGCATCAACAATAGTAATAATAATAGCCAGGATTTAATTTAGCACTTATTGTATGCTAGGCACTTGCTTTGATTCCGCCCTATAACTGCTTGAGACAGGAAGCAACTGAGCCTTAAAAGAGTTAAGAAACTCACCTACGATTATAGAGCTTGCAGGCCATGGAGTAGGATTTGAACTCAGAGAGTCCAACTTCAGAGCCCACACCCTTAGACGCTGAGTTTTTGATTCAAACCTGAGTTGAAATCCAGGTTCCAGCTTATTTAAATACTGTTATCTGGGGTTAATCTCCAGGACACAGCAGGCCCATGGAGAACAAAAAGGAAAAACAAACCCCAGAAGAACATCTGTAGTCATGACTAAACATTTCCTAGAATCAACAAAAGACAGAAAGAAAGAGTGAAATGATCGTGATCCTAGCTTCTCAGTGTTAAAGGATGTTTTAACAAATTTTCAGGCCAAAGTAAAAAATAGCACCTCTCTGGAAACAAACAAGCAGACGTGGGCTCTGGAGTCTGACAGACATGGGTTTAGTTCTCGGCTGCCATATACAAGTTGTGTGGCCTTGAACAAGCTATTCTCCCTTCCTGAGCCAGGATAAGGGGCATCCAGTGAAGAGTAGCTAAAACAAGCTCTTGCCATGTATTTAAAGATGAGCGACAAAATTACTGACTCCTCTTGGCCTCTTCCTCCCTCCCAGGAATCCTGACCTCTGTGAAGAGATGCTGGCATTTCTGGTCCAACCCAAGCCAGAGAACCATTAAGAAGGGGCCTTCACTCTGGATTCTCCGACACAACACCGACGTCCCAGCTGCGACGTACTGTCACTGATGAGACTGGGAAGGGAAAAGCATATATATATATAGATATATATAGATAGAGATATATATACAGGAAACACCGCGTCCTTGCACTGCTGCTTGGGCTGGCAGAGCTGTCGGCCAACAGCACCAACCAACATCTGAATACCTACATTTCCTTTGCAGACACATTGAAGATTGGTGGGATTTCTCGGGGAAAGAAAAATTATAATAACCAGAGTCCCTTGCTCCTCCTTTTCCCCTTCTGAACAACAAAAGCAAGCCAGACCACGGTGATTGGAGAAGCGCCTTCCCACCCTGGTTCCACACGCTGCAGTTAGTGGATGAGCATTCCATTTGTGCTCAGCATCTGTTGCCCACTTGAGTGCAAAGGAAAACACTGCAGCAAAGCAAGAGAAGTCGCAGCAGCAAGACACGCACAGTCAACCGTTTTCTGAGAAAGAAGGAAAATTCCCTGCGTGGAAAAGAGGAGGAGGAACACTGGATTATTATTTTCTGGGTCTTGACACTGGGCTGCAAAATCCACCTTCCTTCCTTCTCCCACCCTCCCCCTTGACTCTCACTCGTCTTGTCGTCATTTTCTGTCTGGGCTCCCTCCTCCCCTCCCCCCTCGCCCGCTGTGTCCTGGTCCTACGAGGGCCACTGCAGATGACTCTCCTTTGAAATGAGGAAAAGAAAAGAAAGCAAAAACAGAAAACTAAGCCACAGGAAGGGAAGTAGACATTGTACGCTTATGGTTTCTCATTATGAAGGTGCAGCTTGTAGGAGATTTGTATGGATGTGCTTTTAAGTTATGTATATGACATATAACAGGAAACATATTAAAATAAACAGTGCTGGTAAGTATGAAGCTGACATTTAAAAATTATAATCATCTGACTGTGATTGATGTATCCTACGGTTCCTAGAGCTCACTGAACTGGCCCAGCTAAGGAGACCTGGACTCTGGGTGTGGGCTGGCTCACAGTAGGAGCTGACGGGTTCAGTGTAGTAATACTGTGTGTGGTGTTTGTAATTGGTTGATTGGTGGGGGGAAAATGGGGCCCCGGATGGAGAGGTGGGGGCTTGGCAAGAAGGAAGTAACACAAAGGTCGTCCTGAGCATGCCAGTCCAAGATGCCTTCTCTACCTGGCAGTACAGTCAGGGCCTGGTCTGTGCTCAGGCATGGGGTCCTGACTTAGGACTCTGCTGCTGAGGTCCCCACAGTAGGGGTCCCTAGCTCAGTCCTCCTACCTCCCTAGGGGACTTGTCTTGGTTTTCATTTCTCTTTCTCACTTAATTTTTCTTTTGCCACGTCTTGCCCTTCCCTACTCCCATTGTGATTACCAACTCCATATCCAAAGGAAGGTGGTGCCCCTGCTGCAAGAGAAGACAATGGCTTCAGCCTAGCTGCCTGAAAGTTCCCAGATCGCTCTTTTCCTCTACCCCTTCCTTATTATGAATCATTCTTTTCTTCCTGGGACAAAGTAGCCATGGTAAAGAGGCCATGAGTACAGGAAGACCCTGGTAGGTCAAAACTCCCCTGTCCCGGGACGTGCTGAGCTGAGGGTGAAAGGCGGTGTTGCTTAAAGGCTCCCTCCCCGTATAAGACCTTGGCTTTGGGAACCTTCCCTTCAGTCAGCATCTAAGCTCCGACCCTGTGCCCAGAAACTGCCTTGAGAGCACAGGAGCCCGTGGAGAAGACTTTGTCACAGGCTTGGCATTGCCCTTTGGCACATGAAAGCTTCCTCAGGCCTGCCTGCCACAAGCTCCTACTTCCCTGAGCTCAGCAAGTGTCCCTTTATGATGGAAGATATCCCACTGCACTGTCATCTCTTGGTTCCATTTCACCTCCCAGTCCTGCTAAAGAAATCAGTAATTTCATTCAATACATATTTATTATCTACTTGTGCCAGGCACAAGCTGAGGGAGGAAGTAGGAGGGAGGATGGAGCCTGGAAAGCCATCTGAGCCAGGCTCACATCTCCAACCACGCCTGATCCATCTGAGAGCATCTCCCCACTCCCTCCACCCTATTGGTCATGGCCCAGGGATGTCCCAGAGGGCCCAACTAGAGGCATCCCCTTGGCTTGCTTGTCATGGGTGACATACGCTTTAGCCACTGAGCTGGTGCTGGCCTGAAGCAGGGCAAGAAACTAGAGTAGCCTTTGCCTCTCTGGGCAGATGGGAAGTCCAGGGGCTGTCAGATGGCAGGATCAGGTGCATCCCCCTGGAGCAGGCTAGCAGGCCCTCTCCAACTCCCCCTGAGTGCAGCAGCACACTTCCCAGGCTATTCTTGCAGTCCTGATGGAAAGCCATAGAACCTTCTTCCTGCCCTTCCCAACTTGAGAGATCTCACTCTGGACCAAGAACTGGAGTGGCTCCAATCCCTCTGGGCCACTCAGAGGTCAGCTCAGGCACCCATCTTTGCAGGAACCTGAGAATACTGGACATATCTCGGAGGGAGGGTCTTTGCTCTGGGTTTTGCAGCTACCTGCAGACCCCAGGTACGTGGCTTCAGGGCAGGGATGAAGTGGCAGGCTTAGCTCGTGGGCCACCAGGGTTTAGGGAGATCTCCATCCTACCGATGCTCTGACCTTCCTTCCATGGAGAGGCAGGCAGCGCCACAGGGGAGGAGGGGACCTGCAAAGCCAAAATCTAGGGCACTGTTTTCTCCCCATCCTCCTCTTCATAGAGATAGAGACGTTTGTCTTGTCTGTCTTCAACCTACTTTTCCTGTTTTCTTTTTTATGTTTTTCATCCTCTCTGTGCTGCCTCTTCACTCAGAAGGCCATGTAGCATTGTGGAAAAAGTCCTGGAGGGCAATCAGGAGTTCTGGGTGACCATCCTGGCTCAGCCCCCAACTTACCACGTGACATCAGGCTATTCCCATCCCCTCTTTGGGCCACAGTTTCCTCGCTTTCAAAATGAACAGGGAAAACCAGATGTTCTCCAGGGGCTTTTTCTACTCTGCCATCTTACAGCTCTCCACTGTCTCTTATTTTGCTTTTTCTGATCTTTTCCATCTGAGGGTACAGGAAGTGCCAGGCCCTGTTTCAGTTTTGAATCCTGCAAGCACATTCCAAGACTGGCCTGAAATTGCATGAGCAACGTCACTCTCAATGATTTTTTTCAAAAGCACCTTGCCACCCAACTGCGATCCTGTCCTGTTCCTTTTTGCTCACACCCCCTCCCCTCCCCCTTTTGTCCCCATGCTCCCCCACCTCCGTGCTCCGTGCTGTATGCGTGTGCTATCTGTTCTTGTATACTCAATAAAGTGAAATAAATGTGTTTGATGCTGAACCACATTTCCCTGGCACTTGTTTCTCTTTCTCTCGCCGACCCTGGCTACTGGCACAAGTTGGCATTGTGGGAATGGCTAAAACTGGAGTAGAGACATTCCAAGTTAGAACACATTTATTCAACAAATATTTGGAGTTTGCAATGTGGTCCAGGCCTTGGTTTAGATTCTGCAGGTACAACAGCACACAAGACAAAAGCTCCTAGCCTCCAGGACTCACGGGCCAGAGGAGGAAACAGAGAACAAGACGGTCAAATGGTCAAAGACAGTTAGAGAGTGACCAGCACCAGGAAGGAAATGCACAGGGGGAAGGGATGGAGGGTCACTGAAGGAGACCATGTGAAGAGCCGTCTCTGAGGAGGTGACTTTGGCACTGAATGAAGAAAAAGATACGGTAAGGTGAAGAACTTCAGGGAGGGCACTCTAGGCAGAGGGGACAGTAAGCATATAGGCCCCAAGACATGGAGGGGTTTGTTGAGTAAAGGAAGAGCATGGCCCCTCCTCCTCCTGAAAGAAGGGCACCTGCACTGGGGGCTCTCCTTCTCCAACCCCCCTGCGGGGAGCCTAGTGGAAAGTGGACACAGCAATCCCCAACGTCTGCCTTTGGCTACAACCCGCATACGAGCTCCCATATCCCCACACCACCTGTCCCATCACTCACTCACTGATTTTTCTTTCAATTGGCTCACGTGTTTGAAAACAAATTTTTTTTTTTTTTTTGAGTTGGAGTCTCACTCTGTCGCCCAAACTGGAGTGCAGTGGCCGCTTCCGATCACCGCAGCTTCGACCTGCTGGGCTCCGGCGATCCTTCCTCCTCAGCCTTCCGAGTAGCCGGAATTACAGGCATGCGCTACCACGCCCGGCTGATTTTTTGATTTATTGTAGAGATGAGGTCTCGCTGCCCCAGGCGGGTCTCGCTGCCCCAGGCGGGTCTCGAACCCACAGGCTCAGGCAATCCACTCACCTCAGTCTCCCAAAGGCGCGGGATTACAGGCTGAGCCACCGAGCCCAGCTGAAAACAAATTTTTAAAAAAAGAGACTCTATTCCTTCCATAAATGGAAAGTTAGTGTAACTTGCCAAAAAAAGGAGGTCTTCACAAAATAAAGGCAAAATATGAAAATCAGAAACCATAATCCATGGAACAAACATCCTTGGGCTATCTGAGATGCATGTACCGCATTTTCCTTTTTATTCGACCAAGCAACTCACCCCAAGCCATTGTTCTTATTGCCCCAAGTCTGACTAGTGAGTCTTTTTCCCATGTGTATGTGTTTTCCCAGAGGTGAGGTCATCTTGTACATGCCATTGCAAACATGTATTAAAACTTACATCCTGGGCATTGCCTTATACTTTCAAATACTAAATACATCTTTTCTTTGAGAAGGTAACTCGTTAAATGATACAAAAGGCTATTCAGTGAAAAGCGATTCTTCAGTCTTCTCCTGTTCATTGTCAGAGGCAATTACTGCAAGGAACATCGTGAGTCCTTCCCTGAATTTTCCCTGTTGGTTTCCTCTAGCAATCTGTCACCCTGTGGGGAACTGGAATAGGACTTGGTTTGCAAACCCCAGTTTCCTGTACAATTCCTCAGGCCCCTGCATACCCGAACCCATATTTCTGTCTCTGGCCTTCTCTACTTCTTGGGAATAATGAAGGGCAGGTTCATCTGACCAGTGTTTTTCACCCGGAGTGGGAGAGAGGGACATTGTCCCCTACTCCCAGGGAGCATTTAGCAATGTGTAGAGATATTTTTGGTTGTCACAGCTGAGGAGTGCCACTGGAATCTAGAAGGCAGAGGCCAGGGATGCCACTAAACACCCTACATTGCACAGGGCAACCACCTACAACAAAGAATTATTTGGCCCCAAGTGTCAGTAGTGCCAAGATTGAAGAATTCTGATCTGGATGGACATGCAATCCACAAGGCTACTATCTACAGCTTCTGTGTCCAGTGTTCAGTGCTGTGGAGTCTAAAGAAGATGGTGATCCCTCCTGGAACAAGGAACTGTGAAAGCCCACAGAACTCGGCACCTGAGACTGGGAGTGGGAAGGAGCAAGGAGGGAGCTGAGCAGCTTCATGCCGGAAATGAAACTGACAGGACAGGTTGAGATTGATAAGCATGACTGTGACTGATAGAGGCTGTTTCTGGTTAATCCTGCAGCAGCTCATTGTGATTAACCATGACGGCAGGGCCTGGTCTAGTCTGCAACACACTAAGAGATAAATTTTGACCGAGACAAATTGGCATGCCCAGCTGTTACTGAGGAAGTGTGACAGACAAGCTAAGGAGCAGCAGCACAGAGATAAGAACAGCCAGTTAGACCTGGGTTTGCATTCTTGCTCTGTCACTCTCTGGCTGTGTAACACCACTTTGAACCTCAGTTTTCTCTTCTGTATATTGGAAATTCTAATGCCAATTGACTAGGGTTAGTGTAAAGATTAAAAATATTGTGACCTGGCCTGTGGTTTTTTATCTTGTCTAGCCAGCTCTCACAACCACATAAGCCAATTCCTTGTAAGAAATCACTTAATAAATACCTCCGACTGGCTCTGCTTCTTTGGTGGCACCCCAATTAATACAACCACCTAGCACAGGGTTAAGCCCAAGATGGAAGCCATTTATTAATACCAAATTACTGTCACTATTAATTAAATGCATAATACATGTACTGAACTGAGCTTTTGTGCCTGACTTTGTGTTAGGTTCCAGGGAAATAGTGGAGAGCAAGACAGGCAGTTTGGCTCCCCCAGTGTGCATTTAAAGCTTGACTGTGATGTCAGACTAGGTTTGCAGGATACTGGGTGATCGTAGGACTGATGTGGTGACTACTGCTAAGGCTGGTTCTCTCTGGACTGGTATGGCTGCGTTTCTGAGGCTGTCTCCTAGAGCTGAGAGTGCCTGGGAGCTGGGACGCTTGACGGGGAATGGAGACTGGCTTAGTGGGACACTGTGACGGGGATTGGTGACTGAGCGTCTGACTGGCTACTGGATAGCCATGACCTTGGCTGTGTTTAGTGACCATGACTGCTTGAAACCAAAGGACTATGGCTGGTGGATGTGTTTCTGGAAGGGGATATAAAATGTATAGTTCAATGAAAGTTGTTAATTCACATTTTAGAAGCTAAAACGAGAAATTCATAATAGCAAAATGCAACATCAGATTGGGCGGAACCTAAAGGCAACGGGCCATTTTTTCCGTGACCGAGGACTCAACCGGGCCGCTTTCTCCGTAGCTCCCTCCCGGCCCGAAAGCAGAACTTCCGGTGTGTTTCCACGGTAGCCGGATTTCCGCGGTGTGGCGAGGCGGTGAGTGCGGCCTCCGGGTCTCCTTTTTCTCCTTAGGTTTCTTGTGGGTGGCCGGGCCGCCCCCTCCTCCGCTCGCAGTCGCGGCGCCTTGGGCTAGACCCACCTCGCCGTGGCGGCTGCGTCTCCGTCTGCGGGCTGGGGGTGGGACGCTGGTGTCACCGGAGGCCTTTCTCCGCGCGCCCGCCACCGGAGACACGCCAGGGTGGCGGGCACGCGGAGCAACTTCCGTTTCTTCTTCACTTTAGAGCTTGGGAGCCGAGACCGGGGCCGCACCTGGCCGGGTCCTGCCCTGCTCTCTGCGTGGCTCCCAATAAGGTCTTTCCCCACGCTGAGCCTGTTTTCCCGTTTCCAAAATGGATGACATACTTTTGCTAAGTAAACGTTTACTAAGCGCTAATATGTGCCGGGGACACAGAAGGACTCAAGGTCGTGGAGGGAACAGCCCCCTGTCAGAATTGCAACCGTGATACTTGGAATGGAAAGGTACAAGGCACCCTGAGAGTGTATCACGGGAGACTACCGCGCCCCTGCTCAAGGAAGCTACTGAGGAGGCGAATATTGAGTTGAGATCAGAAAAATGATTTGACCAAGTGGGGAAGGAAGAGTTTTCTGCCTGGGGACAGCTTCCGATTTGAGGACCTGAGAGAAGCCAGTGTGACTGAACGGAGCTCTTGTGGGGAGCATGGCAGAAAATAAGCCCTAGTGTGTCAGCGGCCCCACCATGCAGGCTTTGTACATCACAAGAAAATTCTGTTTTCTCAGGAGCCACATGGGAAGCTACTCAGAGGCTCACCTGGTGGTGATGTGATCAGATCGGTGTTTGAAAAGATCACTCCAGCTGTTGGCTGGAGAATGGAGTGAGGGCAAGCACTCTGGAAGGGATGATGGTGGCTGGGACCTGGGAGATGATGGAGAGAGGTGCACGACGTAACTTCAGGCACTCCAGAGCTTTCTGAGGCAAGGTGGCAGGCTGCAGAGTTCTGTGCATAGTCAGTAAACTTACTAAGTGTCTTCTTTTTGTAGGTCATGTGCCAGCTGCTGGGGATACAGTGAGGAGAATTACAGGCTGGTGGAATTAGAGTGAAAGAAATGTTATTATCAAGGAGTAACACAGAGATGCCACAAGAGAAAACGGCTGATTGATGAGCAGTAATCCTAAATGGAATATCTGTTCATTCAGCAGATATTTATTAAGTACTTTTGTTTTGTTTTGAGTTGGAGTCTCACTCGGCCGCCCAGACTGGAGTGCAGTGGCCGCTTCCGGCCACGGCAGCCTCGCCTGCTGGGCTCCAGCGATCCTTCCGCCTCAGCCTTCCGAGTAGCCGGAATTACAGGCATACGCTACCACGCCCGGCTGATTGTTTTGATTTATTGTAGAGATTAAGTACTTTTTGAATTCAGGGTTATGGATAGGAAGGCGAGGATACAAATTACTTAGCGCAGTGACTTTTAAACTTTTTGACTGTGACCTACAGTAACAAATACATTTTATGTTACAGCCGAGTGTACATACAAACACACCAAGCTTCAGAATACAATACTTATCCGTACTACTTATGGTGTATCTAATATCTTAAAAATTCTGTCCTTTTCATTTAAAAAAGTACTGGCTGGTCGAGAAATAGATTTCTTAACACATTAATGGGTTGTGGCAAGCAATTTAGAAAAAAATATAAGAATGAGAGTTATTCGTAGTGGCTTCTGGATAAAGATGACAAAACATGCTCTAAACATTTTTGGAAAAGGGATGGTCTTCCTGTACTGTTTTGTTTGTTTAAAGTAAAACGAGTAAACAAATAGGGGACTGGTTTTTTGTTTGTGAAATTTTGGCATCTTGTTTGTACATTTGACTAGATTGGAAATGCTTAGAAGGCAGTGACTTACTCTGTGATGTTTCTTTTGAAAGATCCTGGCACAATGCAGGACATTCTGAATATATGTTGAATTGATTAGGTAAGTGTCTTAGGACTAGAAGTATAATAATGGTTTGGTTTACCTTAGCTCATGTTGGAACCATTCTTGCAAATACCACAGAAGCAGTGTCAGCCTATGGAGGTTTTATCAGTGTGTCCTCATGGGTAGTTCAGAGGTGGGTACCGTAAGTGTTCTAAATTCTTTCGCTTCTGATCCTAGGCCAGCCCTTCTACCTGAATTCATTATGAATGAATGGTGCAGAGCTGCCACTGATTTGAAGCCCTTTGGGAAGTTGTTTTACTCCTTGGAGATTAGGGTTTTTATGAGTAAAAGATCAAGGGAGAAAAGCTCTTCACTCCCCAGACCTTTTCCAAGTTTTAGATGCTGAGCGTCCACTTTCTATCTTCTGTTCATTTCTGGGCCTTCCCCAAGGCTTATAGGAAACTGGGTATGTATATGATTTAATCATGCTTCTCAAATCATCTGGGACTCTTCATTGATAGTTTTCTTTCTTTTTTTATGCAGTAAGATTTGTCAAATTCAGTGATAGTTTTTCGGCAGAATTAATAGTTTAAGATGTTTTAGGCACAGTTACAGTTTAGAACGAACCATCCAGACTTTTTCCATCCTTTTTCTCTGTTATAAAAGAGAGATCTGAGGAAAGATCCTAAGGGTAGACAGTGGAAAAAACCTTGGACTGCAGGGCAGATACCCAGATACTAACTTGGATCTCTGTGTGACCTCGAGCACATCACTTTTCTTTAACTGGTATCGTTATAGTTGTAAAGTGAGTGTTCTTGCTTGTTAAACCAAAACACAAAAATTCTCTTCTTTTTGATTCTCATTTTTCTCATCTTATAAATCAGATTCAGGGTTGTCATGAGGATTAGGGAAAATAATGATGTCAGGATTCAAGATCTCCTACACAGAGAACACTTAGCAAAGGAAGCATCCTTCCCCAAGTTCTGACTAGCTCTAATGTCTTTCTTTTTTAGCTCTTCTGGAGAATAAGAAGGGTTCTCCTCTTGGTCATCCACCACTGGCCCCATGGCTGCCATGCAGATGGATCCTGAGCTAGCCAAGCGCCTCTTCTTTGAAGGTGCCACTGTGGTCATCCTGAACATGCCCAAAGGAACAGAGTTTGGCATTGACTACAACTCCTGGGAGGTGGGGCCCAAGTTCCGGGGTGTGAAGATGATCCCACCAGGCATCCACTTTCTCCATTACAGCTCTGTGGACAAGGCCAATCCCAGGGAGGTGGGCCCCCGGATGGGCTTCTTCCTTAGTCTGCAGCAACGGGGGCTAACTGTCCTGCATTGGAATGCAGTTCAGGAGGAGGTAGACCTGTCTCCAGTCCCAGAGTCTGAAGTAGAAGCCATGAGGGCCAACCTCCAGGAGCTGGACCAGTTCCTGGGACCTTACCCATATGCCACACTCAAGAAGTGGATCTCACTCACCAACTTCATCAGTGAAGCCATAATGGAGAAGCTACAGCCTGAGAGCCGACAGATCTGTGCCTTCTCTGATGTGCTACCTGTGCTCTCCATGAAGCACACTAAAGACCGGGTGGGACAGAATCTACCCTGCTGTGGCACTGAGTGCAAAAGTTACCAAGAGGGCTTGGCCCGGCTGCCTGAGATGAAGCCTAGAGCCGGGACAGAAATCCGCTTCTCAGAGCTGCCCACACAGATGTTTCCAGCAGGGGCCACACCAGCAGAGATAACCAGGCACAGCATGGATCTGAGCTATGCCCTGGAGACTGTGCTCAGCAAGCAGTTCCCCAGCAGCCCCCAGGATGTGCTTGGTGAGAAGGAACAAGGCTCTCTGGGAGTGGGCCAAGGGGAGGGTATTGATAGAGGTGTTCTAGAATAGGGAGTACAACTTGTGTTACCTCATCCAGTGGTTCCCCAGCCTGGCTAGGGAGCAGGCTTACTTACCCAGAACCCTGGAGATTTTGATCCAAGAGATCTGGAGTGAGGCTCCAGCAATTTAAACCCATCTTTCTATCTACTAAACATTCAGGGTGAACCTGGTGCAGATAATCCTGTATTTGGGAACTACCGATGGGGCCTGGTCCAATAGAGGGAAAGGATTTGGTTGAACTGAAACAAGAGCCTGGGGCTCCTGGTTTCTAGGCCTGTGTTCCTAGTAGTCTCCTCCCTCTTCAGTTTGCTCCAAACTCTTGTCAAGATGTTGATCCTTCTACTGACTCAGACCAGGACAGTGATTTTTAAAAATTTTTTTTTATTGTTTTGCCCCCTTATTACAAAAATATTATATATTCATCATAGAAGAAAAACAAATAAAATTAACTTCAAATCCCACCATTTAAAAATAACTTTTTTTTTTTTTTTTTTGAGTCACCATCTCACTCTTGTCCTGGCTGGAGTACAGTGGCGCAATCACAGCGATCATGGCAACCTCATCCTCCTGGGCTCAGGCAATCCTTCCACTTCAGCATCCCGAGTAGCTGGAACTACAGGCATGTGCCACCACACCCAGCTAATTTTTTTATTTTTTCTGTCGAGACGAGGTTTTGCTGTGTTGCCCAGGCTAGTCTTGAACTCCTGGGCCAAGCAATCTGCCTGCCTCAGCCTCCAAAAGTGCTAGGATCACAGGCGTGAGCCCCTATGCCCAGCCTAGAAATAACCATTTTTACATATTAATATATTGACTTTTTTCTTATATATTTCCATGTATTTCATTCCAGTCTATTTCTTTTTTTTTTTTTTTTTTTTTTTTTTGAGTTGGAGTCTCACTCCATCGTCCAGGCTGGAGTGTAGTGGCACACTTATGGCCATCCCAGCGTCAGCTTGCTAGGCTCTGGCCATCCTTCCGCCTCAGCCTTCCAAGTAGCCGGAACTACAGGTATGCACTACCACGCCTGGCTAATTTTTTATTTATTGTAGAGATGAGGTCTTGCCGAGTTGCTCAGGTTGGTCTCAAACCTGTGGGCTCAGGCAATTCACTTGCCTTGGCCTCCAGAAGTACTGGGATTACAGGCTGAGCCACTGAGCCCAACCTTTTCTCTATTTCTATGTATTTCCTTTTAGTCTTTTAAGAACTCAAGAATGTGTGTGTATGTATGTAATATATGACTTTTTACAAAACCATATTAAAGTATACTGTTTTGTAATCTGTTGTAATACAAACCTTTTCCCATGTTACTGAAACAGTCACTCCTTTATGGTGGCTGTTTTAGTACTCCACAGTTATGGAACCAGTTCTTATTGATGGACCTTTAAGACCTTACTATTTTTCCCTACCAAATATCGCCTACTGAATGTTCTTGTGTACATTAGGCATACATTTAGGGTTAGAATTGTTGGATCAGAGTCAATATGCTGCCAAGAGAAGGGTTGCAGCCTCACTGGTGTCGCCCATAACCTTTGACAGCACTCAGTGGGCTCCAGCGATCCTTCTGCCTCAGCCTTCCACGTAGCCAGAACTACAGGCGCACACTACCACGCCCGGCTAATTTTTGCTTTATTGTAGAGACGAGATCTTGCCAAGTTGCTCGGGTGGGTCTCGAACCCGCAGACTCAAGCAATCCACTCGCCTGGGCCTCCCAAAGTGCTGGGATTATAGGTTGAGCCACCAAGCCTGGCCTATATATATTTTTTGAGTAGGAGTCTTACTTTGTTACTCAGGCCAGAGTACAGTGGCAAACTCACAGCCACCGCAGCCTCAACTTGCTGGGCTCAGGTGATCACAGGCACATGGTCTTGCCACATTGAGATGAGGTCTTGCCAAGTTGCCCAGGCTGGTCTGGAACCCCTGGCCTCAGGCAGTCCTCTCGCCTCTGCCTCCCAAAGTGCTGGGATTACAGGCATACGCCACAACACCCAGCTATTTATATTTCTTAAATGCTAATGACAGCAAAAATTTTTTGCATCTTTTTTTTTTTCTGAGTTGGACTCTCACTCTGTTACCCAGGCTGGAGTGCAGTGGCACACTCACAGCCACCCCAGCGTTGACCTCGTGGGCTCTAGAGATTCTTCTCCCTCAGCCTTCCAAGTAGCTGGAACTATAGGCGCGCACTACCACACCCGGCTAATTTTTTATTCATTTATTGTAGAGATGAGGTCTCACCAAGTTGCCCAGGCTGTTCTCGAACCCGTGGGCTTACTTAGGCAGTCTTCTCACCTCAGCCTCCCAAAGTGCTGGGAATACAGACTTGAGCCACCGCGCCCGGCCCATTTTTCACATCTTTAACGGCTTTTTTTGTTTTTTACAAATTGCCCTGGTAATTTGCATATTTTCCTATTGGAAGTTTGGAGAGAAATTTGATTATAGGACTTTTTGTGTCATTGGCTTCACTGATGAAATAAGGGATATTTTAATGGGTGCATCTTAATGCATGACTTAGTATTTTCATATAATAAGTAACACTTGAAATTCTGGCTTAAAAATGAATAGAAATCTCATTTTTCTACTTCTTAAATTCTTCAAAGTGTATCTTTTGAAATTTATAGGGATAACTGAATCTACATGACAACTCTTTGAAACTATTTCTGATGTCATAATTTTAGACAAGGTCAGAAATGCATAAATTTAAATAAGTGCCCTCAATGGAAAGAATAGGCAGTAATTAGTTTAACAAACTAAGCAGGTAAAGCCAGCTGAAAAACCAAATCAGTTTCTGTTTTTTGTTTTTATTTTTGAGTCAGAGTCTCACTCTTTCATCTAGGCTAGAGTGCAGTGGCATACTCACAGCCACTGCAGCCTTGATCTGCTGGGCTCAGATGATCCTTCCACCTCAGCCTTCCAGGTAACTGGAACCACGGGTGCGTGCCACCATACCTGGCTAATTTTTTTATTTGTTGTGGAGACGCGGTCTTGCCAAGTTGCCCAGGCTGGTCTCAAACCCATGGGCTCAGGCACTTCTCTTATCTCCGCCTCCCAAAGTGCTGGGATTATAGGCATAAGTCACCGTGCCCAGCTAACTTCTGTTATACAAAGAAAATTTAACTATATTTTGAAAATATTGATCAAACATCCAAAGTATCTAGAACAGGTAGCTATTTACACAAATCAAACTTAGCCTCACAAGTTTAAGAATAGGGAACTAGTTTTTCCAGGTCTCTGGAGGTGACAGAGATCAAATGCCATACATTTATTTGGTATCGAGTGCTTCTGTTATTTTTATGGCCCACACGTACGTGTACCTCATTAAATTTACAGCTACCTTTGAAGCCACAGAGAGAATGTCTGTGATCAGTAGCAGTATACCTGTAGTACTCAGAGATCTAGTTGCTTACCCAGGGACAGTAGCTTCTGGGTTATCATTTCTCTTTGAGGCAGGCGTCTGGTGGAAATTGGGAATGGTAATCTTATTATTTTTTCTTTTTGAGTCAGGGTGTCACTCTGTTTCCTGGACTGTAGTGCGGTGACATAGTCACAACTCACCACAGCCTCAACCTCCTGCTGGGCCCAAGTGATCCTTCTGCCTCAGCCTCCCAAGTAGCTGGGACTAAGGGCATGCACCACCACCACACCCGGCTAATTTTTTAAATTTTTTGTAGAGATGAGGTCTTGCTTTTTTTCTCAGGCTGCTCTTGAACTCCTCAGTTCAAGCAGCCCTCCAGCCTCAGCTTTCCAAAGTGCTGTGATTATAGGTGTGGGCCACCATGCCTGCCTTTAGGAATAGCAATGTATTTTTTGAGAGCACTTTGTGCCAAGTGTTATTCTAAATGCTTTACATGTACTATATCAATTAATCTTTGCTACAACCCTCAAATAAAGAAATTGAGGCTTAAATAGATTAACTTGCCTGTGGTCATACAGCTGCTAAGTGGTGGAGCTAAGATTTGAATCCAGGCAGTTTGGCTTTAGAATCTGTGCTCTTAGCTACCAAGCTGCTCATAGAGATTAAGTCACAGAGCCCTGTGATCAAACAAACAAAAATGATCTGACTGGCAGGCTGATGTTGGAGTAAACACTTACAAATGTTCCTTTTGTGGGAGGTTTTAGAATTGTCCAAGCCAATAGAGAGTCTGGTTGTCTTTCCTATTGTTCACATTGTGAAGCATGAAATGTACAATCTTGGGCAGCCCAAAACCTCATAAAATGAGGCAAATACCACCTTCCCTGATCACCCTGTAGACTTCGGCCGAGGGATACATAATGTAATGCAGCATTTCCCTGATCCTGGAGCAGATTATCTGCATCAGAATCACCTGGGGAGCTTGTTAGAGCTACAGATACTAAGGCCTCATCTCTCCTCAACAAGAATCTGAGGATGAGGCTTGGACAGCTTTACTTTAACAAGCTGTCTTAGTAATTCTGATGGACAGCCAGGTTTGGGATCCACTTGGCATAATATCCGTGGGACATTTTGTACACCTTTAAAATGCTAGGCAAATACTAAATACTTCTCTTGTAGTCTGATTTTACAGAATCCAAAGCCACAGCTTGGTCTCCCATGACTTGAGTTTACAACAGTTCAGCAAACATTTACTGAGTACCTGCCGGGTGCAAAATCCCATGCTAGACTCTGCAGGAGTGACAGGGATAAAAGGTCACCCGTTGCTGAGATCCAGTGGAATTGATGGCCTTGTGAACAGCTACAGGTAGTGTCAGCTGGTACTCCTCTCCCTCTCGATCATTTCTCCTCTCTGTGCCTTTCAGGTGAACTCCAATTCGCTTTTGTGTGCTTCCTTCTGGGGAATGTGTATGAGGCTTTTGAGCATTGGAAGCGACTCCTGAACCTCCTGTGCCGGTCTGAAGCAGCCATGGTGAAGCACCACACCCTCTTTGTCAACCTCATCTCCATCCTGTACCACCAGCTTGGTGAGATTCCCGCCGACTTCTTTGTGGACATTGTCTCCCAAGACAATTTCCTCACCAGCACTTTACAGGTGAGCAGTCTTTGGGTTGACACTCATGTGGGTCAGAATTAAGCAAGGGCATATGTTTTGTTTCTTGCTATTCTTCCATGTCCCAGAGATTTCTTAATTTCAGTTTCCTAGTCTTGGGATGTTTCCTGGTTGTCTCTCTTCTGATCCACCGTGAGCTGCTCTGCCAGGGACCATCTCTCTGTACCACCCTCTCCCCACCTCGTCCCCAGAGTGCCTAACCCTGAGGTACTTGGAATTTGAATCCCTTCTACCCTTTTCTTTCTCCCTGTAGCCCTGAATTGCTGCAACCCAGTGAAGCAAAGTTTTGAAGCTTGTTATTCCCAGTGAAATATCTGCAGCTTCTTAAATCTCATTTAAGCATTAAAGTAACTTTGATTTCCTGTTCAAACAAAATGTGCCAGTTTCTGCAGAGATTCTGACAGAAAAGTGAAATTTGCTTTTAACTTAGCAATTAAATTTTCATTATGAGTGGTAATTAGGAAAGAAACTTCAAACAACTTGCAGTCTCATCCTGTGCTATTTCTTCCCTCTGCTAACAGATTAGTTTCCTTTATGTGCTTGGGACAGCCTCTGCCACTCTGTGGAACTTTCTCAGGAACAGAAGGGGCAGAAGCTGCTTGCTGTCAGCGTCCATGCTTCTCTCCCATAGCTGCTTGCTTCTCCCTGTGTGTGGGACCCTATGCGGCCTACTCCATACAAGGTGCTACGCATCAGCCTTCCACTCCCACCCAGAGTGAGGGAAGGAATGAGCACTCTTGAAATGCTGCCTGGGCATCAGGCACCTTATTTCTCATAGGTCCCCTCATTTAATCTCTCAAAAAGAGACTCAGAAAGATTAAATCATTTACTTGAAGTCACACAGCTGGGGTGTGGAAGTCAGGATTTGTACCCAGGCCTGAGTCTTGGCCTGCGCTTTTGTTCCTAGGTAGTGAATACAGCGTGGGTCTTCCAGAAAGCATTCTTGATTGGCCTTAGTGGAGGTATCATCAAGGGCCTGGGTCTCAGAGGTACAGAATGCTTTTCTAAAACCAACATACTGTTGGGAGAGTCCCTTGGAGCGGGCAGCTAACTAAGACTGTGGTCTAAGGACTTAGGCACACCATGGGGATGAATCTGTTAAGCAGTGACCTGAGCCTGGTGTATTCTACTTCAGAAGAGTTGTCAGACTGCCGTGTTATTGGTTCTTGGTGAATCCTTTGATCCTTTCTCTGGGGGAAAACTTCCCTGAAAGGTCCTGGTTGTGGATTGGGGCAGTACGGGGAGGCACTCACTCTACCTTGCCTCTGGGGTGTCTGCGGCCAATAGGAGTGACGTGCTCCTCTCATGATGCGAGTCAGTGCTGTTGCACAAGTGCAGGAGGGCCCCAGCCACTGGCTGCCCCGACCATCGTCAGCACAACCTAATTGCCGGCAATTATTTACAAAGCAATTAGTTGCCAGCAATGATTTACAAAGCAGAAAGGGCTCTGCTGGATTGCTAGAAGCCCAGGTGGGTTGTGCAGTACTGATGGTTGGAAAAATTCTGTCTTTGGACTTTTCGCCAAGAAAATTTGATGTCATTATTTGGAAAAACCCAGGACATGTACCTTTAAAAAATATATAGCAACACATACTTTTGAGCATCCTTTCTGTACAACGTTCTGCTGAAAGTGTTGAGGAATACCTATGTGAGTTAGGGTTCCTGCTCTCAACGGATTTGTTCATTGATTTGGCAGATATTTACTGAGCATCTGCTGTGTACAAGGCCCTGGGAATATAGCTGTGAGCAAGACGGAGTCCCTGACTTAGAACTTATATTTGGGGAAAGAAGACACGTGAACTAACCAAATAACTCCAGATAGTGATAAGTGTTTTAGAAGGCAGGCTTGCCCTAGGATCATTTCCCTTGCCCAGACCTCGTGGTCTCAACTAGAATTCATCAGAGCTTATCAGCCTCTGTGCTTACCCCTTTTAGCTCATCTGTGTGCCGCCTGAGTTGCTGCTCCAGAATGCAGCTCTGATTCTATTTCTCTGTGGCTCCCTGTTGCCTAGAAAATCAAAAGTGCAAACATTGGTCACAAGGCCCATTCTGATCTGGCTTCTTACCCCTCTAGCTTCCCCTTCCTCTGCCTGTTTTCCCTCAGCTACTCTAGTGACAGTAATCTCCTTGCAAGTTCCCAGACAGACCATGCTGTTTCATGCCTTTAAAAAAAAGTTGTGGTAAAAAAACATAACGTTCGATCTGCCCTCTTTGTTAAGAGTTCAGTATAGAATTGTTAACTATAAGCGTAATGTTGTCCAGCAGCTCTCTAGAACTTTTCATCTTGCATAATTAAAACTTCATACCTAGGCTTCAACAGCTTCCTGACTGAACCTGATTTTCCCTCTGCCTGGCGTGCGTTTGCTAGTCCTGCAACGTGCCCTCAAGCCATCCCTCCTCTCTCAGTCTCCTTACCATGCTCGTAGCCTACTCTGTACTTGTCACTGTGATATTGCACAGGTTGTGCTTGTTGAAATATATCGTCTGCCTGACTCCCTGACTGAGTCATGAGCTCCTTTTACACAAGGCTATTTTTTGTTCATCTGGTTATTTTCAACACGTTATCAAGGCCTAATACTTATCTCACTTTGTGTTATTGGGCATTTTTAGATTAATAGAGTGCATAATTCAAAGATATAAACAGTGAAGTCTGATCAAAGGGCATTAGAAACACCAAAGAGGAAGTGGTTAGTTATGAGTGGAATTGAGATTTGAGGGGATAGAGGATCAGGAATGGCTTTTGGCAAGGAGGGGCCTTGACCATGAACTTGAGGGATGACTGAGATTTTGAAAGGCACATGTGGACAGGATATTATACAACTTTTCTTTAAAATAAAGAGTCACATTGATGCCATCCTGGCGGTGAATCCAGTCCCCCACACAGAGGCACTCACTCAAGGTGTTTGTGACTGAATGAATCAGCCTATAAAAGCCTTCCTCAGCCAGCCGCCTGCTTTCGCCCCAGGTAGTCAAGTAAGTGGAACTGGCTTTCTTATTTAGAAGCTTAAATGGCTACTACCCATGGAGAGACATTGGTGTTTGTGTGTGTAAGCACTTTAAAGACAGCCACATAATGGAATGGTCTCATGGATAAAATCAGCCACATAGTGGAATGGTCTCAGCCATTAATTTTTTTTTTTTTTTTTTTACTTTCTCATGTAAGGAAGCCCTTCTGAATAGAAGCCACTGTTTTGTTTTGTTTTGTTTTTACAAATCCGTTGGATTTAACTTGAATAAAAATTATTTGTTTTACAAAAATAGATACAATTTTTAAAATTTAAAGCAACTTAAGTCACCATAATTAATTTAATACCAATGAAAGGATAATCTTTATTTAATAGAATGTTAGAAAGTGAGTTATGTACAAAATAAGGATTTTTATTGCTGGTTGCATGGCATTTGGTCATACAGTCACATGACCTGTTTTTTTTTTTTTTTGGTTTTTTGTTTGTTTGTTTGTTTTGAGTTGGAATCTCACTCGGTTGCCCAGACTAGAGTGCAGTGGCCGCTCCCGGCCACCGCAGCCTCGCCTGCCGGGCTCCAGTGATCCTTCCGCCTCAGCCTTCCGAGTAGCCGGAATTACAGGCATGCGCTACCACGCCCGGCTGATTTTTTGATTTATTGTAGAGATGAGGTCTCGTTGCCCAGGCGGGTCTCGAACCCGCGGGCTCAGGCAATCCACTCACCTCAGCCTCCCAAAGGCGTGCAATTACAGGCTGAGCCACCAAGCCCGGCTGACCTGTTTTTTTAAACTACTTTTAGGCACAGTAGGCTGTATATGCTTTCTACCTTCTCTTCTTGCCAGTATTCTAAATGCTGGTGTCCATCCTCAGGGAAAACACTGATGAGAATGTCTGTAGTATTTTTCTTGCGACACTAGCTATGTTAAATTCACCTGCCTACTCCTGTGCCTCCTGCCATTAGTTGTTGCCTTGGTATGCTGACTGTGCATTATTACTGTTAGTTCTCACAGCAGTGCTAGAAGTTAGGGGTATAATCCCATTGCACAGATGAGCAAACAGCTCAGTGAAGTCAAGTGATCTTGCTCAAGATCAACAGAGCTAGTGGATGGCAAGGCTGAGGTTTGCATTCTGAAGCCTGTGGTGTGCTCCCATATATGACTAGTCCCAGATGAAACATGCCAGATTTGTAAACTGACCTCACATGTCATGATTCCTATTGCTTTACACCTTCCTGTCATCACTGTGAATCACTAGTCTTGCTTTTAACACCATTTTCTTCTGCTGCAAGTGTAAAGAAAATGTTCTCCCAGTAGCTAGTTTCATTTTAAGTTGAATAGTTATTTGGGAATTGAAAAAATTAGGAAATTTCAACTCTTTGGTCTAGCCAAAAATATAGGATGACAGTTACTTAGCTACCTACCTTGAGCTTTTGAATTTCTCAAGTTGACCTGACTGAACTCTATTTAATTTGGGTTTTAAAAAAACTTTCGCCTGGCTTGGTGGCTCAGCCTGTAATCCCACGCTTTGGGAGGCTGAGGTGAGTGGATTGCCTGAGCCTGCGGGTTTGAGACCCACCCGGGCAACTTGGTGAGACCTCATCTCTACAATAAATCCAAAATTAGCCGGGCGTGGTAGCACATGCCTGTAGTTCCAGCTACTTGGAAGGCTGAGGCAGAGGGATCGCCGGAGCCCAGCAGGTTGAGAGCGGCCACTGCACTCCAGTCTGGGCAACACAGTGAGACTCCAACTCAAAAAAAAAAAAAAAAAAAACAACTTTCATATTTATGACTAAAATAACTTAAAATTTTATAATATACAGGCTTAATGATTAGAGTGTTAATACCTTATTTTATATTTGAAGAAAAACACCCAATGGGTGTGCTTTTTGTTTTAGATAAATGTATTTGTTTGCAAAATGTTATCCTATTTCAAAAGCATTTTTTAAATATTCAAGATTAATCTGAAATTAAGATGATTTATTTCCAGTGATGTTAAAAAGTGTTTACTTGACTTCATTGTAGTGAGTAAAATAACCAGATCATTGCTCAGTTTCCTGAAGAAGTCATATAATTAATCTGAAAATAGAAGAATCCGCATGTTACTGCTTGGAAACTAGATACTATTTAAACATCTCTTCTAAATTGCGAAGAATTTTTTAAAATATCAAGTGTGTGAAATTAGGGTCAAAAACAGATCAGTGGATGCCAGCGGCTGGGGTGAGGGTTTGACTGCTGAAGGGCGCACTAGGAGTTTTTTGGAGTGATGGAGCTCTTCAGAGTCCTGACTGTGGTGATGGTTCCCAAATCTAGATGAGCCTTGAGACTCAGAATGGATGCCAAAAGAAAGCACTGTAAACATATATCATGTGGGGGATGCACAGGCATAAATATATCCAGGTGAATGGAGCATTTAGAATGGATGGGCTCAATTGTAAGCTATTACTTAATAAAGTTGATTTATTAATAACATAATAAGTCAACCCAGACTGTGCTCTGGGTGGAGACTGCAGAGGGGACAGTTCCAGAAGCACCTTGGTTCCCCGTGGGCAGTGCTGAAAAATAAATATCAAGTATGTACTAAGTCTCTATAAGATCAAGGAAAGCCTGGGAGGGCATGAGGGTTTAGTTGTGATATCCCCGTCTGGACTGGGTTGTGCTCAGTGTTTATCACTGCATGATGCAGTATACCTAGCATCCTCGCCTACACAGTGGGAGCAGTAATTTCCTGTCCTCCTGCTTCTCAGGTCTGTGGTACAGATTAAGTTGATGAGTTCGTTAAAAGAGACGAAGAGCTTTTCAAATTAGAAGCCTTGTTTTCTAGGCCGAAGTCTTCTATTGTACCTGTCTCTGGTCGATTTCACTCCCAGGCAGTGTCCAAGAGGTGACGGGTGTGAATCTACCTTATTCCAGCCTCTCACCGGTGGCACTTGCCAAGGGCTGTCCTGTGTCTCATTCATGTCATTCAGTGAGCACCCCAGAGGCCCTAACTCTATGCCGGGCCTTGGACAATAAGCTGTATGGGACACACTGATACTTAGCACTCATTCCCTGCTCTTAAAGGGCACAGAACACTGTGGTACCAACATACTGCACCCCAGCACAGCTGGAGACAGTTGGAGCAGTCCATTTCAGCTTGGGCCTTCACAAGAGGCATGTCACAGCAAGGTGGCCTGTGAGCCAGTAGCATTCAGGGCCTGGTAAATAAGCCACCTCCTTCCTTGGCTGAGTCTCTTATTCTCGTCAGCACATCACATAATTATTGAATAATTATTTGGTGCCAGGCACTATACAAAAGTAAACCGAAAACTGAACTTGTGGTCGTCTTCATTCTACTACTCATTAAACATCTAATGGGTCTTTTTTGTGTATTAGGATTCTGTGCCAAGAGTATAGAATACAGGTATGAAAGAGTCACTGCTTGGGAGTTGCTCCTTGTCTCTTGGCAAGACCAATAGTAAATGGCCTGTTACCTTACTGAGATTGAGGCCATGATCAAGGTAACCCTGGGTACTGGGGGAACACAGAGGGCTCATCTGGGAAGACATCCTAAAGAAGGTGATGTCTGAGCTGAGCCTGAGTCATTAGAAATTTGTTAGGTGAAGGGGGAGAAAGCAGAAGGTGAAGCGTGTTAAAAGCAGAGGGAGCAGCATTGTTCACAATAGCAAGAACCTGGAAGCAACCATGCTGCCCATCAAAAGAGGATTGGATTAAAAAATGTGGTACATATACACGATGGAATACTACACAGCCATAAAAAAGAACAAAATCATGAATTTTGCAGCAACCTGGATGGAACTAGAGTCTGTAATACTGAGTGACCTCTCACAAAAACAAAGGTCTGAGTATCACATGTTTTCACTCATATAATGGACCTTGAACATCCAATCTAATACTATAAGAAAATGACTGACAGTAGTGGGAAACTATGGGGGGCGGAGATGGGATTAACGAGCAAATATCTGTCCGGGGATGGGGAAGCACCTCTAATCAATAGGGTGCCTGAATGAAACGTATCTGTATACCTAACCCTTAACTGTACCCACAACATCATAATAAAAAAGTATTGATTATTGAAAAAAAAAAGCAGAGGGAAAGCATGTATGTGCAGGAGGTCATGTCTGGGCAGCTGCTCAGCATGGCTGGAAAGCAGGGGCTGTGTAGAGAATAGTGCAGACTACCATGCAAGAAAGGGGAGCAGGGAGGGGCTCTTGCTAATTCCACCCAGCGGACTCCCACCACCCCTGGGGATAGATACCGGGGCATGTGGGCTCCAGAGCGAATGCTGTTTGGAAGAAGGCTCCTCTGCTTCTATGCCAGGCCCCTCCCCAGAGGGCCTGCTCTGGGCAGGCTCCTTTAGCTGCCTGCAGACATGCTGGCCACTGACTTCCCTACTGCCCTCTTGCCACCGCACTCTCACAGCCCCCTAATTAGTCATTGATCTGGCATGTTGCTGTGGCTATGCTTTCCACTCCTGTGTTTAGTCGATTCCCAAGTTAATGAAGCCGAACTCTATACCAGCCCCTGCTCTGTCACTTCTGCCTGTGCTACCACTGATGCCACTCCAGCTGACCACTCCAGACGAGACACTGAAAATGAACCACACTCCTGTAACAGAAAGACGGTGCAAAAGCAGGTGCAGGAGGATTGTCCCTGGAGGCAGCTGCAGAAGATGCCTGTTGCCTCTGTCAGGTCTGCCCTCCTGGGGCCCAGAATTCTTCCATGGTGGCCTGAGTTTGGTGTGGATCAAAGAGGAGCTTCCAGCCTCGTGCTCCTGTGTCTCTGGGTGGCCCTGTAGGGTAGCAGATGGTAGCCTGGGAAAAATCGCTTCTTCCTTTCTGGATATGATTTTGGTTCAGTCATTTAAGTCCACTCAGTTTCTAATTCCTTAATGTAGGCATTCTGTTGTGTCTTCCCAGGGTGTTGGGATGCTCTGAAACTTCTTTGAAAACAGTAAAATGGTGTAAGAAGGAATGGTGGGTTTGCTGTCATTTAAGAAGAACTGGAATCCAGGACAACCTATGTTTCAGATGTGGAGAAAATTAAGCAAACAACCCAGTTTAGAAATGTGCAAAGAACTTGAATAGACTTGTCCAAAGAAGGTATATAAATGGTCAATAAGCACATAAAAAGATGCTCAACATCGTTAGTCATTAGAGAAATAGAAATCAAAACTAAAATGAGATAGTACATCCCACCCATTAAAGTGGCACACGTACAGAGACAACAGTAGGCATTAGCCAGGATGGAGGGAAATTGGAAACTTCGTGCCTTGCTTGTAGGTCTGTCTACACCCAAGAGGATTGAAAGCAGAGACCCCGAAGTGTTTGTACACCTATGTTCATAGCACCATTGTCCACAATAGCCAAGAGGTGGAAACAACACAAATGCCCATAGAAAGATGAATGAATAAACAAAATGTGGTCTACATGTACAATGAAATGTTACCCAGCCTTAAAAAGGAAGGAAATTCTGACACATGCTACAACAGGGATGAAACTTGAGGACATTATGTTAAGTGAATGTCACATATGGACAAGTGCTGCATGATTCCACTTATATGAGGTACCCAAAGTAGTCAGATTTATCTGTTTTTATCAGGGTATGAGAATGAACCAAGAGTAGAAAAACTTGCAGAGACAGGAAGTGGAATGTTGGTTGCCAGGGCTGGTGGGAGGAGAGCGGGGCACTCCTGTTCAGTGGCGCAGAGCTTGGGCTGGGGCAGGTGAAGTTGTTCTGGATCTGGATGTGGTGATGGTTGTACAATAATGTACTCAGCTTCGCAGTTAAAGTAGCAGATACGTGTGCTTTATCACAGTTTTTAAAATGATAATTAAAAAATGGTTGAAGTGGTAGATCTTTCTTTTTATTTTTTGGAGTTGGAGTCTCACTCCCTTGCTCAGGCAGAAGTGCAGTGGCACGCATGTTCACGGCCACCCCAGCATCGACCTACCAGGCTCCAGCGTTCGTTCCGCCTCAGCCTTCCAAGTAGCCGGAACTACAGATGCACGCTACCACACCTGGCTGTTTTTTATTTTACTGTAGAGAGAAGGTCTCACCAAGTTGCCTCAGGCTCGGGCAATCCACTCACCTCAGCCTCCCAAAGTGCTGGGTTTACAGGCTGAGCCACCAAGCCCAACCCTAGATCTTATGTTATATACAGATGTTCCTCAACATATGATGGAGCTATGTCCCAATAAAGCCAAAGAAAGTTGAAAATACACTGTAAGTCAAAAATGCATTTAATGCACCGAGCCTACCAAACATCATAGCTTAGGCTCTCCTACCTTAAACGTGCTCAGAATACTTAAACTAGCTTACAGTTTGGCAAAATCATCTAGCACAAAGCTATTTTACAATAAAGGGTTGGATACCTCGTGTAACTTACTGAATACTGAAAGTGAAAGCAAAATGGTTATATGGGTACTTGAAGTGGTTTCCCTTGAATGCATCTTGCTTTGCTCTATCATAAAGTCACCTGTACGAGGGGGACCCAGAAAAACCTGGAATTATCTCTCGGAGGGTGGGCCCATGTCGTACAGTCTTCCTCCACTAGGTAAGTTTTCTAGGAGCGCATTGGCATCAGTGGACCAGCTAGCGTTGTTGTGAGAGGCTCCATTCAGCTTCCGTGAATTTTTTTTTTTGGAGATTCTTTCAAGGCATTTGCCTATTTCATGATGGGTGATTTACCAGTGCACCTATCCGCACCGCGCTGAACGTTCAGCGAAAATGACATGACCTCCATGTCCCACCCTCCCTATTCACCAGAACTCACCCCAAGTTTCCCTGGATGAAAAAAGTACATTTTGCTGATGTGGAAGAGGTGAAACAAAAAATGTCAAAAGCACTAAAATCATCGAAATGCCAAGTTCAAAAACTATTTTGAGTAGTGACAAAAGCGTCTTCATAGGAGAATTGCATCAAATGGAGAGAACTTTGAAGGTGACTGAGGTTTAAACATGTGAGAATACACAAGTTTTTATAAATAAATTACAGTTTTGGGAGACTCTCCCCCTCATATATTTTCCACAATTTAAAAAACAAAAGGCCAGACAGATGGCTCATGCCTATAATACCAGTGCTTTGGGAGCCTGAGGCAGGAGAATCGCTTGAGGCCAGGGGTTTGAGACCAGTCTGGGCAATATAGTGAGACACTATCTCTACCAAAAAATGAAAAAGCTAGGTGTGGTAGCGTGTGCCTGTAGTCCTCGCTACTCAGGAGGCTCAGGTGGTAGAATCACTTAAGCTCAGGAGTTGGAGGCTGTGTGACAGAGTAAGACCCTGTCTCAAAATAAATAAGTTCTTTATTTTTTTTAAAGGACATCAAAGACAGTTTTTAAGGGAAATAGAAGCCTCCAACCGGCAGCTGATGGCACATTTAGAAGATCAGAGCAGCGATTCAGTCTTGACTTGGGGCCTGGGACTTTGTGGGATCCAGGGACTTATAAGCCCTCCAAGCCTTCCTTAGTACCAGCTGGTGTAGCTACTACCTCTCTCTGGGTTACTGCCAGGTGCCTATCAGGTCTCCCCAGGGAGTGGCCAGGGCGATGACCCTGCTGGACTCTCAGTAGGATGTATCTGCCCAGGACGGTAATTTTCCATTCTGGTCCTGCCCCAGCATCTCGGCTGGGTTTGGACCTTCTCACTTTGGGGGGAACACAGCAGGTGTCATGGGCCCATGCCCGCAGCAGCTGATCGACCTGCCCCGAGAGCTCAACACCCTGAGGAAATTTCCACCACTTTCTCAGCCCCTTTGTTCTCAGGAGTAACTCCTGTGTTCTTTGTAGGTTTTCTTTTCCTCCGCCTGCAGCGTTGCTGTGGATGCCACCCTGAGGAAGAAAGCTGAGAAGTTCCAAGCTCACCTGACCAGGAAGTTCCGATGGGACTTTGCCGCAGAGCCGGAGGACTGTGCCCCAGTGGTGGTAGAGCTCCCTGCGGGCGCCGAGATGGGCTAACTCTGGAGGCCCTCAGCTGGAGAGGCCCCTGACACTTGGCTGCAGCCCGGCCTCCCCAGTCACTCCTCCCTGTCCTGGACCTGCCCTGGCCTCGGGTTTGCCAGGCTCTGCAGAGGCAGATCCAGAATTGCCTTCTTCACCAGTCAATAAGTTTCTCGTTGCCAAAGAGGCTGCCTGTCCTGCAGGCACGTTTGTGGGTTCCCTGTCATATTGTGGGACCTGCCTCAGTGGCAGCTAAATCCTTCTGAATGAGAAAAAAATTGGACCAAACGTCCAAGAGAGATAGATCTGATTGCTCTTTGTGTAGGACATTTAGGAAACAAGACACCCTGGGCTGCTCTGAGATGGCAGTTTGTGACCTTTTTGAAGTGGAATGGGGTAATGGGGACAGGAGCCAGAATTTCTGCCTGCCCCTGTTTAAATGGGAGTACGTCACAGGAAACTTGGGCCTGTGAACCCTCAGGAGCCCAGACTTGGGCGTAGGGTGACAAGAAAGGCGGTTCGATCTGGCCAGTGGTCAGCTTCAGCTTTTACCATCTAAATCCCATTCTCCTGTCCAGAGGCCCCAGAGGGTAATCTCCCAAATTGGTGTGGCCTCTCAGGAGTCTTGCTGGTGCCGTCACCTCCCACCTGTTCCCTTCTAGGACCTCAGACCCAACCCTCCTACATGTCCCCTTCCTCACCAGAGCCACCATGACTTTCTGATGACCTGGAGAGTCAAAACAAAAAGTTCCTGCTCTGAGCATGCTTATGCTCTATTGACGGCCTTCCAAGTGCTGGAGATGACCTGGTCAGCCCAAGTCTCCCCAGTGCTGCTGTGTGTGGAGCTGTCCATCATTAGAGTAATGCTGCTTCCGGTTTCCCCGGTGTTCTGGGGGCATGCCTCTCATGCTGTGTGGGCAGAGTGCTATCTCTAGACGGGCACACAGACCCTGCCACCCTGACCTCAAGCTGTCGTACTGTGGTCAGGGTCTCTGTGCCATCCTTCTCCAAGGCTCACAGTTTTTGAAGGAGAATCCCTGCTGGTTAAGACTCTTGGTTCCGCTTGTTTCCTTGAAGATACTTTTCCAAGAGCATAATGTACATTAAAGTCTGAGTTGAGACTACATCCTCTTGTGTGAGTCTTGCAGTTTATCGGCCCACTTGCCAGAGCAGCTAGGCCACTGTCCACAGACACGCCTCTCCTATCAGTGCCCAGATAACCCTGCTCAACCTCTAGGTGGCATCGCCTCCTGTTCAATGAGGCGTTTGAGACAGGCACATCTGGGAGGAGGAGTGAGGCCTTGAGCTGAATGACAACCGGAGTGTCGCCGTGTCTGAGTGCTCCTCTCCTCCCAAAGCCCGCTTGTCAGAATCACTTGATGAGAGCCAGGGGCAGTGAGGGGCATGCCTGTAGTCCCAGCTACTCAGGAAGCAGAGGTCACTTGAGCCTACGGCGAACTCTGACCTTGCCACTGCACTCCAGCCTGGGCAACAGAGCGAGAGACTCTGTCTCTGGGGGAACAAACAAACAAAACCTGGGAAGTTTGTTGCAACTGTGGATTCCAAAGAAATGAAATCCTGATACGTGTCATAACGGGTGAAACTTGCAAACGTCACTACGTCAGACCAGGCACAGACCACTTGTGATATGACTCCATTCACATGACACATCCACTCTGGGCAGTACGTGGAGAGGTAAGTACATCAGCGGTTGCTAGAGGGTAAGAGTGGAGTGGAGGTGACTGCCAGCAGGTCTGGGGTTTCTTTCTGGGGTGATGAAATGTTCTGGAATTAGGTAGTGGTAATGGTTGAACAACCTTATGAGTATACCAGAAGTCACTGAAAGTATGCACTTTAAAATGGTGAATCTCATGGTACACAAATTATATTGCAATAATTTCTGGAAGTGTGCATTCCCAAGTCTCAGCAGAGATTTGGAGGCAATGAATCCGGGTGGAGCTTGGGTGCCAAGTCTTGTTCATGTGCCACCACTGGAAGTGACAGCACTAGTTAGTCACGAGAGCTCTGTTAGGACAGCACCTGGAAGCTGGGTCACGTAATCCTGTTCCCCAAGGTTGTCAGTTCCTGGGTTTACACCCCCCCACACACACACAACGAGTTAAAAGTAGTTTACCAAGGACTCTTCATGATGTCACTTAATCCACACAACAGTATATGGTAAGTACTAGACCTATCCCCATTTTACTGGAATGAAAATGGCTCAGAGAGCGTAAATCACTGCCAGGGTCACACAGCTGGTGAGCACTGAGTACAAGAGTCACACCCGTGCTGCTGCGGTCTGCAGTCCTCTCCGCCATGTTCATGGCCCAGATCTGCTGCCCTGTGGGCCCAGGCAGCCTTCCCTTCACCCAGGACAGCCAGCACACGAGATTGGGAGTGCCGCTCGTGTTCTCCAAGCCTCCGTGTCTTCATGAAATAAGAGTTGGCTTCGACTTGGGGTTTCTCATAGAGTCTGAGACTCTCACAGGTACTTAGAAGTTGACCCTTGTGTTATTTGACATTTTTTCAAAAGGGAGACTACATTTATACAGGATAATATGGCTGGGCTGGCAAGAACAATGGGTCTCTTGTTTAGGGCTGCAGTGACATCAACTTGAGGTCTGCTTGTCTCAGCTGGTGACCCTTTGTGTGTCTTCAATGAATAAAAACTTGAAAACAGATTATGACTTAATACTTGCAGGATTTGGGGAGGCAGAAGCCTTCGAAACCGAGTGCCAGTGGCACACCTGATCCCTGAGCTCTCTCCAGTTCTGACGCGTCTGAATGTGAAACTGCTGGCAGGACCTGGCCTGATTTTCAAACTCCTCAAACGCGGACCCCCTGGGGCTGGCTCTCATTATCGGGGCTGGTTCATCCTATTAGCAGAATCGGCAGAGGGAACGACTCTCCAGCCCCTCCACCACCCCCGTGATGAGCCCCCCCCACCTCGTGCGGTGGTCTCGCCCCTTAAGCGGTGGAGGAGTCCCCGCCACTGATTGCCTCTTACGCGGGTAATTATCGCCCCACCGTCATCTCTTGTAAATACTGTTTAATACTCCCAGGGCACCATGACATGCTGGTCTCTTCAACTAATCAGACTCTG
Organism: Cephalopachus bancanus; assembly: GCA_027257055.1. Lineage (NCBI taxonomy): Eukaryota > Metazoa > Chordata > Mammalia > Primates > Tarsiidae > Cephalopachus > Cephalopachus bancanus. Next base: position 659,775 of record JAPVLO010000447.1, on the reverse strand, counting down.
GCTTGGCTGCCGTGCCATCCCCTGCTGAAGCGGGGGCTGGTGATGCAGAATGAATGCCGTGGTCAGAGCCAGCACTGATTTCCAGCAGGACCACCCGGGATGCTCGCCTGAGCCCTCGGTAGTCCTGTGCGCCCGCCATTCTGCAGAAGCTGCCTTTTTTTTTTTGAGTTGGAGTCTCACTCTGTCACCCAGACTGGAGTGCAGTGGCCGCTCCCGGTCACCTCAGCCTCAACCTGCTGGGCTCCGGCGATCCTTCCACCTCAGCCTTCCAAGAAGCCACCTTTAATTCAGTCCCCTGCTGACCACGGATGGCGCTTCCGTACCTTACAGTCACTGTAGCTGGTCCAGGCAGGCTTTGTTTCCACGAGGCCCTTCTAGATCCTTCTGTCTTCAGAGCATCCAAGGTCTCCAGGGCTTCTTGTTCTCCCCCAGCCTTAGGTTCCTGCTAAGGACTGACCTCCATGCTGAGATGTGGAATACTGGTGGGAATGTCCCCTGCTCACTGTGGTGGGCGGGGTGTATAAGCTGTGTTCACCCCCAACTGCCTGGCAAGCCTACCATCCTGTGTCCTGGGTCTGCTGCTCCCCTGTGGAGACTCACCGATTTGTCGGGAAAACGGGTCCCCGGGCTATCTGCTGTCTGCTGAAAGGCAGGAGCTGGGGCTTCTCGGTGGTGGTGGCAGGTGGCCCGCCCATAGGAACGGCTTCCACCTTAGGACTTCATCTTGCCTCTTCTCACCCACTTCCCCTGGATTCGCCTCCACAAATGTCCTGGGTTCAGGTCTGGTCTCCCATTGGAAGGAAGCGCCAACAGGCGGAGGAACATCAAGAGGAGGGCGAGCCCGCGTGCCAGGAGCAGTGGAGAAAAACGCAGACTATTGCCAGAGACAGAGGTGGCTATCCTGGGCGGAGGTCTTCCAGACTTGAGATTGCGGAGTGGGGACCCAGGGAGGAGTCCAGGGAGGCAGAGGTCGGCTCCGTGCCCATAGCCACCAGGTACCGAGCCCTGTCCTGCCAGCTTATGTTCTAGTTCTCGTTGGGGAGCCACACAAAAAGCATGCCCATAGAATATGTTCTCCGTGAGGAATACTCTGGAAAAAAAGTCGAGTAGTGAGGGAAACGGAGAGTCCTGGCAGGCGAGAGGAGGTGCTGCCCTGTGAGCGGAGCAGCATTTGGACAGAGATCTGAAGAAGGTGAGCAAGTGAGCCGTGCAGGTGAGAGAGAAGGTTCCAGGCAGAATGAACAGTGCATGCAAAGGTCCTGGGCCAGGAGCACGCCTGGTGTGTTGGAGGAACATCAGGGAGTCAGCATGGCAGGAATGGGGTGATCAAAGCTGAGAAACCCACAGAGGGACCACACTGTCCAGGGCTGTGGGCTGTCAGAAGACCTTGGCATTCTGCTCTGTGAGATGAGGGCACACTCAAGGGTTTTAAGCAGAAGTGTCATAACCTGGCTTCTGTGTTTTTGTTATGTTTGTTTTTTGAGATAGGGTCTTTCTCTGTTGCCCAGACTGGAGTGCAGCGGTACAATCGTAGCTCACTGCAGTCTTGACCTCCTGGGCTCAGGAGATCCTCCCACCTCAGCCTCCCAAGTAGCTGGGACTGCAGGCGCAGGACACTATGCCCGGCTTCCAGCTTCCTTTGACCAGGATCGCAAGCTGCTGTGTGGGATGCGGAGTGCAGGGGTCGGGGTGAAAGCAGGGCGGCCATAAGGAGCTAGTGCGGCCATCCAGGTGAGAGGTGACGGGGGCTGAGATCAGAGTGGTGTCGGGCAAAGGCTGCACCATAGTCGTGATCCGGATGAGGGGTGGGCCGATGTCTTTCAAGGGCCCTTCTCACCTGCCAGCACCTACTTCTCTGAGATTGCGGAATCTGTGCAGAACACCAACTCCAGGCCCCCGCCCCAGCAGGAGTCCCTCTTGGCTGTCCTGTCATGAGGTGTGTTAACCCTTCCCACTCTCAGACGTCCTTGGTACATTTGGAGAGGCGGGCCATGGTGAGGTGTGGAGGGCTGTCAGGGGCTTCGGGGTGACAGGTGGAGGACCTGAAGCAGCTCTGTTGAGAGCAGCAGGTGGGTCGGCGGCCCCTGACAGACTGGTCGCAATGCTGACGACGGGGTGTTCCTGCTGCCCACGGGCAGTGAGGAGGGGCCCACGTAATGCCCAACTGTCCGCGTGAGTAATGGAGTGGAGAGTGTGGTCGGGACTCGTCCACCATGGAATCTCACGGACTTGGAGGGGAATGAAAGAGCTGGTGGGTGCTGAAGGCCCCCTCCTCGCCGCCGGGCCCTGTGTGGGGCCTTGCCCTCGCCTCATTTGGTCTGGAGCACTAATTCCCCAGGGAGGATCTTAGCCTCCTCTGCGGATAGACAAGGACACCGAGGGGCTTCTCAGAGGTGCAGGCTGGAGGCCTGGGAGCTGGGACTCAGCCCACGCCTGCTGGAGTCCAGCCCTGAGTCGCCACCGCGCAGCGTCCTCAGCAAGGACAGTTGCGTAATCCCTGATCGCTCCCAGGGGCTCCGAGGCTGCCAGCCTGGTGACAGGCGGCGGCGGTCACTCGGTGGGTGGTGGGTGGGTGGTGGGTGGGCCCCACTGGCCTCTTGGGTCGTGACAGCTTGCTCACGTTTCCGCCCAGACCCTGCGTGTCCGTGCTGGCCTGCGGGCACAAGGGAGCAACCCAGCCGGGCGTGAGGCAGCACCTGGGGTGGGCGGGCCGGGGGCCGCGTCTGATCCGGGAGGGGCTGCCTCTGCCCTCCACGTGGAGCGCTGGGGCCAGCGAGGGCTTTCTTCGCCCACCCCGTCCCACCCGGTTACCGTTGCGTTTTGCAGAAGGCGTTTGCTGTAGAGAAAGAAGCGGCCAGAAGCGCGGCCTCTGGGGACTGATTAACGAGTGGCTGTCCTCCCGACGGGCCTCTACCTCGGCCGGCCACCGGCCGGATCGACAAGCGATGCCCCTTTCCCGAGGACGGCCGCCCGACAGTGGGGAGCAGGTGGGGGGCTCTGGGGCCCTTCGAACAGAGACACCTTGACCATGGATCATCCCTCTTAGGAATTGTCTTCAAGGCCTTTGTCCCTTCCTCTGCTGGGTCCTCATGCGTTGCTTGAAAATAAGCATTTATCTTATCATAAGGATCTTACTGTTATAAATATTTCCCCAGTTTGCCATTTGCCTCTTAACGCCTTGAATTTGAAACGTATTCTTTATTTTTTATGTGTCACATGTCACATTTTGGATTTTATTCTTCCCATTGCTTTAACACGTAAAAGTCCACCCCCAGCTCGGGATGAAGCAGGCATCAGCCTATATTTTGCTACAGGTTTCCCGGTGTCACTCTTTTCTATCTTACATTTTGCCACAGTCAAAGCCATGTTTCTTCAGCGCCACTTAATCCAACCCTGCCTCTGCCTTTCATGTCTCGCGTCTGTTCTCGATGTTTCCTCAGCACACAAGTCCTGTCACAGCCTTCCTGATGCCCTCCCGGCCTCTCCAGCCGGCGCCACACCCGGAGCCGGCCCTTGCATGGAGGCTGGAGGGGTGGGATCTCCTTGCCGCTGCTGCTTGGTGGTGACTGCAGCCCCATGCTGCGGGCAGAGTACACATACACACCTCATAGCGGGGAGCCCCGCCCCTGCACTGAGACCACTGTCCAGCAGCCTGGACGGTGCTATAGGCCTTTTTTTTTTTCTTTTCGAGTTGGAGTCTCACTGTGTCGCCCAGACTGGAGTGCAGTGGCCGCTCCCGGCCCCCGCAGCCTCGACCTGCTGGGCTCCGGCGATCCTTCCGCCTCCGCCTTCCGAGTAGCCGGAATTACGGGCAGGAGCTACCACGCCCGGCTGATTTTTGATTTATTGTAGAGATGAGATCTCGCCAAGTTGCCCAGGCGGGTCTCGAACCCGCGGGCTCAGGCAATCCACTCACCTCAGCCTCCCAAAGCGTGGGGTTACAGGCTGAGCCACCGAGCCCGGCTGTGCCGTAGGCCTTTGTGATGGGTGTTGCAGTGCATCGTGGCTGTTGAGACAGGATAGTCACCGCACCACCAGTGTACATGCAGCCAAGGGAGCATGCTGGGGGGTGGGGCGGTTGGGTACAGAGGGCTGCTGTGGGAGAGGATGACACCAATCAAGCCTGCGGCTGGCGCTTCCTGAACACACGCTGTGCGCTGTGCTGTGGGTCAGCAGCTGCGGCTCTGCACATACTCACTCCGAGGCCCGGCCGCACCCACATGGGACAGGTCCGGAGGGAATCTCCATCCCACCAGTGAGGAGACAGGCCCAGAGAAGTTGGGGCGCTCCCAGTGGCCACACTGCGGTGGAGCCACGCGTCTGGACTGACCCAGGTCGGCCTGACTCCAGTGCCTTGGGTCTCGACCTGGCACCAGGGGAGGCAAGACCAGCTGCCGCGGGGCGGGGCCAGCCACATGGGCGTGCAGAGAGGCCCACGCGTGCCGCTGCTCCCAGGCTCCTACCCAGGCGGCCACCTCCAGGCAGACTTGTCAGAGCCTCCAGTTTCTCAAGAGAAGCCGGAAATCTGGATTTTTATGTGAAATGTCTCTATTTTTAAATGTTGGCAACAAATTCAGATTAAAAAAACACCATGCAAGCCAACCAAAACCAGATTTGCAAGGCAACAGCCGCAGTTTTCCTCTCCACTGCACTCGTTCTGTGGCCACAGGAAGGTGTCCTGAGCCACGGGACTCTCAGCCCAGCCCGGCGGAACTGACCTCCCCCGCCCCGCCCCACGCTCCTGCCTTCCTGAGCACACCTTAGAGGCCCACACCAGAGGCAGGCAGGGCAGGGGTTTGTAGGGGAAGAGGCCTCGGGACCCAGCCTGACAGGTGAGGCGGGATAAATGGCACAGTGTCCCCAGCGACTCATGCAGTGGACTGCTGGGACTCGATCGTAGGCCCTCTTAGCACACATGGAGGCGTATTCTGGGATGCGGCAGGCCCTAGCCTTGCCCACCATAATGATAATGCTAAGGAAGTTATGAAGCGCTCTGAGACACAGTTTCCTTATCTGTAAGATGGGGGCAAGATGCACAAAATGCACCGGCTCTCAGGGGAAGAGCATGTGAGACGCCTGGCCCAGGTAGGCCAGCACTTGTGTCCGTCTTCCCCACCAGAACACAGCGAGGACCAGGACGGAGGGGAAGGCCCAGCCGTGCTCCACCCAGAGGACTGGCCTTCATGCCTCCACTCAGAGACTCCCATTTGGGCCACACTGACAACAGCTTGGTCACCGGCCACAACAGATGAGAGGATAGAGAGGCGGGAAGCTGGCTGACCACAGAGTTGATGGCTGTGAAGACGGACCCAAGAACATAAAGTCAGCTCAGCTCAGTGGTCCTGGGCAGTGCAGGGTCACAGCATGCAGGCCACAGGACCACAGTGCACAGGCCACAGCATGCGGGCCACAGTACATGGAAACATGGCGTATAGGCCACAGCATGCGGGCCACAGCCCATGGGACCATGGTGCACAGCCACAGCATGCGGGCCACAGCCCATGGGAACACGGCATACAGGCCACAGGACCACAGTACACAGGCCACAGTATGAAGGCCAAAGAGTCCACGGGACCACGGCGTACATGCTGGGTCTGGCTGCTGCTCAGAAAGAAGCTCCATACGTTTCCTGCCTCCCTGGGGCACAGCGGGACCTTGGGGGGCACTGGAGGAGGCTTGTGGGCTCTGGGGCTCCTAGATGCCAATGCCAGGAGGGCTCTTGGGATCCCCTGACCCAGGCCAGGCACGCACTGCATGCCAGGCCCTCACTGGGGGAGATGCAACTCACTGATGACACTGCTCTTTTCTTCTCAATGCCACGGCCTGCCGTGAAGCCACACCTGAGAGCAAGCCTGTCTGTCTTTCCTGACCCACATCCAGTGTCCTCGTCTTAGAGGAGGGGGAAACAGGCCCAGGGAGGCCAAAGGCTTTATCTGGAGTGACGCAACATGCTCATGCCAGGGCTGGAGGCCAAGCTGTCCTGTGTCCAGGCTGGAGCAGCCGCCGCCAGATCTCCAGCTGGAGGGTGGCCCTGTGGGGACAAGGCTGCCTGGTGGCAGGTGACCTCGTGGCCTCATCTAACCTGCCCCAGCTCATGAGCTCATGTAGCCCTGAAAACCCTGCATGTGTCCCTGCGCAAGCTAGCTCTGCAAGCACGTTGGGAGTCCACCCTGGTGTGGCCCCTCCGAGTCCTGTAGCGCCTCTCGGGCTTTCTCCTGTGCATGGGAGAGGCACAACACCCAGTCCCTGAGGGCCAGGAGTGACACGCTTCCCACCTCCAGGAGCAGGAAACTGAGCGAGGACACCTTCGACCTGTCTGTGCTAGGCATGTGCTGCGTCACAATGACACATACAGAGCTGGGTCTGCGTCCCTCACCTGCCTGGTCCCATAGGCCAGGGCTCGGGGCCAAGAAGGTGAGGGCTTCACCTCTGGCCCTCCAGTCTCAGCCCTGCACCTAGCAAAGAGAATGCGTGGACGGGCAGGAGACAGACGAGCACTGTCCTCACAGCGGGTCCTTCCAAGCCCCTCTATGGGGCACGCTCTCCGCTGCCAGCCTCAGCCAGGGGCAGCCTTGTGCTGTGGGAGGAGCCACTCCCCCCTCCCAAGCCATCGCCACAGACAGGCACCTCCTTTCCAGACGGCTCCCAATACCCCCCAAGACCCTGACATAGGCCCTGCCATGCAGCCATGCCCATGCCTCCCAGGACCTCAGGCATTTGCAGCCTCACCCACATCCTTGGCCTTGACGCCCCACACCCAGCCATGACGTTGGCCTTCCTGCAGAACGGCCCGACCTCAGCCTCCTATGGTCTGTTCAGTTCGGTGTGTCTTTGCGTGTTCTCACCACGCCACCTGGCCTCAGGAACAGCCTCTCGGCCTCAGGGTCCCTGAAAGTCTTTGCATTGACCCCTCTACCCACCTCAGCAGGAATGATCAAGGTTGGGCCTCGCGGGTCCCAGAGGACAGGGCTGAGACCGGTGGGGTGAAGCCATGGGAGGCAGATCTGAAACCTTGGTATGAGGTAGGACGCACAGTGAGAGCTGCCTGGAATGGATGGGATCTTTGGAAGTAGTGAGTTTTCTGTACCCAGAGGTATGCAAGTAAAACCTGGAAGCTGATGAGGCTAACACAGACATCCACTAAGAGAGTGGCTTCACTGAGTGACTGTGACATTCCCTCCCATTCTCCTTTCTAGGACTTGCTCCCCAAGCCACCCCCTAAGACAGACACAGGCATCAGCAGGAAGGGCAGAGGAAGAGGAGGCTGAGGGCAAGGTGTTTGTGAACGCACAGCTGGGTGCAGGACCAGGGACTCAGGAACCCAGCTGCCTTTTTGCAGGAGCCTCACCGGTCCTCCGCAGATCAAGGCCAAGGCTGGTACGAGCTCCCGATCCAGCCCGACATTCCCACAATGGTCCTGGGTGGCAGGCCCTGCCAGCAGGTGGTTGTGGGAGCCAGGGAGAGAGATGGGTATGGGGGTGGGGGGATGCAGGTCCAGGGTGGTGAAATTCGTGACACCCACGGGTACAGGCAGCCTTCTAGGTGCCCGGGGCCCTGACCTCTGACGGAGGCAGGAAGGAGCACACAGGAGCACATGCCTGCAGCCGGCTCCCTCTCGGAGGCTCGACGGAGCACACACCCTGTCTCTCTCACGCTCCAGGAGAGACATGGCAGCACGCACAAGCAGACACAACCGGCACCCACATCCCAGTCGCTCACACACTCAGACGCATGCACGTTGTGCAAAGACACCCACATAGAGACACAGATACACACACCCTCCCAGAGCCGAAGACACCCACGGCACACAGGCACACGCACGGGCCCCACCTGCTGGTGCACCAAGCGCAGCCCCAGCTTGGCCACCCTGGCTGGGGAAGGTGGGTGCGCTGGGCCAGCCTTCCTGTGCTGGAAGCCCTGATTGTCTGGAAGCCATTTCCTGCCTCTCTCCAGGGCTAATCCTGCCTTTGGGGGTCTGCAGGACCAGGATCTCAGGGCCCCCAGGGTCTTAGGGTCTACAGGGAAGAAGCAGAGCAGTTCAGCAGGGCTCTGGAGTCAGTTTCAACTCTAGCACCTTTTGGCAAGTCAGTGGACCTCATGGAGCCTCAGCGTCCTCATCGGGAAAGTGGGCATCAACATAGTACCGACCTCTAGCGTCCGGTAGTGTCTGTAGCCCCAGACCCGCACATTGTGGGGTTCAGTGAACGGAGACGGTCGCTGCCTCTCAGGGCAGGGGCTCAGCTAGCTAGTGGCCCCTCTGGACTGCAGCCTGGCATGCGCTGAGCACCATATGCACATGCTGTCGTCTTATGCCTACTTCTGGGTGCTCCCTGGGATCTGAGTCTCATTGTGGGGATTCTGAGATCCTGGTCCCGGATGTGGCTCTTTGTCCAGACTGGCAAAGACAGCCCCAAGCTGACAACGGAGGGCTCAGCCAGATAGTCTTTGGTATTAAACAGAGAGCACCACTTGCTGGAACCTGGACTTGAATCATAGCAATTTAATACCGTTAGCTCTAGAAACACAACTGCCCACACCAGAAGCCCTTGCCAGCGTATTTTAGACTCTTGAAGATCTCAAAGCACACATCTCAGCATCTCAGAGCTGTAACAAGGCCTGGGCGACATCTGGTCCAGCTGCCTGGCTCCTGAGACAGAATGCCGGAAGCACAGAACCTCAGAGTGGGACAAGAACTCAGTCCGTTCCAGTCCATTTGGACAGAAGAGGAAACTGCGGTCCAGAGAGGGTGAGCGGCCAGTGCAAGGCGGTACAGGAGTGAGTGGAGTGGAGTGGAGTGAGTGGAGGCCTTGAGATAGACCCCTGGACCCGGCTTCTTGGCAGGTTTAGACGGCTCCATGGAGGCCTGAAGGAAGCGGGGGCGGCGGAAGAGGACATATGGGCCACAGCAAGGATTTTCCGAACTGTTTTCAAGAAACCAAATCAAAAGGAAAAATGGGGAAAGGATGCTGGCTTCCCTCATTTTCCGCCTGTCTTCCCCGGGCACTCGCTCTCCGCGGCTCAGCGGCTCCAGCGCTGCTCAAAGCAGCTTCCAGCCGCCCACGGGCTTCCCAAAACAGTCTCTGCGAGCTAATTCCAGAGGGTGAATGGCAGAGAGGGGCCCGCGGGGAGGGGACTTCCTCAGGCGCAGGCGCTGAGAGGCTCCAGGCAGCAGAACCGGCTGCCCGACCCCACCCTCTCCCAAGCTCTGGGGCCCCGGGCCGCAGGGGACCAAGGGGCCCAGCTCCCTCTCACTGCCTGATCTCTCCAAATAGCTTATTTATTTTCCTCCCCCCAAATTAATTTTTAAAATCATGTAATAATGCATATTTATTGTAACATAATCAAGAAAGTATAAGGAAGAAAATTGAGATCACCTGTAATGAAACGGCTGCAAACATCAGCTCTCACATCCCTCCAGCCTGTGGACCCAGCACATGTCATAGACAGAGGGGCTGACTCAGTACGTAATGTTCCAAAATCTGATTTTTCCAACCATGTATTCACAAGCATCCTTCCTCGTCAACAGTCGCGCCTCTACACCATGACTTTCAGTGACTGCATGGCGTCCTGCGTGTGCCTGCCCACACTTGCTCCAGCCAGCCCCTGGTGCTGAACCTTCTGGCTGTGTCCATTTCCCCTCGAGAAACAACACATCGCTCATTCTTGTAACTGCACCTCTGTGATCTTCCTAATTCTTTCTGTAGGACAACGTCTTGGAATTGGAATTACTGGTCAGAACATTCATACTTTTTTAAAAACATAGAGTGCAAAATTATGATAGCATTCTCCTTTTCTATTATGAACATGTAATAATTATGCAATAAATAAAAGTTAGAAATTGCAGATAGGGAAAAGTGGGGGGAGGGGCTCCTAACTTGCCCCAAACCTTACTGCCAAGGCACGGTGACGAATTTTGCTGTAAAACAACCAGGCTCCTTCTTGTGTGCGTGCACCTGTGTAGGAGTACATGTGTACACACATATATGATGGGATCATACTGCATGTCCTCTTCTGCAAAGCTGACCATTTGTTCATGTTAATAAACTTGCATTCACAGCAGCACTCTACAGACCACAGAGTACTCTGCTGGGTGTCTGTGCCATGGTGTACCCTCTCTCCTGCTGTTGAGAACTTGATTTCTGATTTTGCTCTAGTATAAACAGCTCTGTCAGGGACATGCTTGAAAAGGCTCTTTACTTCTTGTCCACATCTGTTCTTAGGCACTAGGGTAGTAGAATTGCTGGGTCGGCCGTTTTTGTTGTTGATACTGGGTCGTGTGCGATGGTAAGTCTAAACACTAAGCCGGGCCACGTATGGTGGCTGATGCCTGTAATTCCAGCACTTTGGGAGGCTGAGACTAGAGGATCGCTTGTGCCCAGGAGTTCGAGACCAGCCTGAGCAACAAGGCAAGCCTTCGTCTCTACCAAAAACTTAAAAAATTAGCTGGGTGTAGTGGCATGGCCACTTGGGAGGCTGAGGCAGAAGGATTGCCTGAGCCCAACAGGTCGAGGCTGCGGTGGCCATGAGGGTGCCACTCCACTCCAGCTTGGGTGACAGAGTGAGACCTTGACCCAAGCAAACAAACAAATGAAAAAATTCACCAAGCCAACACAGAGTCTCCACCAAGTTCCACAGCTGTCTCCAGGCAGGCCCCACGGTCTATAGAACTAGAACTAGGCACGGGCGTGTGCCGCGTGTCCCACTCTCCAGGCTGATGGCTTAGAGAAAGGGCCTGGCCTTGGAAGGCTCATCTGTGCCTGAGACGCCTCCCAAGAAGCCAGGCTCAAAACTAGGCCCTGGAAGCCACGAGCACACAGGCCGGTTCCTGGCTCTCCTGGCCTGCTTCCTGACACCCACCTGCCCTCTTTGTGCCTCTACCCCCCACGCACCTGAGACCATGGTCACTAGAGAGTGAAGGTGACGTGTCAGCCAAGGCTTCACTGTGCTGTGGGGCCGGGGAGGTGAAGCTAGGGCATTGCCAGGGCAGGACCGGGAGGCGCCGAGGGCTTGAGTCCCGGAGCAAGCAAGGGTGGGCCTGGAGAGGAGAGTCAGGCGGCGAAGCTCATGGAATTGAGGGCTCAGAGTAGGAGGGGCCCGTATCCAGGCCCAGGGGAAGCAGGGTGGGGGGTGACCTGCCAGGAGCTTCCCAGGGTGCAGGCAGCCTGGCCTGCCTGGCCCGCCTGGGGCTGTGATTCCTCACCAGGGCCTCTCCATCCTTTCCCACACTGCTCTGCTCTCTGGAATCTCACACCAGTCAGATGCAGGAGAGGAAGGAGCCACTGAGGAAAAGATAACCTTAGAACTAACCAGAAAGGGGGGGAGAGAAGGGGGGAGGAGAGAGAGAGAAACAAACAAAGGAGGAGAGGCAGCCACCTGAGAGAGGAGGCCCTGCCACCAACCTCGTGACTGGCCAGCTTGAGGGTCTTAAGCAAAGACCCTCCCTGTGGTGAGCTCAGAGGTGGTGGCTCCAGGCCTTCATGCAGAGAGGGGAGATGTCAGGCAGTTCCACTCGCCCCCTGGAAGGGCCAGCCCTGGGCAGTTCTCCAAGCGCCTTCACACTCCTGATCTCAAGCTCAGCACCCGGCAGAGCTTGGGGACGTCCCAGCTCTGAGAACGTGTGCAGAGTGTCCGACCAGGAGGCCGCGCAGACCCCGGCCAGCGCGAAGTGCAGACCTGCGTGGGCTGTAGGCCTTCGCCTCGTTTAACTCTTGCTCCCCACTGAGTCGTGGTGTTTCTCTGTCCCTCTGGAGTGCCACTGAGCCACGCCCTGCGTTAAGGGAAGACTCCAGAGCAAATGCCGTGTGGCCCGCTGCGGCTGGGAGTTTCCTCCCTGCTGCCTGGCTCCCTGCTCCCTGCTTCCTCCCAGTGGCTCCGCTCACCCCCAGCCTTGCTCCTTGACCCTGGACTCGGGGGGCCTCACCTCCCAGGGTCCTCTCCTCTCCTTCCTTCCCCTGCTCTGCTCTGGGGCTGTCGGAACGGAGGAGAGCCGGGTGGACCGTGGTGTGTTTTCCTCACAACCCTCCCCTCTCCGCTAGGCCCAAGTGTGACTGGGGGAGGCAGGGTGGACAGTGACCTGTGAGCCTGTAGGCCACCCCCTTTCACCCAGGGGGACACCTTCTGGGAAGTCAGAAGGGCTAGGAGAAAGGACAGAGAGCGCCCTGGGCCCTTGGGGTGGGGTGGGGCAGAAGGCAGGGCTCTTGCCTGAGGGGTCTAATCATAAAACGATGAGAAGCTGACATTTAAGAGGATTCAATACATGCCTAGCACTCTCTTAAGCACAGTACTCACAGTCACAGGAGACAGGGCCATTATCACCCCCATTTTACAGAGGGGGAAAATGAGGTACAGAGAGCTAAGTGGCTGACCCAAGAGCTCGTAGCCAGCAGGTGGCAGAGCTGAACTTAGAGACCGTGGTCAGCACACCCAGCGGACCTCTAGTCAGGCCTTATGCCCTCCAAGCTCCACATGGCCATTCTTGGCTTCCTGGAACCCTTCCTTCTCTGACCTTGACTCCAGACCCACCCCCTGTCTGGGCGCAGGAGGGGAAGTCTAAACACCCAGGCTCCATCCACCAAGAGCGGCTCCCTGGCGGCAGCCCCGCCCACCGTATCCTCAGTATTCATAAGCTAGCCACTCAGTAAAGATTTGCCAAGTGAGGGCGCGCGCAGCAGCTCTCTCCCAGCTCCTGGGGAGGCAAGGGTGGGAGGACCACTTGAGGCCAGGAGTTTGAGACCAGCCGCAGCAACATAAAGAAACCCGTCTCAAAACATTTTTTCGCTGAACAAGGTCTGCCCCGTGCAGCAGGTGTTGGTGCTTGGATGAGACACACAGGCACATGGCACAGTCGACAGGCACCTGGAGCCAAGCGGCCGTCCAGTGCCAGCTGCGTGACGCCGGACAGGTCACAGCACGCCTCTGAACTTCACTCCCCTCTTGGAGACAGTCCCAGGGCCGCCCACTGAGGGGCAACAGATAAATGCGAGTGGGGGTGGAGCCGCCACCGTTCCCCAAGGGCACATGGCGGCTGCCCAGGTCTGGCCAGATGTGGTCCTCCACCCACGGCCCAGCCCAGCAGTCTCCCGATGCTGCCAGGGGACTGCGGGCGGCCAGCCTGGACTAGGCCCTCCCCTGGGGCCGTATCGCCAGACCCTGACACCTGCCTCCGGCCGGACCCAGCCCAGCTGCTATTCTTAATCCCTCCCCACACCCCTCATCTCCAGGCATTTTCCCTCCTAAACTCGCCCTGCGTTTCCATGGGAACTAGGGAGGGTGGCGATGGGAGAGGGCCCTCCCCCACGGAAGGGAACTTCATCTGGGGCTGCTGGGAGCGGCTGGCAGTGCCTGGAACTTCCCCCACTGCGCCCTCCCCTCCTCCCAGGCCCTCCTTGAACAGCATGTTCCTCCGACCGTTATTTTTAATGCATTTATCCTGCCGCTTAATTTATCCCGCATTGTGGTCGGATTTAGCTGAGAGATCGGCAGCCCGGCCCGCCTGCATATTCATGAGCGGTTCATTCATGCCGCCCGGAACGCCAGGCAGTAGTGGGCAGCGGCCTTGGCTTGGCGGAGCCCACCTGCCGCCAGGGTGGCCAGACGGCGGTACAGGGTGCAAGGGGTGGGGCTGGGGATGGGGTGTCACTGGTCCGAAGCTCTGGAGCCAAACTGGGTTAAAGTCTCTCTCCACTGCCGAGAAAGTCGCTGGGCCTCTTGGTTTACTCAACTGCGAAAGAGTGTGATAATGTCCCAGGTCCGGGTCACTCGAAGGGCCCAATGAGACGATAGCACATGCGGTCACAGGGGAATGGAGGCAGATCCCATCGACATCCCACTCCTGCCCAGCAGCTCACGATGGCTCCGGTCCCAGGGGCAGGGACAACGCTGGTTGGCGCAGGTCCGCTCTAGCGAGGGCGGTGTGAGCTGCTCCCTGCCAGGCTTGCCGGGAGCAGGTCACAGGAGGGAAGAGAAGCCCAAGGAAGCTGGCCGGTCTCCTCAGAAGAGCCACAGGCATCAGCTGGGCTGCTGGGGCTCTGGACAGAGGCTGGGATCTCGGCGCCAGGTTCTTCTGGCCCACGGGAATTTCTGTGTAGACTTACTCATTCTGTCCCTTTAAGGATGACAGCCCAAGCTGGGCACTGGGATACACTGCCCTGTCCCAGGAGGGAGAGGATCCCAGGCAGGAGCAGTCAGGGCCTTCAGATGCTGCGGAGCTTCTGAAGGGAGAAAATCATTCCTCCCGGTGGCTGTAGGAGGCGGCATTTAGCCTGAACCTTGAAAATGTGGCCATAAAAAGATAGGCTGGAGAAAGACGGACATTCGGGCCTGAGGGACAGCAAAGACAAAGGCCTGGTGGTAGGAGCCAGCTCGAGGAGTGTCTACCAGGAAGAGGATGGGAGACCCATGAGGCCCAGGGGAGGAACCCTGAGGCAGGGAGCCCGCAGGCTGCCCCTCTGTCCCTCATGCCGTGGTGCCCGCAGGGGTCAGGCTCCAGCTTTCTGGGGAAAGGGGCGAGCACCTGCCTGGGCCTCCTGGTCGACCTGTAACGAAATCCGCACAGACGCCATCAGGCCATGTGGTCATTAGCGAGCTGTGGAGGGCAACATGACTTCTCTGGGTACCTCGAGGCCTTCTGGGCACTGTAGCCTCAGCTATGCATGGGCTGCCTTCAGGGTGAGGGCAGGCCCAGGAGGCTGGAGCTTCAGCCAGGAGTAAACCCGGCCACTCACACTTGGCCGTTCACAGATGGGACAGGATGGGTGCTGTTTACTCCCATTTTAAAGTGGGGACTGAGGTACAGCAAGCAAAGCCTGGTTAAACATCCAGGTTTTGGAGTCAGAAAATCTTGGGTGCAAAATTCCCCGGTGTGCCCCTTTCTGGCTGTGTGCCCTCAGGCAGATTGCTTGCTTTCTCTGTGCCTCCGTTTCTTTCCCTGTGTCTGGAGGACCGAGCCCTCTCACTGCAAGGTATTGTGATAAGGATGGAGCAAGGTAGCCTGCACGAAGGGCTGCATGCAGTGCTTGGTGCTTAGCAAGGTCTCCGCGACCTGCCCTCCCCATGCTCCCACCTGCCATCTTCCTTACGAGAACTCAGGCTCCCTCGGGACAGGACCATGGCCCTGTTCACTTCGTGGTCTTCAGTAGATTGTCAGGATCTGAGATAACCTTTGGAAAGCTGCAGAGTGCTAAATAATCTAGATACTGTTTTCTCCATCTATGCTCTGCCTTGCTCTAAGGAGGAGTCAAGGAGACAAGTATTATTATTATCATCTTTGTTATTATCACTATTATGTAACAGCTCTGTTATTCAGAGCTGGTCCATCCTTAAGTGAGTTAGAAATATTCAAGGAGACTCAATTTGCAGGCAGCTCCTGAGGGCGGGTGGAGAAGCCCTGACTTCTGGGGCTACCTGGGGCCGGCTGTGGAAACCTCCGGGCCAGCCAGTGAGCTGCAGCCGGAGGCCCCAGAAGAGCCCCTTGCTCTTGTCATTTGGGGGACTTTGGATCTTCAGAGACCAGGGGCTGGAGCCAGTCGCCCACTCAAGCAGGCTGGATCTAGAGGCAACGCCTTGGAGACTCGGAGGGCGCTAAGGGATCGTCATTGTCTTGTCCTGTTGCATGTGGGCTCCGGCCTCTCCGCTGGGATCCAAGGTTTCTTGCACAAATAGCTGTCAAAGTCCTAGATTCTCCAAATGAGGAACTTCAAATATAACCCATGTGAGTAGATCCAAAGCTGTTCTGTGATGGACAGTGTGGCCCTCTCTCTTGTGCTCGGAGGGAAGGTGAGGGAGCAGGATTGTCTGGAGCTCTGCCTGTGGACAGTCCCACCCCTGGGGATGCCACGCTTGGGTGGCCACCATGCTTTAGCAAACTGTGCCCTGCTGTGCCCTGCCCACCTCCCGAGGGACCTGCCGAGGGCTTCCTGGGTCCCTGTCTGAGATGGTGCTGGAAGCACTGCGGGTCGATTCCCCAGGAGCTGCCCTAACCAGGTGGACTGGGGCAGCAGCAAAGGACTTTCTCGCCCCTCAGTTGCCCACCGAGGGGGCTCACGTCTCCATGCCCCTCCCTTCCCTGACTCCCTCCCCTTCACCCCAAATAAACTGCTTGCACCCAGTCCTCATTCCAGGATCTCCAGGATTTGGGGAAACCCAGCCTAAGACACACTCCAAAACTGTGGGTGCTTTACTGTCCTACAGGAGTTGTGGAGAGGTGCCAAAGTCTGTGGCTACCCTTGGGGTGCATCCATCATGTCAGCCGTGATGACCAAACGCGGGACGCAGCCCTTGGCGGGGGAGGACTGGGCAGCAGGCCAGCTGGTCAGTGGACACTGGTGGGAAATCAAAAGCCAGATAACAGAGAGCCTGTTCTGAATCAGGGAGGCACTTGGTTTGTTTAGTAGTCACCAATTAAGCACCTACTGTATACTAAGGAGTTGACAGGTGCATAAGATAGCAAGTCCTTGCCCTGGGGAACTCAGAGTCCATGCGGGAAGAGAGTTGTGTCAACACATGGATAAAGGTTGGAGATGAGCCAAGAGGCACTTGAGAGGACTCCAGTCCATTCCTCCACTCACCTAGGACACTTATGGTATACAGGGCACTGTGTTAGGTCCTGCAGAAGGAAGAGGGATAGGTTGTAATCACACTCTATTCAGAAGGGAGGAATGATAAAATTTAGCATTGAGTTCCTACTGTGTGCCAAGCACTGAGTAGAGAGCTCTCCATAGCTTATCTCATTTCTTATCACAACAAACCCACGAGGTGGGAGCTATTCTTGTCCCCACACAGAGGAGGCCCAGAAAGGTGATGCCACTTACAAGACCACAGGGCCAGGGAGCCGCTGCGCTGGGCTTCAGCCTAGATCTGTCGGACTCCAGCCCCTCCAACACTATTTTTTCCCCTCGAATCAGACCAAGGTCTGTGGCTTTTGTCTTAAATACCCACTGAGTGAACCAGTTTTTAAAAGAACAAAACCTGGAAGCAAACCAGGCCAGGCTCAGATGGAGCCAGAACAAGCGCTTGCCGGGCCCAGCTCCTGCTCGGAGGCCCTGCCTCCTAGGAGGGCCCCGTGCCGGGTCAGTGACCCATCCGTAGGGAATCCAGGGCATCGGGAAGCTGACCTCATTTCACCCTGAAGAGGTGGGGAAGGAGGGCTTGGCAAAGCCCTGCTTCCGGTGCCCAGCGGGCCTCGGATGTGGACTGGCACACAGCTCAGCAAACCCAGGTCCTGGTCCGGCCCTGTGCTCCTTGAGGGCAGTCAAGGCACAGGGCCCGACTGGGGGTGGAAGGAGCTCCGTTGTGACTATAGAAGAAAGCCACCCGAAAGCTAGGAGGCATCAACCACGTTGTTATGCTTACAGACTCTGCGGGTCCACAGTTTGGACAAGGCTCAGTGGGCCATGTGCTCCATGATGTCTGGGGTCTCATTTGGGAGGACTTCATAGCAGGTGTGACGTGACAACTGGCAGCTGAACTCATCTGCAATATCCTTGTTACTGACCACAGGCCCTGGTGCAACAGCAATTAATGCGAGGCCAAAGAGACCCCTTTTATTAGGCTTTCCTGGGGGCTTCTGCAGAGTGTGGGGCAACAGCTCGGGAGGACACGTTCTCCTCCTGGCTCTCTGAAGGCCTGGCTGGGCCTTTTATTAATAAGGGGAGGGGTGTAGCATCAAAGGACAGGTATGTCAGCATGACCAAGCAAGGGCAGTGTAGATATATCTTCATACATTGCGCATACAAGAAATGGTGGATCAGTCCCACCCGGGTGGGGATTTTAGTATTATAATGAAGCAAGGAGTTCGAATTGGTTAGTTTTCTGGACTTGTGTGCATGCGTATGGAGGGGTTCGTTCTTCTTGGGTGAGATCTGTGGCAAAATGTTGCTTGTCTCAGCATCTGAAGATAACTTGCAAGGTATGACAGTCAGCGGGCATGTGGAAACTCATGTGGGTGGGGCGGGCCAAGTCCCGTCCCTGTTCTGTGTGGTCTTCCCTCACATGTCTGGCAGTGATGCAGGCTGTCAGGTGGGCCTCAGCCAGGCTGTCTGCATAACAGTGACCAGTGGCCTTTCTGTGCTGTCTCCCCTGTGGGCTACTTTGGGCCTCCTCATAGCATGGCGGCTGGGTTCCAAGAACGAGCGTCCCAAGAGGGCCAAGTGGACATTGTGTCTCCTTTGATGACCTAACTTTGGAAATCACATAGCCTTGCATCACTTCTGGGAGAGTCACAAGCCCACTAAGAGCCCGGGACCTCGGCCTTGCCTCTCAGTGGAACAGCATGTGGAACTGGATACACCACTGTGGACGTCATTGGCCACATAATTTGCACAGGTACAATTTACTACTGATGACAGTGCACTTAATTTCTATAAATTCAGTCACATCCTGAGCAAAAAAGAAAGAGGGGAAATGTGGGAGTTGGTTGTCAAGACTATCTGCCATTTGGGTGAGTGGTTGCCTCAAGAGCGCAGGGGCCGCTGGCACTAGGGGGTAACAGAGCAAGCAGCTGGGACTGAGGTTGGCTTCTGGCGTCCAGGCAACAAGGTGGAGGTGGCAAGGCAGAGCTTGAGGGGGCACAGAGGAACAGACTTTATGTTATTTGTTTCCCTATGACCCCTCCATCAGTCTAGCCACCCTGTCTCGCACCCATCCACTCATCCATTCATCCCTCCACTTATCAATTCAACCATCCATCTTTTTGCCCTACGTCCTATATATCTTATTCACTTCAACTATGGCTCAGTTTCCTCGTCTGTAAAATGGGGATCATAATTTAAGCCTCAAGGGATTGTTTGAAGACTCAGTGAATTAATAGATGTCAAGTGCCAGGCATGGTGGCTCATGACTATTGCTACTGGGGAGGCTGAGGCAGGAGGATCACTTGAACCCAGAAGGTCAAGGCTGAGATGAGCCACGATTGTGCCACTGCACTCCAGCCTGGGCAACAGAGCAAGACCCCGTCTCTGAAAAAAAAAAAGAAAGAGGCCGGGTGCAGTGATTCAAGCCTATAATCCCAGCACTTTGGGAGGCTGAGATGAGAGGATTGCCTAAGCTCAGGGTTCGAGAGCAGCCTGAGCAATATGGCGAGACCTTTTCTCTACAATTAAAAAAAAAGTAGCTGGGCATGGAGACTTGTGCCTGTAGTTCCAGCTACTTGGAAGGCTGAGGTGGAAGGATTGCCTAAGCCCAACAGGTCGAGGCTGTGGTGGCCGTGAGCGTGCCACTGCATTCCAGTCTGGGTGACAGAGTGAGACTCCCACTCAGAAAAAGAAAAAAAGAAAGAGAGAAAGAGAGAGAGTGTTTAGAGCAGTGCCCAGCACATACTAAGTAGTCCACAGATATTGCTTGTTATCATTCACATCAGCGCTGTTGTTACTGTTATCCAGGCATGCAGCCAACCATGCATCTGTCCACCCATCCACTCTCCCTACCTGTCTTTCTAGTTATTCAGCAGGACAGTTACCCATATGCATATTTAATTTCTGTGAATTCAGTCTTATTCGTAGCAAAAAAGAGAGAGGGCAAACTAGTTTAAGAAGTACAATTGACTCTGTCCACAATTCCTCAGCACAGCGTGTACCCAGCGGGAGCCTGAGGTGAGCCATGTGACTTCCCAGATCATTCCATAGGAGCGTGCCACTGAATAGAGTGGTGAGAGTGAGGCCACACGTGTCACACATCTGGGCAATTTCTTGGCTCCTATCAGGTAATAGTAACTTTTTGTGTTTTATGCTTCATGCTGACTTTTCCACTGGCTGTGTGGGTTGAGACCCACCTCTCCATGATGGGCCCTGGCGGCCTGTGGCAGCCCCTGCCCTCGACATGCTCAGGGTCTGTGCCATGTTCAATGGGACAGACACGTGAACAGATCATTACAGCATAAAATGGCTACTGAGGAGACAGGCTTCGCGCACCCAGGCCGCTGTGAGTGTGGGACATTTAAACACAATTTTAGCAGACGAGCACGTCCTCGAGGCACTCCAGAGGGAGAAGGGCATACAGGCAGAGGGAGCAGCACCTTACTCAGACTGGAGGACCCAGGGTGTTGAAAAAATGGAGGGAGTCTGGCGACGTCATGGGACTGGATCTGAAGGGCTGTGCCAGCCAAGGGAACTTGGACTTTCTTCTGCAGGTGGTGGGCGGCCATGGAAAGGGTTAGGCAGAGGCGTGGTGAGGTCAGAGTCGCGTTCTCAATAGTGTGTGAAGGACGGACAGGGAAAGAAGAGTCTGGAAGCATGAAGACCAGTAGGGGAAGCTGAGCCCCACCAGCTTCCAGTGAGCTCCAGAAGGTGGCGTTGCCACAGAAAAGGCTTTGTAATAAACAGCCCTGAAGAGAGTCAACTGAGGGCTCAGTTGGGCACATTTCCCACTTTGGGCTTGAGACCCCCAATGTACAGCCTCACGGGTGTTCCAGGTTAAAGCAACAGACACCTCCCCTCAGCGGTTGACTAGTTTTCCTGCCTGGTGCTGGAAAGGGCTTCTCAACGGACAGGTCGTATTTAAGATCTTCTCCTTGTCTTTGGTGGCCTACGATTTGACTATGGTATACCTTGGATGTTTTTGTTGTGTTTATTTTTTACATTTATCCGCCTTAGGATTCATTTTCACTCTGAATCTGAGGGTCCACATCTCTCTTCATTTTCTGAATACTCCCTCACCGCCAGGCTCTTGGTACCTCTTCTTGAAACTCTGAGAAGTCCTTGGTAGGCCTTTCATCGACACTGTCTGTCATGGTTTCCCCTCTCTTTCTCTCTGCTACATTCTGAACAATTTCTTCATATTCCAGGTCACATTTTTTCCCTTCAGCCAAGTTTAGCCTGCTGTTGACCACTTTTAAGAGTTTTAAAATTCCAATTATCATATGTTGTATTTCTGGAAGCTTGGCTTGGTTCTTTTTCAAATCTGCCCATTCTTTCTGTAGAGCCCTTACCGCTTACTCATTGTTTCAACTTCCTTTATTATTTCTCTAAGCATGTTGACTATATTCACTGTATTTTACATTTTGAACCCTATAATACCAATATCCAAGATCTTTGGGGACCTGACTTATTGTTTGTAATTTCTTCTGTCTTGCACAGGGTGGAATGTTACTTGAATGCTTTGAATATGATTTTAATTTTCAGTTGAACCTGTGTCTCTGGGAATTCCCTGAGGACCAGGCTGAGTGTTTTCTTCCAGAAAGATTTGAGTTCCCTTCTGTGGAGCACCTGGAAGCACCACAGACGTTATTTTTAAATTTTTAATAATTTAAAAAAATTAGCTATATACATCCTGCAAAAAAAAGCAGGGGCTACCAGTCCTAAGAGCACAGATTGATGATTTTTTTTTCCGCAAAATATTTAAGTCGAATTATTACTGAGGGGAACATACATACAATGAAGTACGTGACTCTTAAGTGTACATTTTAATGAGACACATCCACACAATCATCATCCAGATGAAGATAGAGAACATTCTCAGCACCCAGGAAGTTTCTTCATGTCCCTTTGCAGTCTCCCTCCACCCGAGAGGGAACCACGATAGAGACGAGGGCTTGCTAGATTGCCCAGCCTGGTCTCAAACTCCTGGGCTCCAGTGATCCTCCTGCCTCAGCCTCCCACAGTGCTGGGGTTGCAGGCATGAGCCATCATGCTTGGCCTACCTTTATTTTTATAAGGCAAATACCCGGGAGTGAAGTTATCAGGTGATGGAACATATGGATGTTGGACTTTAGTAGATGCTGGCCCCGTTTCCCAAGGTGGTGTGCCAATTCACTCTTTTCCAGCATGCGTGAGAATTCCAGCTACTCGACAGCCTCATGACCACTTGGCCTTGTTGGTTGCTAATTTTTGCTGTTCCAGTGGGTGCAGTGGTATTCCATTGTGGTGCTAGTTTGTAGTTTCCCAATGGTCAATAAAGAGGAGTGTCTTTTCCTATACATTGGCTGTTTTGACCTATTGAGGTGTGTGTAAGTCTGCTGCCCCTCTTTTTTCTGAACTTGGAACTAAGTGGGATTCACTGGAATGGTAAAGTGGCTCATTTTCCAAATAATGTAACATCTCCAGCAGAGTCTGGGGCAGTATTGTGCTGATAAAGTGGCTCTCAGAAATGTTTTTTTAAAACCCTGATTTGGAGTGTTTTCTGATTTCCATGATACACATACTTCAGCTGTAGCCAATTTCAAGCTACTGAATGGCTCAAAAATTCTTGAATATTTGACAAACGTCTCCATAAGCCAGGATGGACTGACTCTAGGACCCCTCTGGGGATGGGGCAGCACCACTGGTAAAACGAATCGATCGTTCTGCAGCAAAATATGAAAATATTCCCACTAATTGGTATAATACAGCCTCCTATCAACTGAGGTCAGTTTTCCACCTGTAAATGAGTCAACCACCAATTAACTATAAAAGAAGAACTTTGAGTTTAGAGAACTCTTATTTTTTCCCTTTGCATGTAAAAGATGGTGGGTCTGTATCTGCCTCTGTTCCACTATTCGCAGACATGCTGGTGCTGTTGGGGCCTTCAGGAAACCCTGATGAATTTGTGTGCACAGCAGTGAATGGTGACTTTGAGCCAAATGGCCTCCAAGTTCCCTTCTAGTTCTAGAAGTCTATGGCTAAAAATTCGAGAAATAGTTCACTGATTGTCCATTTTACTGTATTTCTATTTTAGTACTACTGTAGGATAGAGTCTAAAAATGTGGCCCTGGAGCTAGTAGACACAGAGATCACACGGCTCTTCCCACAGAAGGTTCTGGAGCCGGGCTGCCTGGGTTAGTCCTGGCTCCACCGACTTGCTCTTGGATTTTGGGCAAATCACATCAGATCTTTCTGTGCCTTCGTATCCTCACAGATCATGAAAACTGAGGTGTTGTTGTTGTTGTTGTTGTTGTTGTTGTTGTTGTTGTTGTTGTTTTGAGTCGGAGTCTCACTCTGTCGCCCAGACTGCAGTGCAGCGGCCGCTCCCGGCCACCACAGCCTCGACCTGCCGGGCTCCGGCGATCCTTCCGCCTCAGCCTTCCAAGTAGCTGGAACTACAGGCGCGCACTACCACGCCCGGCTGATTTTTTATTTATTGTAGAGACGAGTCTCACCAAGTTGCCCAGATGGGTCTTGAACCTGCAGGCTCAGGCAATTCACTCGCCTTGGACTCCCAAAGTACTGGGATTACAGGCTGAGCCACCGAGACCAGCTGAAAACTGAGGTTTTAAAAAATGGATTCCTGAGGCCCATCTCTGAGCAGCCTGCTGGGATCTCCTCACACCTGGGTCCCCAGATTGCACTGAACACCATGAGTCAGCCGGCATTTGTCAGTGGATGGGGAGCAGCTTGTGGTGGCAACAGGGGCTCTAACACCTCAGGACCTAGTGCCCAGGGTGCTTCCTATTCTCCCGCCTTGCTCATCTGTGCCCGAAGCAGCTGACTCTGGCAACTTCTTCATCAGCGGTGGTCAAGCCCAGGGCCAGCCCCTCCCTCAAGAAGTCCTGTGCCCACCTGAAGAAACACCAAGGCCTCCCCCAACCCTGCAGAAGCTTGAAGTCCACCATCATGACATATTCCTACCTGATTTCTTAAGGCTTTTCACTCTGTGGGGACTGTCAGGAGCACCCAGATTTAGACTCAGGCCCTCTCCTTGAGGGGTAGTGGGAGCTGTGATCAAGCTCACCTGTTGAGTCCAGACCACAGAGCTGCCACCTGCCAGAGCAGGGCCTGGTGGGGGTGGCTGAGCCTTTGAGATGTGAGCAGGGCCAGGGCCATTCTTGTCAGATGCTCATTCCTGAACTGTTCTGATGTGTATTTTCTAAAGTGGGCTGTTTATCTCATTCTTCTCAATTCCTGGGAACTCTTTGTTCTACTGTGAGACGTTAGTTGGATGTGTGTATTGAGAACATACCTTCTTGGCCGGGCTCAGTGGCTCAGCCTGTAATCTCAGCACTGTGGGAGGCCCAGGAGAGTGGATTGCCTGAGCCCACGGGTTCGAGACCAGCCCAGGCAACTTGGCGAGACCTCATCTCTACAATAAATCAAAAATGGGCTGGATGTGGTAGCGCACGCCTGTAGTTCTGGCTACTTGGAAGGCTGAGATGGAAGGATCGCTGGAGCCCAGCAGGTTGAGGCTGCGGTGGCCAGGAGTGACCACTGCACTCCAGTCTGGGTGACAGAGTGAGACTCCAACTCAAAAAAAAAAATTCTTTGAAGCTGGGCAAGGTGGGTCATGTCTATAATCCCAGCACTTTGGGAGGCCGAGGTGAGAGGATTGCCTGAGCCCACAGGTTCGAGACCAGCCTGGGCAACTTGGTGAGGCCTCATCTCTGCAATAAATCAGAAAATTAGCCAGGCATGGTAGCGCGTGCCTGTAATTCCAGCTACTTGGAAGGCTGAGGTGGAAGGATCGCTGGAGCCCAGCAGGTCGAGGCTACGATGGCCGAGAGCATGCCACTGCACTCCAGTCTGGGCAACAGAATGAGACTCCAACTCAAGAAAAAACAAAGAAAAGAAAATATACCTTCTTGCAGTCAGGCTTGCTTTTGCCTCTCCTAAATGAAGAGCTCGATTTTAATGAAGTCTAGTTTACCATCCTTTTCTTTTAACATTAGTTTCTTAAATTTTTTTAAGAAATGAGGATATTTATCCATGTTTTCTTCTAGAATGTATATTGTTTTTGTTTTCCCATATGGATTTATGTTCTGTCTTGAACTAATTTTTGTATCTGGTGCAGAGTCAGAATCAGGATGTGTTTTTTCCACATGGCTGCCTGGTTTGGCAGCGCCCTTTACTGAGAAGGTCGTCTGTCCCCACTGATAGCAGGACAGGTGAGCCAGGTGAGGGATGGATCTGGTGCTGGGCTGTCTTCTGCACCCCTCTTGTCTATGTCTCTGTCTTTGCACTTATGCTACACTGTCTCAATTACTATAGCTCATTTTTAATTAAACTTTTTCTTTTGAGAGAATTGTAGGTTTGCATGCAGTTGTAAGAAATAATACAGAGAGGCCAGGCTCCATGGCTCAGCCTATAATCCCAGCATTTTGGGAGGCTGAGGTGAGTGGATTGCCTGAGCCCCTGGGTTCGAGATCAGCCCTGGCAACTTGGCAAGACCTCGTCTCTACAATAAATCAAAAATTAGCTGGGCATGGTAGCTCACACCTGTAGTTCCAGCTACTTGGAAGGCTGAGGCAGAAGGATCACTGGAGCCCAGCGGGTCAACGCTGGGGTGGCCATGAGTATGCCATTGCACTCCAGTCTGGGCGACGAGGTGAGACTCCAACTCAAAAAAAAAAAAAGAAAAAAAGAAATAATACAGAGGGATCCCATGCACGCTTTACCCAGTTTCTCCCAATGGTAGCATCTTGCAAAGCTGTAGTATAATCTCTAGAATGTTGATGTCGATAAAATCTGGTCTGATTCAGATCCCTCCAATTTTATGTGTACTTATTTGTGTATGTGTGTGTTTCCTTCTGTGCAGTTTTATCACTTGTTTAGGTTTGCGTATCCACCACCACAATAAAGGCACAGCATTCCCATCATAAGACTCCTCAGGCTCCCACCACCCTCCCTCATTCTCTCCCCACCACACCCTCCCCACAAACCCTGGTGATCACTAATCTGTTCACTTCTATAATTTTGTCATTTCAAAAACGTTATATAAGTAGAATCACATCACGTGTAGCCTTTTGAGGTGGCTTTTTTCACTCAGTATAAATCTCCTGGAGACTCACACAGTTGTTGCATGTATCAATAGTTTGTTCCTTTTTACAGCTGAGTAGTATTCCATGGTGTGGGTGCACTCATTTGTTTAGCCATTCATCTGTTGAAGGATCTCTGAGTCGTTTCCAGTTTGGGGCTATTCTGAATAGAGTTGCTATAAACAACCATGTACAGGATTTGGTGTGAACATAAGTTTCTGTTTCTCTTGAATAAATGCCCAAGGGTGCAATTTCTGGACTGTGTGGTAATTGATGAGAAGTTTTTTTAATTGATTCTATCCTGTAGAGCCATTTTAGGTACAAAGAAAAATTGAGTGGAAGTGACAGAGTTCCCATACATATCCACCTCTGCATACAGACCGTCTCCCCCCCAAACCCCCCCGGAGGGCACACGTGTTACAATCCGTGAACCTATGTGGACTCCTCATCCTCACTCGGGGCTCCTCACTTACACTGGGGGTCCCTCTTGGCGTTGTCCATTCTATGATTCTGACAAATGTGTAATGGCATGTGCATACATGAGAGCATCATGCTGAGTGGTTTTATGCCCTAAAAGTCCTCCGTGCTCCACCTCTTCACCCCTCTCTCCCCCGGCCCCTGGCAACCGCTTGATCCTTTTGCTGTCTCTCTAGTTTTGCCTTTTTCTGAACGTCGCCTACCGTTGACCCTCGACCAATGCAGGTGTTAGGGGTGCTGACCTCCCCATGCAGTCGAAAACCTGAGTATAACTCTTGTCTCCCCCCACGTCTATCTACTAATAGCCTACTGCTGACCAGATGCCTTACTGAAAACACAACAGTCGATTAACACACATTTTGTGTGTTATATGTATATATGCAGTGTACTTACAACAGAGTAAGCCATGGAAAAGATATTACCCTTAAGAGACTCGTAAGGAAAAGCAAACATGTGTATCATTTGTTAAGTGGAAGTGGATCGTCTGAAGGTCTTCATCCTCTTCAAATGGCTGCAGATTTCTGTATAAGCAGACCCGTGTGGTTCAAACACGTGCTGTTCAAGGGTCAATTGTAGTTGGGCTCATAGCATGAAGCCTGTTCAGATTGGCTTTTTTCACTGTTGATGTTGTTTAGTTTGATAAGAAAGCACCCAATTGTCTTCCAAAGTGGCTGTCTAATTTTGCATTCCCATCAGCGATGAATGAGAGTTCCTGCTGTGCCACATCCTCGCCAGCATTTGGTGTTGTCAGTGTTTTGGATTTTTGCTGTTTCAATAGCTATGTATGTGGTGGTATTTTATTATTACTTTAATTTGCAATTTTATAATAACAGAATGTTCGACATTTTTAAATATGCTTACTTGCCATCTATATATTTTGTTTAGCGAGGTGTCTGTTAAGGTTTTTTAGCTTTTATTTTCTTCTTGTTGAGTTTTAGTCCTTTGTACATTTTGGATAGCAGTCTTTCAGCAAGTGTATCTGTTGCAAATATAGTCATGCACTGAAGAATGACGTTCCAGTCAATGGCAAGCCACGTATACAATGGTGGTCCCGTGGGATTACAGTGCAGCTGAAAGAGTCCTATTGCCTACTGGCATCGTAACTGTCTTAATGTCATAGTGTGACCAGTCACTCACGCTTGTGGTGTTGCTGGTGTAAACAAGCCTGTGGTGCTGCCAGTCATATGAAAGTCTAGCACATACAATTACATGCAGGACAGAACACTTGATGTTGGCAATGAACGACTGTTTCTGGCCTGTGCATTTACTATGACCGTATTTCTATTGCAATTTTAGAGTGGACTCCTACTATTAAAAAGAAAGTTTACTGTAAAACAGTATGCCATGTGATGCTGGCAGCAATCTCACATATCTCATGTTTATTTTTGCACAGCTGTGCAATGTGCTTGTATTTTAAGCTAAGCGTTACTACAGAGTCAAAAAGTTAACCAAAAATTTAAAGTTTGTGTAGTAAAAAAGTTACAGTAAGTAGCCGAGCGTAGTGGCTCATGCCTGTAATCCAGCACTTTGGGAGGCGGAGGCGAGAGGATTGCCTGAGCCCAGGGGTTTGAAACCAGCCTGGGTAATTTGGAGAGATCTCGTCTCTACAATAAATCAAAAAATTAACTGGGCGTGGTGGCACGTGCCTGTGGTTCCGGCTACTTGGAAGGCTGAGGCGGAAGGATCACCTGAGCCCAGCAGGTTGAGGCTGCGGTGGCCATGAGCATGCCACTGCACTCCAACCTGAGCCACAGCCTGAGGTTCCAACTCAAAAAACAAAAAAAGTTACACTATGCTAATGTTAATTTTTTATTGAAGAAAGAAAAATATTTTTTGTAAATGTATTGTAGTCTGAGCGTCTAGCGTGTATAAAGTCTGCAGTAGTACACAGTAACGTGCTAGGCCTTCACGTTTACTCACCACTTGCTCAGTGACTCACCCAGAGCAACTTCTAGTCCTGCAAGCTCCACACATGGTAAGTGCCCTGTACAGATGTACCATTTTTGTCTTTCATACCATACTTCACTTTACCTTCTCTGTTTAGATATGTTTAGCTACACAAATGTTTATCATTGTGTTAAAGTTGCCTATCATATTCAGCACTGTAGCATGCAGTACAGGCTGTGTCTAGGAGCAATAGGCTATGTCATATGGCCTATGTGTGCTCTAGGCTGTACCAGCGGTCCCCAACATTTTTGGCATCAGGGACCAGTTTCACAGAAGATAATTTTTCCAGGAATGGAAGTGAGGGAATGATTCAAGTGCATAACATTTATTGTGTACTTTATTTCTATTATTATGACATTGTCATATATAATGAAATAACTATACAACTCACCAGAAAAAAAGAGACATGGTTCAGAAATAGTAAATAAAATTATGGACGGGCCATGCATGGATTAAAATAAGGGTTGGCTTCTGACTTAAAGCCTGCTACCAGATGCATCTGTACAATTGAAGTACATCAACTCACTTGCCACTCACTGATAGCGTTTTGATGTGAGTCTGCAGGCAACTGACTTATTATTGTCTCTGTGCAGTCAAATCTCACTGCTAATGTTAGTCTGTATTTACAGCCACGCCCCAGCGCTAGCATCACTGCCTCAGCTCCACCTCAGATCATCAGGCATTAGATTCTCATAAGGAGCAGGCAACCCAGATCCCTCACAAGCACAGTCCACAACAGGGTGTGCATTCCTGTGAGAAATCTGATGCTGCCGCTGATCTGATGGGAGAGAGAGTTCAGGCAGTAAAGCGAGCGACGAGGAGTGATTGTATATACAGATGAAGCTTCACTCACTTGCTTGCCACTCACCTCCTGCTGTGCGGCCCAGTTCCTAGCAGGCCATGGACTGGTACCAGGAGTTGGAGACCTGGGCTACGCCATCTAGGTTTGTGTAAGTGCACTCTAGGGTGTTTCCACAACATGAAATCACATTTCTCAGAACATGTCCTCATCTTTAAGTGACACATAACTGTATTTCCTCCCTAGTTTGTGACACATCTTCTCATTCTCTTGACATTACCTTTTGCAGAGCAGAAGTTTTTAATTTTAATGAAATCCAACTTATCAATTATTTCTTTCATGTACCATGCCTTTGGTGTTGTTCGTGTGTATCTAAAATGTCATTGCCATTCCCAAATTCATCTAGGCTTTAACCTATATTATCTTCTAGGAGTGTTATAGCTTTGTGTTTTACATTTAAGTCTATGATGATCCATTTTGAGTTAATTTTTGTGACGGGCATAAGGTCTGGCTTAGATTCTTTGTGTGCGTGTGTGCGTGTGGATATCTGATTGTTCTAGGGCCGTTTGTTAAAAAAGATGATCTTGGGCTCACTCCTTAATCCCAGCACTTTGGCAGGCCAAGGCAAGTGGATTGCTTGAGCCCAGGAGTTCAAGACCAGTCTGGGCAACATAGTGGAACTTCATTTCTAAAAATAATAAATAAATAGCTGGGCATGGTGGCTTGTGCCTCTAATCCCAGCTACCTGGAATGCTAAGGGGAAAGGATTGCCTGTGCCCAGGAGGACAAGGCTGCTGTGAGCCATGATGGTCATGACCATGCCACTGCACCCCAGCCTGGATAACACAGTGAGATTCTGACTCAAAAAAAAGACGATCTTTGCTCCTTTGCATTGCCTTTGCTCCTTTGTCAAGGACCAGATGATTCTGCTTCTGTGGGTCCATTTCTGGGCTGTCTAGTTTGTTCCAGTGATCTGTTTGTCTATGCTTTCACCAATATCACACTGTCTTGATTATCATGGCTAGATAGTAAGTCTTGAAGTTGGGTAACATCAGTCTTCCAACTTTATTCTTCTTCAATATTGAGTTGGCTATTCTTGGTCTTTTGCCTCTCTATATAACTTTTAGACTCAGTTAGTCAATATAAAAAAAGTTGGGATTTGATTGGGATTGCATTGAGTCTATAGATCAAGTTGGAAAGAATTGACATCTGAACATGATTGAGTCTTCTATCCATGAACATGGGCTAGCACTCCATTTATTTAATTCTTTGATTCCTTTCATCAGAGCTTTATAGTTTTTCTCATATAGATCTTCCACATATTTCATTAGATTTATACTTATATTGTTTTAGGGATGCTAATGTAAATGGTATTGTTTTTAATTTCAAATTCCACTTGTTCATTGCTGCTGTATAGGAAAGCAATTAACTTTTGTATATTAACCTATATCCTGCAAGCTTACTATAGTCACTTATTAGTCCCCAGAGTTTATGTTTAATTTTATTTTTTGAAAAAGTTTTTCCAGGGAGATGTACCATTTCACATTCCCATCAGTAATTATGAGTGATTCTGTTTCTCTGCATTCTTGCCAGCATCTGGTGTTGTCACTATTTCTTATTTTAGCCATTCTGATAGGTATATAGTGATATCACATTGCCTTTAATTTGCATTTCCCCGATGGCTAATGATGATGAACATCTTTTCTTGGGCCTATTTGTCATCGGCATGTCTTCTCTGATGAAATATCTACTCATGTATTTTGACCATTTCTTTTTTTTTTTTTTGAGTTGGAGTCTCACTCTGTCACCCAGACTGCTCCCGGCCACCGCAGCCTCGACCTGCTGGACTCTGGCGATCCTTCCGCCTCAGCCTTCCGAGTAGCTGAAACTACAGGTGCATGCTACCATGCCCCACTAATTTTTTGATTTCTTGTAGAGATGAGGTCTCGCCAAGTTGCCTAGGCGGGTCTCGAACCCGCGGGCTCAAGCAATCCACTCACCTCAGCCTCCCAAGGCGCGGGATTACAGGCTGAGCCACCGAGCCCAGCTAACTATTTTGCCCATCTCTGAATTGTTTGGCTTTCTTATTGTTGAGTTTTGAGATTCTTTATATATCCAAGATACTGGACCTTTGTTCTAAATATTTTCTCCCAACCGTTTTTTTGCTTGTTTGTTTTTGTTTTTTTTGAGTTGGAGTCTTACTCTGTTGCCCAGACTGGAGTGCAGTGGCACATTCCCGGCCACCACAGCCTCGACCTGCCGGGCTCCGGTGATCCTTACACCTCAGCCTTCCAAGTAGCCAGAACTACAGGCATGTGCTACCATGCCCAGCTAATTTTTTTAATTTATTGTAGAGACGAGGTCTCGCCAAGTTGCCCGGGTAGGTCTCAAACCCCGGAGGCTCAGGCAACCCATGCGCCTCAGCCTCCCAAAGTGCTGGGATTACAGGCTGAGCCACCGAGCCTGGCCCCAACTGTACTTTTAAATATATCCTGAAATCTAGTAATATTAGTTCTGTGGCTTTATGATTCTTCTCCAATATAGTATCTGCCATTGAAAGTCCTTTAGATCTTCATACAAATTTTAGAACGAGCTTATCAAGTTCCCAAGAGGATTTTAATTGGCATTAGGATCTATAGATCCATGTGAGAAGAACTGACATCTTACAAACAGTGAGTATTCCCATCCACGCACATAGTATATATCATTTGTTAAATTCTTATGGCATTTCTTTTTGCAATGTTTTGTGATTTACAGTGTAAAAGCTTTGCACATCTTTTATTAGAGATGTTCCTGGGTATTTGATGGGTTTGGTGCTACTGAATTGTTTATTTAAATTTTATTTTTAAATTGTTTGTTGGTCATATATGCAAATGCAAATAATTTTTGAATATTGACTTTGTGTACAAAGACCTTGCTAAACTCACTTCTTAACTCTAGTGGTTTGGAGATTCTTTTGACACATGTACAATATGTCATATGTGAATAATATTTTTACTTCTTCAGTTCCAATTGTACATATTTCTCTCACTTTTTTGCACTGATGAGGGTCTCTAATACAATGTTGAATAAAAAATGTTAATTGTAGACAGTTCATCTAGAAGGAAAAGCATTTTATTTTTCACCAATAAGTGTGATGTTAGGTGTGGGGATTTATAGGTACCCTTTATAAGATTAAGGAAGACACCTTCAATTTTTAGTGTACTGAGAATTTTTATTATGAATGAGTGTTGAATTTCTCCAAATAAATTTCCCACATCTTTTGAAATGATCATTTTTTAGAATATTCTTTAGAGTGGTGAATTACATTGATTGATTTTAAAATGTCAAAGCAACATTGCATTAATGGAACAAATCACATTTGGTCATGATGTATTATGCTTTTTATATATCACTAAACTATGCTAGTTTTTTTAGTGTTTTACGTCTACGTTTATGGGGATTTTGACTTATAATTTTTCTTTATTATAATGTCCTTCTAAGAACTTGGTAACAAGCTTAGGCCGAATCCATAAACTAAGTTAGGAGATAGTTCCTCTTTTTCTATTCTCTAGAGGAATTTGTAGGATTAATGTAATGTATTTTTTTTTCTCAAAATGCTTGGAAAAATCATCAGTGAGACCATCTAGACTTAGAGTATGTTGCGTGTGTGTGAAAGAGAGCTTTAAATTATAGATTCAATTTTTAAAACAGATATAGGGCTATTTGAGATTTTTATTTCTTCTTGTGCCTGTTTTGGCAAATAATATTTTTCAAGGAATTTGTCCATGTCAATTAAATTATGTGCTTTTCAGCATAAAGATGTTTATACTATTTTCTTATTGCCTTTTAAATGTCTATAGCCTCTGTAGTAATGCCCTTTCTTCATTTTTTGATGTTTATAACTTGTGTTCTCTCTCATTCTCTGATCTTTTTTCTAAGAACCAACTTTCGGCTTTGTAAATTTTCAGATCCATTTCAAATTGAAATTCTCAGCTTGAAATTTTTGGTACCACATATATACTTAAAACGTAGGCCTTGAGCCCTGTGAAAGTCAGTCAACATTCACAACCTCTTAGGGGATACTTCTCTAACCCCAATCAGACCCAAAGCTGAGAGACTACTTTCTTTGCTGTCTGCCTCTGTGGGGCAGAATTTTTTTAAAAGTAACCCTTTCTTCAGTAGTGTCCCCTTCCCAGACCATAATTTATGTAGAATGACCTCTGTCTCATTTGGCTTTCTGCCCTACATGAGTGGTGTTCTTTGTGTTACCTGAGTTAGAGATGTCTTCATGGCATCTCACAACTTTAGTGCAGGCTTGTCTCTCTGTTCTCATGTCTCTGCTTTGTTTCTGGCATGAGAGGATTTCTCTCCTCCCTTTAAGACTTATCCATTGTTATAAAATATTTGAAATATCAAGCATTTTACAAGTGAAGATTTTTTCGGTATTCTTCACCTTAGGGACTTTGCATTGGCTGTTCCCTCCGACTGGAATGCTTTCCCCCAGATATCTGCAAGAATGTCTCCTTCACTCTTTTCCTCAGATCTTACCTTCTCAGTATGTTCTACCAGACTACCCTATTTAATAATCTGTGTTATTCCTCACACTCTCTATTACTCTTACCCTGTCTGCTTTCCTTTTTTTTTTTTTTCACAGAACTTATGCCACCTACTAAGCTGTACCATTTACTTAATCTTTGTGTTTTTGCCTACTGACCAATCCCTTTACCAGATGTAAGCCCCATGAGGGCAGGTTCTTTCTCTGTTTCATTTACTCAAAATTTCTAGATCAGAGTCTGGCACATTGCAGGTTCTCAGTAAATATTTCTCAAATAAAAATAGAATAAAGGAATGTTTCCAAAAACGAAGTTCTCTTACCAGACAAAGGGGGAAAACAGGGCTGTAGAGAGGGGGAAAGATTTGTCCAAGGTCACCTGGAGAGGTGGTGGCAGAGCCAGGACCAGGACAATCTCCCCTGGCCTGTGTCCAGCACTTTGCAGCCACGGTTCACTCTGTCTCCCTAGAGCCTTGCCCCAGGGCCCAGGTGTGGGCGGTGCAGGAAAGACGCATATTCCCGGCTGTTGCCACCCTCTCCTTCCAGAAGCGCAATCTTCTCTGGTTTCTGTCACGCATCACTCCCTGATTTGCTTCCACTTCTCTGCCCACATCTTTTTAGCCTCTTTTGCTCAACCCATGAAGCAGCAGGTTCTGCCCAGGTGATTTTCTTTTCTTTGTTTCTTGTTTGGTTTTGTTTTTTTAGAGACAGTTTCTCTTTGTCATACTAGAGTATGGTGGTACAATCATAGCTGACTGCAGCCTTGAATGCTTGGGCCCAAGTGATCCTCCTGCCTCTGTCTCCCGAGTTGCTAGGACTACATGTGTATGCCACCACACTCAGCTAAGGTTAAAAAAATTTTTTTTTTTTTTGTAGAGACAGGGTCAACCATGTTGCCCAGGTTGGTCTCAAGCTCCTGGGCTCAAACGATCCTCTCACCCTGGTCTCTCAAAGTGCTAGGGATTTTCTCATCTCTCCCGAGGCCCTCTTATTGAATGACCTGGTTTGCTTCATACCTTCAGTCATTCTCTCCATTCATCCTCTTTTATGATTGCCCATTTCCCAGGACACCTTCTTGCGAGCCCCTGGATGACGTGGAGTCTCTTTGGGTGCAGGAGCAAAGCCCTGGCCTAAAGCAGAACACCTGGTCCCACAGCCACTCAGATAACGCTTGGATCAGTCATCGCCCCCTCCAAGCCCTGGCGTTTCCCTCTGAGAAAGACGATCTTTTCAGTCAACCCTCACGAAGTTGCTGGGAGAGTCCAGGGAGACCGTGGACTGACAGCTTAATGCCAACTTTCAAACATGGTGCCCACAGGAGGAGTGGCCCTTTGTGTCCCCTGATATCTCACATGACAAGTCCCAGTGGGCCTTCCTCCCGCTGCCTCCCCTCATTCTTTGCCCAGACCAGGGCAACCCTAGCAGCCCTCCTTCCAGAAACTGCTGCCTAATTCCAGCCTCTTCCCTCGTCTCCACATTGGGTCCATCAGCAAAGACTGTTGGTTCTGCTGCCTTGGCAACTCTCCCAACTATCTTCTCCTCTCCCTTCCCACACTCCAGCCCTGTCCAGGTCCCATCAACTCGCCTCTGGACTGTTGCAGTGGCTTCCTTTCTGGCCTCCCTGCCTCCTTTCTCACCCCTCTTGGCCGGCCATCCTTCACATGGACCACCAGAGAGCTCTCACTAAACAGCATCTGACCACACCCTCCCTGTACCTTGAACCCCATGATGCTCCTCTTTGCCTCCCAGATGAAGGCCCACCTGTTCACCTGGAATACAAGGTCCTTTTGGACCAAACCCCTGCTCTGGCCCCGTCTCTGACCTCTCCCATCCACGCGTACTCAGGCTGTTTACTGCTCCTTGAATGCCCCATGCCTCTTCAAAAGAAAGCCCCCCACCCAGAATTCCTTTCCTGCTTTGCCTTCTGCCACAGGTCGCCACAGACCCTGTAGTAAGATCCATGCTCCGAGTGTGGGCCCGTGAGCCTCCAGCAGGGGAAAATGAAAGGCAGGGCATGGTCTGTGCACACCCGGCACACACGCACGGCGATGGGACAGTGATCCCACTTCTACCAGAAGTCTTTGGGAAAAGCCTCTTCTCTCCAGGCTTAACCGTCAATGCGTGTTGCCTCTAACCTCAAAGACGTGGATTAGTGGGGTCATTGAGATGGGCTTGGGTGGGGCCACCAGGGGACCTAAGGGTTGATGGTTCACCAGATGTCCTCTGGGGGAGGCCTTGCCTGTGAGAAGCTGTGAGTGCCTCAGCAGGCTGGATCTGGTTGGCCCTCACTGTGACTGGCTGACGTCAGATACCCTGGGTACCCAGAAGCCACATTCAGAGCCGACCTGAGAGAACTGAGGCCAGGAAGGGTCTGAGGCCACATCCTTTTCTCTCTCCCTCTTCACCCAAGGGTCCTTGGACTCCAGCCACAATTCCCTCCCACAACCTGCAGCAGCACAGCTCTCGGTGCGGGGGGTGGGGGAGATTCCAGAAATAGTATTGTACCCACTTTAGCACAACCTGGGACTTCATCCTGGTTCCGCCACTTGCTACCTATGCGTCCTTGGAAAAATAAATTTAATTCTTGGGGCCTCTGTTTCCTCCTGGAAAAATAGGCCTTTTCAATTCCCCCAGCTGAGGTGCTGGGAGGATCCGCTGAAACGGCCCCTCGGAAGCCTCGGGTGCTGCGTGCAAGAAGTACCGGGCTAGGGTCACTTTCTGCTGGCCTTCCACCTGCCCTACATCCTGAGCATTTCGAGGGAGAACACCTTGTCTTGTTCTTATCTGAGATACTCCTCCCACCCCATGCCTGGCCGGGGCCTGACATACAAGCAACAGAAATGTGTTCTGACTCGACTCAAAGAAGGGAGGGGTTCTTGAGGGGCGGGTGGCGCCCTGGCCAGGACATTCAGACTCTCCCTCACAGTCCCAAACACACCTCTCCACCCTGTCAATGACTTTGGCTCTCGAGTCCTAGAGACCTGGGTTCAAATCCCGCCCCTGTTCCTCCTTGCTTCCAGACCAGGGACAATCTCAGGTCTGCAGCCTCAGCTCCTCATGAAAAGGCCACTGACCCCTGGCTCACAGGGGTGTGCAGACACACAGTAGGTGCTCAGGAAATGGCATCCATCCTGTCCTCCTTCCCTTCCTCCCTTCCGCCTTCCCTTCCTCCCCGTGAGAGATGTCTCCAAGGAAACGGGAGGACTTATTTTAAGAAAAGAGCCGAGGGCTCGGTGGGAGCAGATGGTGACTTGGGCATCTGGGAGGCAGAGGCAGGCTGCTCTGGCCCCTCATGGAGATGATGGGACCCAGGCCCCAGAAAGCTCCAGGCAGAGCCTGGAGGCAAGTTCATGCTGGGGGCAGAGAGAAAGCACTTCCGGCACCACAGAGCAGCCAGAACACTGGACCTGGCTGTGTGCTTGCCTCACTGGGAGGTCCTGAAGAAGTCCCAGGTCTCTAGCCTGGTGGCCTGGGGTGAGTGGCAGGCACTACTCAAGGGGGGCCGGCAGGGAGAAGACAGGATGGGGGGCTACTGAGTTCAGGCTTAGAAGGATGTGAGTGAAGGTCCCAGGGTGCTCCTGAACTGGGCAGAAATTCATTCATTCACTCACTCATTCATTCAACTCATATGCTCTGAGCACTCTCCTTCTTTCTGCCAAGCAATGAGCATATCACATTGCACATCCTCCTCAGAACATCCTTGTTGTGGGATTTTTGCCCCATTGTACAGATGGGGAAACTGAGGCTCTAAGACCAGCCTGGGCAACATAGCAAGACCTTGTCTCTCCAAAAAGACTTAAAAAGAATTAGCTGGAAGTGGTGGAACACACACGTAGTCCCAGCTACTAGGGAGGGTGAGGTAGGAGGAGTGCTTGCGCCCAGGAGTTCGAGCCTGCCGTGAGCTATGATAGCATCACTGTACTTCAGCCTCGGCCACAGAGCAAGACCCCATCTCTGAAAACAAGGCCTGACTCTTTGAGAGAATCTCAAGGTCATCAGGATCCAGTCCATGCTGACCTCCCGGCTTTCACCTTTGACCTCTTGAGGCTTGTCTCAGTGAGGCTTCTGTGTGCTCCAGTGTGGCCTCCAGGTCTTTGCACACCTCCTCACGCTGGAGTGTCCTGTCTGTCCTCTCCTTGCTTCTCAGACCGAGTGAGTCCTGCACGGGTCACAGGTTTCCTTTTCCCAGAAGTCTTCCCACATTCTCCCAGTGCTCAGTCGTGCCTCCTCTGGGAGTGGTGGGTTATCCTGTGTCTCCTGCAGACAGCAAGCCCCTCGAGACCAAAGACATTCCTCATGCAACCCTGTCCTCCACCCCCTATTCCTAGCAGGAGTTTGGCCTGAGTGGGTATCAGTAAACACTGAGTGAACCAATGAATCAATGAGATAAGGAACAGCGTGAGATTTTCACTCCCATCCTCAACCATTTTGTTCTCCAAACATTTCCCAGCACCTCCTCCATGCCAGGCCTGATGCCAGCCCCAGGGAAGATGGTAGCTCAGTCTTGCAGTTCACTCTGTAGATTACAGAGCACTTCCACTGTGGACGTCACAGCTGCTCTGCACAGCAGGTGTGTGTGCTTGGGTCCATTTCCTGAACGTGGACACTGAGGCCCAGTTAGGTTGGGTAGCTTGCCTGGTCACAGCCAGGGCGTGGTGGAGGTAGGATTTGATTCCAGGCCCGTTCACTTTGGAGCTCACACTCCTTCCACACTGTGAAAACAAAGCAAAGCTGAGCAAGGAACACACGAACACTTAGAAAGAGGCTTTGGAACAAATTTGGAAAATACAGAACATTTGGAAAGTACAGGCAAGGAGAAGGAAGGGGCGAATCCTGCCTGGCCCTGCCCCCCGGGGTGGTGGTCGTGAACAGTGGGTGGGGAATCTCCTGCTTGTTCTGCCTGAGCCTACGGACATGCGGGACCTGCTCAAGGCCACACAGATGCACGTGGCACCAGACGTGAACCCAGACTGTCAAACGCCACGGCTGAGATGCAGTTAGCATGGCTCTGAACCTTGAGGAGCTACTTCCGGTCTTGCGGAGAGACAGAAGCAGACTGGTGTGCCAAATTCTGGGCTCCCCCAAAGCAGCCCCCGAGACAGGCACCCGAGTGCAGGTGGTTCACTGGGGAGGTGATCCTGGGAAGCGGGGCAGCAGGCAGGGTGAGATGCGAGGGAGCATCCATGAGGTGTGCACCAGTGAACGGGTGACCGCCGTGGCAACTGGGGCTCTCTCTTCCCGAAGACCTTCTGAGGAACCGTGGGAACCACCTAGGACCGTCTCCCTGAAGGCCGAGAGGCTGGGGTTTCCCCGTGACTCTCACCCCCGCACGGATGGAAGGTTCTCCTGGGAGCGATCCTCCCCCGTATCTCCAAGCTTCCCTGGGCTTGGGTTGGGCGAGCTCTTGCAAGTTCAGAAAACGCTGTTGGCAGCAAGTTCGAGTCCTGGTGGGCTTTTCAGAGGACCGGCGTTTGGGACTGCCCACCAGGGCTGCGGCAGCATTGAAGCCGAGAGTCAACAGCATTTGCCATAAGGCGTTTGGGCCCTGGTGTGTCTCTTTGTCATCATAAAGTATTTGGGAGGTGAAAAACTGGGAATGGGACAGAGAAGTCGGGGAAGATTTCCCCAATGTAGATGACATTTAAGTTGAGTCTGAAAGGCAAGAGTACGAGGGGGAAACAGGTGTTCTGGGTAGAGACTCAGGTATGAAACAGCTGGTTATCTCAGGAGAAACTGCAGAGCCTGCACCGAGCCATGGGTCTGTTAGGAACTGAATTAGGAGAGGGTGCAAAGCCGATGGCAGAGGATTTGAATACCAGGCTGAGGAGGTCAAACCTCCCAGGTGCTAGGGAGCCAGTGCAGGGCTCTGAGCAACAGGGGTCATAGATCCATGTTCTAGAAAGATCTCTCTAAGGCTGCTGTAGAGGAGGGAGGGGAAGGAGGAACTGAAGTCCTGGATCCAGGACACCCTGTGAGTCTTTCTCCTCCCCATGTCCCCAAGGGGCTGGCCCTGCCTGACAGATGCTCAGTGGACCTGAGGAATGGTGCTGGGGCTGTGCACTCCTCAGCTCCATCGTGGCTGATCTGGACGTTGTCTGGCTCGGTCCCAGGCTCTCCTCATCACTACCCAGAGATGGTCATGGCCGGATTTGGTCATCACCAAATGATGGACCATGCCTGTTCTCCACTCTCTCCCCATCTCTCCTGGTCTCTTCCTCTTGCTTTGCATCTCTGTCTCTGAGTGTCTCTCTGTCTCTCTTTTTAATGATTGGGTTTCAGATACACAAATGAGTTAAACAGCCTTCAGCCAAGGACCTGCTCTCAGCCTCGGTCATACACGGCCCGAGGCAGCTCATACAAGCTTTACAGAGCAGCACCACAGCCTGGCTCACTGACGCACATCTTCCCGGTGTCCCCCTCTGCCCACTCCTGCACTGCTGCCACCAAGAGCTAGACAGAGCCACACCTGACATCCGCCTCTGCGTGTGCCCCGCCAGTACCCTGTTCTCGGCTGGAGGTCACTCAGATTCTGAATTTTTAGTCTATCCTTCCCTAATTTCCTTATTTTTAGCGTTCATATTTGCATGGATACCTAAATAATATGCACCTTGTTTTTACTTGTGTATTCATTTTATGTTAATAAAATTACCATATAGTCCTGTCTTTTTTTTTTTAACTCGCCATTATGCTGGCGAGAATGTGCCCGGGCTTTCGTGTGTAACTGTGATTCATTCGTTCTGAAGGCTGAATGTGATGGGACCCCTCTTTCTGTATTTATTTATTCTCCCGCCAACTGACAACCGGGCTGTTTTCTGGTCTTCGCTACTGCAGACAGTGCTGCTCTGGGCATTCCTGTGATTCTCCTGACGCTCTGAAAAATGGGGTCCGGGGTGGACAGCCCGGGCATCACTGGGAAACAGTAAGAAACACAGACCTTAAGCCCTGCCTCGGACCCGCTGAAGCAGAATCTGCATTTTGACAGGACCTCAGGGAGTCCAGGGCACATTGAAATTCAGAAGCAATGGCTGGGTGCCCTGTGCTGGGATCCCCTTGGGTGTGCATGGGAGAGTGGTCGCGGGGGGTGGCCGGTCGCCCTCCACGCGACATGTCACAGCTACCGCCGACCTGCAGCCTCCCCAGCTCCGGGTCTGCCCGCGTGCTGCAGCCAGTCATGGCTGTGCAGCAGCATCTCCACAGGGCCTTGGTTCACGTCTCCCTGGGGACTCGTGAGGTCAGGACCCTCCTCGCTGACCATATGTTCCCCTTCCGTGAAATGCCTGTTTCTGGTTTCTGCTCTTTTCTCTTTGGGGCTCCCTCGACTCAAGCCTGCCTTTGCGTGTGCTGTCCTCTCAGGTGGAAAGCCTTCCCCTTTCACGGTCCAGCGTGTGTTCTTCCAGGAAGCCCCTCCCTGGCTGCTGCTCAGGTGATCAGCCTCCTCAGCCTCACAGGCAGGGGAACTCAGTGTCACTGTCCCTTCGTTTCACAGGCTTGGCCTATACAGAGTTAATATTTTTTCACTTTAGTTGCCGTAATTGTCAGGGAAAAGTCTTACCTGCTGCTTTCTGTTGGAAAAAATGAGATGCTGTGGCCGCACCGGGCCCCCCTTTCTTACATGGCAACAACCAGCTGATGCTGAGCAGTCTGGGACTGCCCGTACCAGACCAGGTGTCACGGCCCCCACAGCCGCAGGTTCACGACCTGCTTAGATGGCCTGTCCGGCCTTGTGGGTATGTGGGTCTGGGACCCTTGCCTGTGCATACCGATTGCTTATTCCTCTACAACCAGCCCAGCCTTCGCCTCCTCTCCATAACTCTGCCCTGTTCCCTCAGACCTTCACCCTCTCCCCCGGAGACTCACGCCAGCTCTCCCCAGCCTTCCTTTCCCTCGTCTTGCCTCTTCCAGTCCACTGCCAGGTCACACCCCT
The DNA here is from genome assembly GCA_027257055.1 of Cephalopachus bancanus. Taxonomy (NCBI): domain Eukaryota; kingdom Metazoa; phylum Chordata; class Mammalia; order Primates; family Tarsiidae; genus Cephalopachus; species Cephalopachus bancanus. Next base: position 618,440 of record JAPVLO010000447.1, on the reverse strand, counting down.
GCTCAAAAACCAGCAGTGACTCTCATTACTCTCCCAGGCAAGGACCTTCCCAGAAAACAAAAAAGCATTACAATGTGAATATTATATGCTCACAAAAGTATCTAGAGAACAGTATAACAAACACCCATGCGCCCACCATCAAATATATGTAAAGCCCTTGTTATGGTGCCTTCCCTTGCTCCTTCAGGGTCACTGCCCTCCTGAATCTGCCGTGTGGCACACCCAGGCATATTTTTACACTTGCATTACACATGTTGCTCAACAATATACAGTATTGTGTTGCATGTTTTCAAACTTTATATATCTGGCATCAAATTGTGTTTTCCGTCTGCAACTTGCTTTTTTCATATAACAATATATATTTTTATTTTCAAAATTGTCTTGAAGTATAAAATTCACACAGGGGTTCACAAATCACAAGTGTACAACTCTGCAGTTTCAAGCTGGATGGATAGCGTGTCTGAGATCTATCCTTACAGGTGCAAGTGGCTTGCATCCCCTACCTCGAGGGTGCGGCGTGACACAGCTGTCCCCCGCCTCTGAGTTCACTGTGTTGGGCGTCTAGACTGTGTCCAGCCTTTTACGATTACAGTGATGCTGGCATACACATCCCTGTGCAAGCCCCCCCGGCTGTGAGGGGCGCCCAAGGGCGAAACCCGCTCATCTTCCACTCGGCCACTGTCTGTGGCCTGGTCACTGTCCTGCCCAGCTGTCTCCTTCGCTAAGGCTTTCCCACAACTCCGGACAGCCAGATCTTCTCCCTGCTGACACCTGCCCCAACGCCCTGTCTCTCTGCCCATGCGTACTCTCCATCTTCCCCCAGAGCTTTAACTCACCCCTCCACCCAGGCCTTGCAGAAGCCCCACTACTGCCAGGAAGCCCTCTCGGCCAGTGCCAGGCCACAGGGTGTGACGTCCTCTGAGTGACGTCCTCTCAACACAAGGGTCAGAGCTCACGAGGACAGACATAGACTCAGCCCAGACTGGGAAGAGGGGTGTATGTCCTGGAAGAGAGAAATAAGAATGGAATAGCAGGGAGAGTGAGAAGCTGGGATATGAAACTGATTGCTCTGGGTCTTGATGGACGTGTAGGAGTTTGTCAGGTGGAGACAGTGGGAAGGCATCCCAGGCACGGGGAAAGGCAGAGGCTAGGTACGGGTGGGAGCAGTGTTCCCGGGATGAGAATGTGAGCGGGTGGTGGCTGAGTCTGGGAAAGGAGCTGTGAGGAGCCTTGAGTGCCACCCTGAAGGATGTTCTGTCTCCTGCACTCAGCTGGCATTCTCTGGAGATGGCTGTGTGTGGGACCTGGGAAGATAGGCACGCTCATTTGACACCTACTGAACGCGAGGCACCAGCAAAGAGCTTACATCCACTCTCTCTTTGGTTTCTCACCGGCGTTGGGCACAGATACTCATCGTTTCCCCATTTTACGGGTGGGGAAGCTTGGGCAGAGAGGCGCAGAGCCAGGAGAGGCAAGGCCAGCTCTCAGGCCGGGTTCATGCGACTCCGGAGGCTGTTTTAACTCCCGTTCTGCCAGAGGCGAGAAGGCACCCGGTAGAGGGCCCTGCGGGAAGCGGGTCACCAGGAGGGGGCACTCATTCCCAGCCGCAGGAGGTCCAAGTTCGAATCCTGGGTGTGAGGTGGTTTCTGACTCGTGCTGTGGGACCCGGGCCAGTCTCATCCTCTCTGAGCCTCGGTTTCCCTCCTCTACGGAGCCGCGTTGGTCAACACAGGCTCTCGCTGGCCCGCTCCACAGCCCGGCATGCGGGTTCGCGAGCCACCGCGCTCGCGCTGTGCGACCCGGTTCCGGCAGCCGGCCCTCTCTGGACTGCCAGCCGCGGATCTCCAAGCGCTCTTCCGGCTCGCGCCCGCGCGCCGCGAGCTGCGGGGACCCGCCCCTCCCCCCGGGCGGCGGGGGCGTGGGTGGGGGCGGGGCGCGGGCCCGCGCGGCCCCCGCACCCCCGCCGCACCCCAGCCCCGGGCCCGCGGCCCGATCCGCGCCTGGTTTTGGGCGCAGCCGCGCGGCCCCCTCCCCCGCGCGCGTCTCCCCGCCCCCCGCCCCCTCCCCGCCGCTCTCGGGGAGCCGGGGCCGCGCGGCTCCTCCTCCCGCAGCCGCATCTGGGGCGCCGCGCCGGCCGGAGGAGAGGCATGGGGCGCCCGCGGGCCAGGGCCGGGGCCCGGGCCTAGGCGCGCGGACCTGCGAGCGGACCCGGGCGGCGGCGCAGCGGAGCGGCCCAGCGGGCCCGAGGCGGCCGAGGCGCCGGGCGCAGGTGAGGGCGCGGGGGCGGCGCGCGGGGCTCCCGCCCTTCCTGGGCCGGCGCGCGTCCCTCGGCGAGACCCCCGGAGCCGCCCCTCCCCGGCAGACCTCCCCAGGCGGGGGGCGGCGCTGGCGCAGGGGAGCCCCCCCGCCAGCGCGGTCTTCCGAGCCGCCGGCCTGCGAGGACCGCTGCGCGGCCGGGAAGCCCCTTTCCCGGGTGGGGTCGCCCATCCAGGTCCCGGACCTCGCGCCGGCGGCGACGCTGGCGCCCGCGAGCCCCCGTTCGGGCCGGACCCCGTCCTGGCTCCTTTTCTCGCGGACTCCCGCAAGTCGAGGGGCTGCTAGAGCTGGGGAGCCCCCTCCTCAGGCCCGCCCGGATCCGCAGGGCGGCCGGGGGCCGGGCGGCCCCTCCCCTGCCCGGCCGGTCTCGGAGCTCGGGAGCGCGAGGGCTCTGCGCGCCGGCCGGCAGCCCCGGTCCGCCGGCCGCCCGCATCCCGCCTCGCAGCCCGGGGCCGGCTCCCTCCCCTCCCGACCCCTCTCCCCGGACCTGGCGGCTGGGGAGGGGCTGGGGCAGCCCCCCCGCGGCCCAGCTCCCCTCCCTGTTGCGTGCCGGGGAGGGGCCGGGCTGACCCGGACACCTGGGCTGGGGGGGCGCTCACATGGCCACGGGAGGCCCCCACGTGCGGCGCCCCGCGGGGACAGAGGTTCGCGTTCAGAGCGGGTGGAGACGGACCGGGTGGCCGCGGAGCCCGGCCGGGTCCGGATGCGCCGGCCTGCCGGAGGGCACGTGTGCGCCTGGGCTCGTGCCGTCCCCCGGCCTCTCGCGGAGCCTGCCGCGACCCCGTCCCTCCGGCCTGTGCCCGCCGTCCCCTCCCTCTCCCCTTCCTCCGCCGCGGCTGTGTTGCAGAGCGGGGCTGTCGGAGGCTGTGGACGCCGTGGGGGAAGCGAAATGGGGGAGGGGCTGCGACTGGCAGAGGCCGGTCGCTGGGAGGGGGCGGGGAGGGGCCTGGAGAACAAGCCCCGAGCTTGGAGGGCAGCGCTGGTGGGGAGGGCTTTCCCGGCCCCCGCCCGCTGGGACGTGGCAGTGGCAGCGGGGAAGGGGCTGCAGTTCCCGGCCTCTGCCTGCCTCCCGGCACCTCCTCTCCCAGCCCAGCCCCGGGGCGAGGGGGTCCCGGCCCCCTGCCCGAGCCTCCACTGTGGGAAGAGGCTGTGTTCTACCTTCCTCACGAAGGGGGCTGTGCAGAGCCATCTCAGGAGGCCTTCGGAGCAGCCCTGCTTCCGTCCCTCAGCCGTCCCTCCCGGGTGCCAGCGCTCCCCTCCCTCCTCTGCCAGAGGGGCTGTGAGCTGCCTGGTCCCAGGGCGGCCTGAGGAACCTGGGCGGGACTCCCGTGGGCAGCCGGGCTGGTGGGCCACGGACCTGCCCGGGCCGTTGGGCGGCTGGGGCGCTGGGAGGCACCGCCAGGCCCCAGAGCCGGCTGTTGGGGCCAGCCCGCCGCAGGCGCCCGTGCCTTCCCAGCAGCTTCGGGGAAGCTGGCCGGCACGCGGGGCAGGCGCGAGCGCGGGTGCCGCCGCGGTGGCAGAGGTGGGCCAGGGCTCGGGTCCCTGGGGAGCAGGAGCAGCAGCTCAGCTTTCACAAGTGTGCCCAGACTGGCGTCCATGGCACCTCTGTGTTCACCGTCAGGGCCAGGCCGGGCCTGTGTGGGGGCCGGCCTGTGCGATGGCCGATGGGGCCCCCTGCTCCGGGAGCCCCTGCTTTGTGGGGGCAAGTGGCCCGTGCTGGGCGCCGGAGACACTGAGCAGGGTCCGCACGGAAGAGAAGGCCGAAGAGACAGGCCTGATGGCTGAGTTACATGGAACAGGTGCCTCTGGCCGGTGCCAGCCCTGAGGTGAGGCGGCAGGTCTGAGGACTGCGCCCGGTGAGAGGCCTTTGAAGAAAGATAGGGAGCACTTGGGGGCGAGGGGGAATGTGTACTTTGGAGCCCTCGGGAGACTTGGCGACGTATTGAATGCGCCAGGCGCCCACTGACATCTCGTGAGTCCTCGTGTGGTGTGTGAGCCTCGGCTTTGCAAGTGCCGGTAGTTCCACATGATAGGGAGGCTCTGAGGAGGAGTGTCCTGGCGCTCTGTGACAGAGGGGCAGTGTCCTGGGCACTCTGTGTGGTCTCTACCCTCTTGTAGTCGGGGAGGGTATCCATGCATTTAAAAATGCGTTGGCAAATGGCATTCTCTAACTCCAGGGCATTTAAACACTCCATTTAAGTATTCTGAGATGTGAGTTAACAAATCTTGAATGCAGATTTTTTTTCCCCTGAAAGCTCATAGTGGTGCTCAGTCAACAACACGGCTCCCGGTGTCAAGCCCAGCCTCCCCGTTCCCCCACTGGCTGCTCTCTTGCCGCGTCTTTACCCCATCCCTTCCCTCTTTGGCTCGGTCCACGGCTGGCTTCAGCTCCTGGAACAGGCCACATTCCCTCCAGCCTCGGGGGCTTCGCACACACTGGTTCCACTGCCTGAGCCTCTCGAGCCCCCTCCCCCATCTCCCTGCTTGGCTGCTGCTCTTTGCCCAGGCTTGAGCATCACTTCCAGGAGAAAGCCTTCCCTGACACCCAGGCCAAGTCGTGTCCCTGTCACCATCCTCCTAGCTCCACGGGTCTTTACTTCACTGCCTGGTACCTGTCCTCACTGGGTGTCTCTGGGTGTGGTTGGTGTGGGGTGGGGTGGGGTCTTGCCTGCCACTTGGTGCCCTTTGGCTGGTGCTGAGAACAGGTCTTGGTTCCCCATGGGCTCTCAGGCCATTTTTATTTTTATTTTTTATGTTTGACAATCTGGGCCATTCTGAATGGAGAACTAGGTGGGGGGGATGGTGAGATTTGGCCAGGCCATCACCAACATGACTATCCCTGGGGGTTTCCTGGCTTCCAGCCGGGTCAAACCCACAGGCATTTGGCCAGGACCTGCTGGTGCGAGAGGCCTGTAACCTCCGAAATCCTGGCATGTCTGTGGGACCCCAGGGGTGCTCCAAGAGGACGAGGGGCCATGCGTGGCAGGCCCTGTGTCTTTAGGAGTGCTTGTGCCCTCCTTATGGGCATCTCTTCCTGCGTTGGTCTGTTTGCCACCTTTCTACATGATCATCCCTCCTGTCACCGACTGGGTCACCGGCTCACTCACCCTTTCGTTTCCTAGTCCTTCTTCGGGCCACCAGTGTTCCCACTCGGCGCCTAGCCCGGTGGCGGGCTTAGGGACACAGAGTCATCCCTGTGAGGGCCCTGCTCTGTCAGCAATAACCCTCTTGCTGGCCTTCCTCGTGTCAGGGGCTGGTGCCACCCAGGGACAGGAACGCTTCTGGAGGACAAGCACTCGATCTGTGCTTTGGAGGATCTGGGGAGATGGGGAATTTGGAGGACACTGCTGGCCCCGAGGACCACTTGGACCAGGGCAGGAAGGCAGCAAAGTGCTAGGTGGACCTGGGGATAGGGGTTATGTGCCCTTCTGAGAGGAGGTGACCCTCCTGAGTGGTCGAGAGGCAGCATGCAGTCATGGTTGAGTGTCTACTCTGTGCCAGGAGCCTTGTTGTTGACATGCTCTGTGTCCTAGGATGAGGTGTGTCCCTCTGTGGGCTCCCTTGAGAGGGCACTTGGACATGGTACTTTCAGAGGGAACTCTGCCCCCCACCCCCACTGTCTAGAGTCTGCAGTCCTGAGAGCCAGGGCAAGAGACCTCAAGCCCCTGCTGTTTTGGGCATCTGAGGCACTGTGGCAGGATGGCGCTTGATTTGTTTTGGTGGCTTTGGAGGGCAGCACGTGTGACCACAGGGCTGGGGCCAACAGGGGGCTGATGAACCTCAGCAGTTTCTTCTGACAGGTGACCCTGGTGGCTGAGGGGCTGGCTGGGTGAGTGGAGAGTACCTCTTTGTGCAGACTGTCACTAGACACCCTTCGGGAAAGGCTGTCTGTCACCAAAGAGGGGCAAGCCCATTTCTGCTTCATGACTGTTGGGGGGAGACTCACATGACTAGACTTCTTTTGCTGTGGCCTATAGGGCAGGGTGGCCCCTTTCTTGCCACCCCCCTCCCCACGGTGTCTCCTGGCGACTGCCCCAGCCAAGACTGAGCTTTTCGGGTGTGAGCAGCACTCCACAGTTTGCAGAGCCCATTGGCTTCCCCATCTTCTAGCCACACCCAGAGCTAGGGATGGAAAAGTGCGTTGTCTCCTTGGACAGATGAGGAAACTGAGGCTCGGAGGGTGCGGGGTGGACTCACAGCCCAGGAGCCCTGCCACTGGGTCCGGGGGGGCAGTGTGCAGGGCCTCTTGCCAGCTGGTGGCACATCACTTCCTGAGCCCAGGAGCGGGCCCAGAGCCTTCTGTGCTGGGTTTCGCAACGCCGCCTCCTCCCCACCGAGCTGTCTGACGTGGCCTTTTCAAAAACCCAAAATGAATGGAAGCACATTTGTTTGGAGAATTTGCTACACCCCTCACCAGGGCTGGTTGCAAAACCAGGCTTAGGGATCCCTGCTGATGTTGTTGATGATGATGATGATGATGGTAACAGTATCACTGGCCAACATTTCTTTAGTTCATTCATTCAACAAAGCCCTGTGGACCATCTGTGTGCAGCTGCAGTGCTGGCCTCTGCCAGTGGGCACCCCAGAGCACCTCACGTCTGGACTCTCAGTCCCTGTCATACCTGTTGTTGTCATCACCTCCTCTTATGGACAAGAAAACTAGGGTACAGAGAGCTGTAGTGAGGTGCCCAAGGCTACACAGCCTGGGGAGCAGCGGCAGCAGTACTTGGGTCCAAGTCAACTGGAGTTTAGGGTCTGGTCTTTGCCCCCTGTTCTGGGGACTCTGTAGGTCCCGTCTGTTCCACGGCAAGTGACAAGTGGGCGTAGGAGGTGGACATCGGGTCCAGAGGAGTCAGATGGTGCAGACCCAGCACCTGCCCTGAGGGAGCTTGGACGGACACGCTGGGGGGGGGCTGGGCCTGGTCTGGAGAGCAGCCTCGGGGCCACACTTCCTCGACCCATCTGAATGGTGAGGCTCAGGGCACCGGGCCTGGTGTAAGAGGAGAGTGGTGTGCTCCCCGCACACAGTTCTGGTGAGCTGGCTCACCTCGTAGGTTCCTGGGGACATGGCAGGGGACATGGGGATAACAAGTGGCCAGACTTGTTGGGCAGCCCATCAGTGAGGGAGAGCAAGGGGCTTGGTTCCTGGAACTATGGAAGGGCAGTCATCCCCCCCCCACGTGCCGAAGCCCCGGGCACAGTCACAGGGCGCCAGGACCCTTGAGAAGACAGCAGACAAGCCGGGTGCTTGCATTCCTCTTCCAGGTGGGGAGGGAGTCTGCTTCAAAATGGCTCAAGGGCCACGGTACGTGCAGATGACCATCTGCAGAAAGCATGTGACGTGGGCAGCTCCTGTCTTTGACAATGTAGAAGTGAGGCAGGCATCCTGTAATTAAATGGAATGCAAGGCTCATTGAGGCACTTATGGATCATCTGCTGTGTACCTAGCACTGTGCTGGGCCTCACTTCTGGGACCAGAACCACCTGGAGAGGTGTTGTGCTAGGGTGAGGGCACTCGGGCTCTGTGCACCTAGGTGCTGGGCTGGAAGTGAGCACTCGGCCTCTGGGCTCAAGTATCATTCTTTCTGCAGTGACGGATAAGCCTGCAGTGACAGACAGGTGGGACCAGGAGGCTGTTCTCTGCCCCTGTCAGGAGATGTGTGCTGGATCTTTGGGGGCTGTAGAGAGAGTAGTAAACAGGCTTGCTGCAGTGTGTCCTGGCTGATTGCCTGCACCTCTCTGGACCTGGCCTGGAGAGCAGCCTTGGGACATCCCTGGACTCAGTGTCCACTCTGCTGTCATTGGCTGTAATTTCCGGGCCTGCCCGAAGCCCCGCTGAGCTGTGAGGCTCTGTCTCCGGCAAGGTGTGGAGGGGAACCCTGCCTCGGTGGCTCCTCGCCGCCCCCATCTGTTCTGTGGGAGTGTCTGGGGCTTTGGCCTCTGAGACCTCCAGGGTGACCTGGGCTGGGCTTCCCTCTGGAGGTATCAAGGGAGCCCCTGACAACCTCACCCTGACCTGCTGTCTGGCTTCCCCACACCCTCCTGTCCCCAGCCCCTGCCAGGCAAGGGAACCTTTCTTTCCACTCACTGCAGGCTGGCTACGTGCGGTGACGCAGCCCAAGGGTGCTGAGTACAGCATGGACAGGGATCCGGGTTTGCTAAAGATGGTAGGGGAAAGGGCAAGGTTCCTCCCGCTGCCCCCAGCTGCTGGCCTGCCTGCCTCCCCTCCCACAGCCACTGCTGAGCTCTGCCGCTTGTCGGCTCTGCCAGGTCCACTGGGAGTGGGAGGCTTGGGCTGGAGGCTCTGCTGAACAGGGCCCAAGTTTGAGTCTCCGGGTGCCAGGGCCTTGCTGTGTGACCCCGGTACACTTGCCTGACCTTTCTAAAGTGTGTATGGTGAGAAGCTGGGCTCCTGGCAGCTTGGCATGAATAGCTCTGGGGTCACCCGCAGCTGGGAGGAGCCCCTGGAGGGATCCAGCCTGCTGCTGGGGGCAGGGCTGTAGTCCTGAGACTCTGGTTGGAGATAGCTTGGGGACTCTGCCCTGTGTTTCTCACACGTGCACCCTCGGCTGAGGCGGGTGCTGCGATCAGCCCTGTTTTATGTCTGAGGAAACTGAGGCTGCACAGCTGATAGATAGCAGAGCCAGGATGACCCAGGCGTGTGTGACCAAGGCATCAGGTGAGGTGGGCCCTGGGCAGGAGGCTGGCTGGGCAGCTGTGTCCTCCCTGCTCCCTCTCTGGGCCGCAGTATCTGGGTCTTCACCGTGGGAGTGGGAGACGGTGTTGCGGCTGCCCTGCCCATCTCTGCCCCCACCCCCCGGCACAAGGGGACTCCCCTGTGCCTCCTTGCCTGACCTCCAGCTTGCGTCCTCGCAGCCAAGGTGTGGCGGCAGGTGAGCTGTCAGCCTCTGGTACGTCCTCAGAGACTTGCACCTCTGGGTGTGGGGAGTCCCGGAGCCCCGAGAGCCTTTGAGGCCTTCCAGGTGTGGCACGGGTGGGTGGGCTGGCTCTGGCAGCCGGGGATCTCGGCCCACCATGGGCCAGGCCCACCTTGGCCTCTCTTTGTTGCTGACCTCAGTCTGGTTCACTGGGGACTTGGGAGAGTAGTGTGGACAGGAGGCACGGCTGCCCTCTGGATGCTTCCAGCCCCTGTGTGCATGTATGTGAGTGTGCATGTGTGGCGTGTGTGGTATGTTTTTGTGAGTGGATGTGTGTGGGGTGTTATCTAGGGGGCATTAGGAGTGTGGTATGCATGTGATATATGTGTGTGGTATGTACATACGTGTGCATGTGTGTGTTGTAGTATTTGTATGTGTGTAAGTGGTATGTGTATGGTGTGTGAGGGGAATGTGTGGTGTGTGTGTGGTATGTGTTGTATATGTGTGTGCATGTGTGGTATATATGTGTATGGTGTGTGTGTGGCATGTGACAGGTATGGGAGGATGGATGTGCTGTGTGTATGTGCGGGGTGTGTACGAGAGATGGTGTCAGCAGAGTTTGTGGGGTGTGTGTGAGAGGGCATGTGTGCTGTGAGGGGGGTATGTCTATACGTGTCGTGTGGTGTTTGTGTGTATGTGTGGCATGTGTGATATGTATGTGTGTGGGAGGTGTGGTGTGGTGTGTGTTTGTGTGTTGTGTGTGAGAGAAGTGGGGGATGCAGAGGGGCCTGTGTGGTGTGTGTATGCATTGAGGGCACATGTGATGTTGTCCCTCTCGGGCCAGGCTTATTCTACGCTGGGGCAGACAGTATAGACAGGGCCACCCTCTGAATGTCCCCGCCTCCTGCTCTGAATCCACATGCTTTCTCAACACACGCGCTGAGCATCCACTGTGCCCCCGGCAGGTGCCGGGTGAAGGTCAGTGAGCGAGCTCCTGGGCCTGCCTTCTGAGCCCATGACCCTTTTGAGAGCCTGCCATCCTTACATAGCCTCCCAGGTGAGTGGAAACGCACATCAGTGACAGGCACTGCAGCCGCAAGAGCTGAGAGGAGCCCTGGGGGCCAGGGAGGGCTGCCCTCAGGAGGTGACACTGGTCCCGAGGCCTGAGGGTACGAAGCAGCTGTCAGGTGGAACAGCCGGTGCAAAGGCCCTGTGATGGGGCAGCACGGGGAGCAGAAGGCCCCGAACCTGGGGAGAGCAACACGGAGTCTGGCGAGGAGCCATCCGGGCCAGGCCAGGTGGGCCTGGGGGCCCCAGGGTGGACTGCTGACATATGAGGAAACTGAGTCTCAGGGAGGTGAAGCAGCCTGCTGGGTGGGACTGGAGACTTCGCCAGAAGGGGGTTGGCTCCCTGAGGGTCCCTGGGGGGTCTTCCCTGGCTGTAGCTAGCACAGCCCTTGGCCACCACCAAGGCCACTCAGGACATCTGAGCAACTTTCCTGAGGTCCTGCGGCAAGTTAGAGCAGAGCTGCGCCTCCCATTGCTGGCTTCTCAGCCTCCGCATGGTTGACTCCCCCTGAAAGAAACTAGGGATCCACAGAATGCTCCAGAGCAGGGCAAACCCAGAGTGCTCTCCTGGCCAGCCACTCCCAGGCCTTCCAGGCACTGGCGTGGGGTGTTGGCTGCCTGCCCATCTGCCGTGGCTAAGGCCCGAAGGACTGACCTCTGCTGACCCAGTACATGGCCTCTCTCTGCTGTTGCCAGCTGGGCAGGGGCAGAGACAGTGGGCAGCCTGGGAGGGGACAGTATGGACAGAGGTCACCTGTGGCCCACCAGCCCAGAGGCTTCCAGGAACCATTTGCATGGCTGGGCTTGATAATGGCAGGGCTGCTCCTGGAGGCCACCTTGGAGGCAGCCTCACTTAGGAGGCCTAGGGGTGCCTGGGGGATCAGCAACCACACAGAAGCTGGGCTCCTTCCACACTCAGGCCTTTTCTCCAGCATCTTTTGGCTCCAGCCTTCGTGGCCTCTGGCCAAGGTGACCGTCTCAGCCTCCTACCTGATCTGCTCACATGTCCTCCACACACAGGCAGTGACTGGGCCAGAGCCCTGCGTGAGGCCATCATGGCCCATCCCCTACCTCTGTGCCCCCCTCTGCAGCCCCTCCTGCGGCTCCCCCATCACGCCCCACCCTCAGCTCACTGACTGACAGGATGCCCAGAGCACCCATCTTATGTCTTCTGCTGCCTTTACCTTCACTTCCCCATCTTCCCGAAAAGCTCTGCCCTGGCGCCGTGGCCGGGCAACTCCCATGTTATCTTTATGGCTCAGCTCAGGCCTTCCCTTTCTGGGAAACCTGCCCCCTACCCCCACGTGGGTCACCCATCATGCCCTGACGGACTGGACCGGGAAGGTCTCTCAGCAGGTGGAGGCTCCTCCAGGGCAAGACCAGTGTGATGCCTGCGGGCCCCGCCTGGGGCCTGGCACACAGCAGGCGCACAGCTCGTGAGTGTTGCCTAGGCCTGGGGGTCTGGGCGAGGCACTGAGGCAGGCGGCAGGCAGACAGGCAGCAGCCAGGTTGCCAACCTGTGCCCCTCCACGTTGTTTTTCAGCCTCCTTCCCGCTGTGGGGCCAGGTCACTAGGCGGGTGCCTCAGCCCATAGCCCAGGCCATCACATTCCATTGCAGCTCCGCACCTCAGCCTTTTCTCTGGAGGCTGCTTCCTCACCTGGACCTGGCAGTGGGAAGTTTGCTGGCAGGTTGCCCTATTTAGTGTGCAGACCCCAGGGCTGTTTTCCAACCTGGAAGAAGCTCAGCTGTTTGAAAATCCATCTCCAGGAATGAAATCAGTTTTGCAGTCTTTAAGTCCCTGAAATCATGGGATCTATTTATTACTGCAGTCTTGTCCACATTAACTAATACAAGTATATGCTAAGTGCCAGAGATTATTCTGAGTGCTGAGTATAATAACATCCACCTCCAAGTGCTATTGTAAAAATTTTCTTTCTTTTTTGTAGTCAGGGTCTCATTCTGTTGTCCAAGCTGGATGCAGTGGCATGATCATAGCTCACTGCAGCCTCTTTTTCCTGGACTCAGGTGATCTTCCCGCCTCAGCCTTCCAAGTAGCCAGAACCACAAGCGTGTGCTACCACACCTGGCTAATTTTTTATTTATTGTAGGGACGAGGTCTTGTCAAATTGCCCGGGCTGGTCTTGAACCCACGAGCTCAGGCAATCCACTCACCTCGGCCTCCCAAAGTGCTGGAATTATAGACTGAGCCACTGAGCCCAGCCAATGTTTTTTTTCAATCTTTTTTAGAGATGGTGATGGGGGAGGGGGTGTCTCATTGGGTTGTCCAGATTGATCTAGAACTCCAGGGCTCAAGCAATCCTCCTGCCTCAGCGTCCCGAGTGGCTGGGATTACAGGCATGTGCCACCATGGCCGGCTTTAGAGTGAGAATGTTCCAGACACTGAGAGGTGGGTGCCTCTTTCTGGGGCCACACACAGTAGTCTCTGTGGATCACATCTGCTCCTGAATCTGATGCAGTTGACTGAGGTTGTTAGGGCTACTCCTCTGGAAAGAGGAAGAAGAAGAAGACGTATGCATACTGGCCTGGGCCCATCACAGGCCCTGGGGCCCGCTCCGGCCCTTACTTCCCTTCATTTGTTCTACATCAAGGCACAGCCTGGGTGTTCTTATCTGTGACTGTGTGACAGACTGCCCCGCCAGTTGGTGGCTTCCAACAGTAACAAACATTTATTCCAGTAGATGAATCAGTGTAGACTCAGCAGGCAGGTGATACCAGCTGATTCTGGGTGACATAACTGTCTCTCCAACATGCCCAGTGACCCTGGACAGGAGGGACCACTATTCTCCCAGGAGGGGGCAAGGCACAGAGGAAGAATGACACTCCTAAGGTCATCCAGCCAGCAGCTGGCAGAGTGGAGATCTGAACCCCAACCATCTGTCCCAGGACCCAGGCTTTGCACCACACGCTCCTGCCTCGAGGTGAGAGGGGCCCAGGGCAAGGGGCTCCAGCTGGGTGTTTCATAAGACAGTTTTAAATGAAGTGTTACTGCAGTGAGTATTTATGACTAGCTGTTTTAATAAACAAGGGTTTTTTCTGATTTTTTTTCATTAAAAGAGCAACACTGAGTGGAAAGATGTCTGGGTGTCCAAGGGCCTGGGGACATTTTGAGGCCTGGCCAAAATTTGAATCCTGGCTCTGCTCACCAGCAGTGTGACCTCAAGCAGGTCACAGAAACCTGCTCAGCCTCAGTTTTCCCATCCCCTGAGGGATATGTGTGTCATGGTCTGCCTCGGAGCTTGCTTCCAGAGTGACATGAGGTCCTGCGTGTGGAGCGCCCAGGACAGGGCCAGTACGGAGGAGCCCTGGAGAGGAGGTGCAGATACCGCATTGCTCTCCCATGACCCCCACTACAGCCCCGGCGCTACCCACAGCTAGTCCAGATCCGCTCAGAGAAGGAAGGCCAGCCTGTGCAGAGCACGGCACACAGTGCGAGTGCTTATCTCCATCTTGCAGGGGGAAACTGAGGCCAGAGATGACCCCCTTAGGGCCTGGGGGGGAGGTGGGGCTGTCCCACAGGCCTCTTGACTTGCGCCACTTGGAGAATCCTCGGGAGGATTCAAGGAATTTAAGAGAATTCCAGGAACCTTCAATTGCCCAGGAGGCCTAGGAGCCAGGGTGCTTGGGCCCCTTTCCCACTGTCCCCAGGCCTGTGAGACCCTGTTGGAGTCGCCACCTCCCTCTCTGTGCCTCTGTTGCAGCAAGGCAGTGGGGAGAGGCTGGACCCTGGACTGCCTGGGTCCAAGGAGTCCCCCCCAGGCCCTCTCTGTGCCCCTCCCCCAGGTCCTCCTCTGTGTCCCTCCCCTAACTCCCTCCCTTGCTTCCCTCTTCCCCAGGCCCCCCTCGTGTCCCTCCCCAAAATCCTCCTCTGTGTCCCCTGCCTCAAGCTCCTCCTTCATGTCCCCACCCCCAGGACCCCCTATATACCCCTCTCCGAGGTCGTCTTCTGTGCCTCCCCGTCCCCTTCTGTGCCCTCCCCGCCCCAGGTCCCCCTTGTGTCCCCGCCCCCAGGTCCCCTCTGTTTCTCCCCCAGGTCCCTCTTTGTGTCCCTCCCCCAGGTCCCCCGGTGTCCCCTCCCCCAGGTCCTCCTCTGTCCCTCCCCCAGGCCCTTCTGTGTCCCTTTCCCCAGGCCTCCCCGGGTGTCCCCTCCCCCAGGCCTCTGCGTCCTCCCTTCTCTGCTGTCCTGGTTTGTACATGGCCCACATTCAAGGCAACAGCTTTTGGGTGGGAGGTCAGGCAGTGGGAACCCTGTGTGGAGGGGCCCCGCCAGGCCCACCTGACCACCCCTTCCCTAGTGAACCCCTCAGCTGGGCGGGGCTGTGGGGCTGCTGCGGTGCTCCAGTTCTCCCAGTGCTGCCGGCCTGATTGCGCCCCCCACTCCTTCCCTGCACCTTGCGCTGGGGAGCAGATATATTTAGACAAAATGCTCCGTTCTGTGCAGATTCTGCGTCGACTGTGCTTGTCAGGGCTGGGGGAGGCAGAGAGTGAGAGCAGCCGCACCTGGTACCTGGAGTCTGGCCGCCCTGAACACTCTGCCAGCTGCCTGCACTCTCCGGCTGCTGGCTAGGTAAGGGGACACTTCTCAGAAGGGGGCCTGGCCCTCTACCACTGTGGACAGATCTTCCTCTACACTCTCCCTGTCTCCTAAGGCCACCTCTCTCTGACCCTTCACCTCCAAGTCACAGCCAAATTCAGCCATTTGCTCCCTACCTGCACACTTTCTCTGGGCCTGTGGGCCTCCTCTGCCTCTCCCTAAGACCACAGCATGTTCTTCCTGGCATAGTCAGTCAGCAAGTGAGGATTGTGCCCCTACGGGCCAGGTCCTTGCTGAATGTTGGACATGGAGATGAGGACCCTCAGGCAGCCACATTCAGCCCAGGAGAGGGACCCTAACCCACTGAAACAACAGCAGGGCGTTGTTTGTGACAGCAGGAAGCCTAGGACAAGGGGCACCCATGCTGGAGTGACGGCCAGGTAAGCTTTCTTGAAGAAGGGTGTCGTCCAAGCAGAGACCTGCAGGTTGAGTGCGGCGAGTTGGCACCTGGAGACAGCAGGCATCACTGGCCCTGGCCTACGGAAGGCCTGGCTGTCCGTGGGCTGGAGAGCAGGAAGATGAGCACTTCCGGGTGCCAGGCTGAGGGCCTTGGCCTCCTTGGGCACTGGATAGCTCTGGGGGAGGGGGTTCCCAGAAGGGGCGTGGTCCAGGGTGAGCAGGGCTGGGGCTACTGGTCGTTAGCTCCACTGCTGCCCCCGGCCAGCCCCACTCCCAGGCAGCCGTGCTGTGCCCGGCCGGTGGGAATCAGAAATAGCTCACACGTGCTCCGCGCCTGGCAGAGCGGCTTCCCTGCCTGGCGCATCTCATCGGCGCCGAGTCAAGGACAACTCAGCGCAGGGGGCTGGGTGACCTTCTCGCTCCCGTTATTAATACGCCGCCCACTGGGGCTTGAGGCAGAGCCCAGAAAGGCGGAAAGGTGGGTGGGCAGGAGGTGGGGAATGTGGTGGGCGCACAACAGGGCACGATCCAGTGGGTAGACCCCCAGTGTCTAAAGAGGCACAGAAGATCCCCGGAGTCTGTCTCCTCGGTGACCACGTTTTGATGTCAGCCTTCCGGAGGTCTCTCCAAGTTGGTCTGCCCTGGCTGATGGGCTTATCCATTCATTCATTCAACAAATATTTGTTAAAGGCCCACTCCATGCCAGGCCCTGCAGCAGGCAGAGGGGACGTGGCTCTGAGTGACAGGGACACATCCTGGCCCTTAGGGAACTCAAAAACAGGTAAAACAGTGATGAGACCCACGGGAGAGGGTCACAGGACCCATGGCCCAGGCTGGGGTCACGAGGATTCCTGGAGGAGATGCCTGAAGCTGAGATCTAGAGAGGAGAAGTTACCCCAGCAGAGAGGCGAGGAAGGAAACACTCTGGGTTGTGAGGGAAGCGGTGATGAGGGTTGGTGAAACGAGTGTTGGGGGAGGAGGGAGGGAAGGTGAGCTCCAGGAGTGGCAGGGCCAGGCAGCCTATGGTCTGGGCTTTGGAATTTACATAAGAGCATGGACTGTGCTTGAGATCTAAACTCAAATCCAGCTCTGCCACTTATTAGCTGGGTGACTTGAGTATGTCACCTAACCTCTCTGTGCCTCCCTCTCCTTGCCTGTACAGTGGGGTCACCTACGTCACCAACCTCTAGTGAGGATGAAGTGGTGTCATAAAGTGCTTAGGACAGCACCCGGTGCACAGCAGGGGCTTGCAAATGGCAGCTCGTGTGATTCTGAAGTCATCTGTAAACGGAGTGCATATGTGTGGATGGCTTGGCAATAGGGTCATGTTTAGTCCTGCTCATGCACAGCTGCTTTCTCCTTGGTGCTGCCACCTTTGAGTCTGTGACTACGGAGGATTGCTGTATTTGGAATTTTTGAACTGAGGTATACCGTGTGTTGTAGAATGCACTAATCTCAAGGATGTAGTATAGCTTACTATATGGGGTGCCAAAAAATGTATGAGGAGCTTCTAACACAATTGCTAAGTGAAAGAAGCTCATTGGGAAGATTACATACTGTATGACTCCAAATACCTGGTATTCTGAAAAGGCAAAACTACAGATGGTAAGAATATTAGTGGGTGCCATGGGCAGGCAGGAGGTAGGATGAGTAGGTGAAGCCTTGAGGATTTATTCTATATGATACGCTTATGGTGAATACTTGTCAAAACCCGTAGAAGGGACAGCACAAAGACTGAGCCCGTATATACACAATGGACTCTAGTTAACAATGATGTTATCAATATCGGCTCATCAGCTGTAACAAAGTGTAGATGTTAGGGGCAATGAGGGGGCAGCACAGAAGTATATGGGAACTACATGGGTTTTCTATAAACCTGGAATTGCTCTAAAAATAGTCTATTAATAGACTATTTAAAAACAGCCTATTAATTTAAAATGAATAAAATGAAAGTATAAAAATATTAAAAAGACAAAAACAGAGCTCGCCAGAAGCGTTGACTGTTGTGTTGGGTGTATTTCCCATTGGTTGCTTTCCTGGTGGGTCTTTTCTGTAGTGGGGAGAACACTCCAGACACTTTAGTGTCGCCTGTTCCCCTTCTCCCTGCTCGTTATCACGGTGGGGCACGTCCTTGTCTTCCTTAAAACGCTTCCTAAATGTCATGAGTAGACTCCCTAAAGGGTCCGACGGCTTAAGTTCTGATGATGGAGTAGGAGCTTTTTGGGGAAGAAACTAGAGATTGGTAGAGTGATGGAATCGCCAAATCTCAGACGTGGGCATTACATTCTAGGAGAAATGATTTAGAATCGCATCCTCTTACGTGGTGCTTATGCATCTCAGAAGCTCAGTACAGTTATCTTAAAGTGATAGAATGAAGTGTGTTTATATTCTGGAAATAAATGATTATGAATCTTTGAACAGATGAGTCTTTTAAAATTTAAGGCTCAAAGAATTTTAGAACCTCTAAAGAGTTTAATCTTTTTCTTCCCAATATAAATTTAATTTATTTTCTTTTGTAAAAAAAAAGCTTCTATTGAGATATAATTTACATGCAATAAATCACACACATTTAAAGTGTTAAATTGAAGTTTTGACAAAGGAAACCATCATCACAAGAGAGAATGGCCATGTCCACCCCTCCCAAGGGTTTCCTCGAGGCCTTTTATAATCTTTCTCTTGCTAGTCTCCTTCCCCTTCCTACCCTTCCACCCACACACCCTTGTCCCTCCCCATGCCCTGGCAAAGTCATCCTTTTTTCCTAGAATTCTGTGTAAATGGGCTCATGCAGTGTAGACTCTTTTTTGTCTGGCTTTCTTCACTGTGTGTAATTATTTGGAGACTCGTCAGGATTGCACCACGTGGCAGTAGTCCATTATTTCTTGTTGCTGAGTAGTCCTCCATTGTATGGATACCACAGTTGAGTCATTTACTTGTTGATGGACATTTGGCCTTGCTTCTAGCTTGGGGTTACTACAAACAAAGCTTCTGTGCACATTTGTGGACATGTCTTTGTAGGAACACATGTTTTCATTTCTCTTGGGTAAATACCTAGGAGAGGAATGGCTGGATAGTATGGCAGGTACATGTTTAACTTTTTCAGAAACTGCCAAGCTGTTCTCCAAAGTGGCTGTACCATTTTAATTTCCCATCACCAGTGTAGAAGGG